>CAAKHD010013231.1:27252-77944 GCA_901007705.1 Fistularia tabacaria | reverse complement strand
TTTTGCATTCACTTCCCACACAGTCTTGTGCTAAGAGGACACGCACACACACTCTCGCTCTCCTCCTGTGAGGCAAAATTTGTTAAAAAGAAATGTAAATGATCTAGATTTTTTATATGTATATATATATATATATATATATATATATATATGTGTGTTTGTATGTATGTATGTATGTATGTATGTATGTATGTATGCAAAGTGTGTGTGTGAGAGAGAGAGAGAGAGAGAGAGAGAGAGAGAGAGAGAGAGAGAGAGAGAGAGAGAGAGAGAGAGAGAGAGAGAGAGTTTTGAACATTTGCTGACTCTTTTAACTGTTTCAGTAATTTCCCAGGAAATATCCAAAGCACATCTTTTTCTTTTTCTCTCCCACTAATGCTTCTAATTTCACATTTTTCTTTTATAATCAGTTTGTCTCTTCAGCTTTTGTTTACCATCTCTCTGTCATATTTCTATAGCTCATAATAGCACAAACTTTACAGTTCTGTTAACTCAAGCACTTGAGTAGCTGGAATCAAGATGTTTTTTGTTTTTTTTTAACCCCTGTTTCTCTTCCATTTTACACCAACTAACTGGAGAGCCTTACTCCTATTCAGCCTCATGAGCGTCTGATTTTCTTGGTGCTGCATCCAGCTTGTTTTAATTAGTGAATTTAATTAATATAAACTTAGTACATTCAGCCTCTGAGTAAAGTCTACGGGTTTGATGATTGGATGGAAGAGGTATTAGTCAATATTTTGGAAAAATAAAATAGAAATAGTAATTATGTTTGCTATTGTAATAACATTACTCATGTGCATCGAGACTGTAAAATTGTAATATGAGATTGTTACATTTGTATCATAGTCCATAACGATGCTTCTTTTGCTGTGCCTGTTTTGATAAGGTACCAATGTATGCTAACTGTGTTTGTACATTAACCAGACATTAGTTTTTCATCAAGACAAATTCATTTCAAAATTAAAACTTGAATCTCTTTAATCAATAAGCAACATAAATAAAAGCAGCTACATCCCAAGGAAATGGTCTCAGTGTTACTTTCATAGTAATTAGTATTCTGGCAAGGTATAATGAAGCATAGACTAGCAAGCTCTCAAAAAGTTTTACTGCCCATGTATTCAATCTCCCACTATGGCAACCATAAAGTATAAGAGCATTGTGATAGTGGTTTCGATAAACACTCAATCCCCCCACTTCTCAGTATTTCCTTTAGTAGTTTTCAATTTACGAACACATTTATATTCAAATCCGGCTTGGTCTTCTATATCAGTTAAAATTGTCATTAAGATGAGAGATTTCCTAAAGCAAAGAGACCATTGGTGATAATACATCTTCTACACAGTCAAATACATTTTCAAGTGGTTCAAATTTCCTGCAACTCAGTCCAGGAGTCAGGAAAATGAGCAGACAACCAAACATATTTTCACCTGTCACATTTTCATATTCTAGATAAATAATTTATCATCCTTATTTAACATATTATTGTTAACTGTGGCTGTGTGTTTGCATTGGTTTCTGGATTTGGTGGTTAGCAAGTTGGTGGCTTTTTGTGGTTAGCAAGTTGACAGATGACCTCAGAAAGAGCACCCGTCATAGAGAGACCCGTTGCTCGCTCTGTCAGGCCTTTGGGTGGGTGAGGGATTAACCCTACTGTCAAGTCTCTCTATCCTTACTCCAGCCCTACGACATGCAAAACTTTCTGTGTTCAGTCTGTCATTGTGGGATTTATAAAAGGATTCAGAGTAGGTAGTGGCCCCTTTTTGGGCAGTGGCATATGCATGAATGATACATCCATGTATGAATTCAAACATTCCATGTTATGTATACTGCAAATTATAGATGGGGAGATATTACATCACCATTCCTTTTTGTCATGTATTTTTCATTAATGTATTTTGAATTCGTAGAATGTGGGGGGTTTTTCATGTCTGAATAAATGAATTTGTCTAGAACTATGACCATCTGCTTCACACTGGTGATTCACATTAACATATTATTCTTAAAGGGTCAACAGAAGTTCTAACTTACCTATTCTCATTGTTGGATTTAATTCATTCTTCTCTTGTAAAGCATGCTATTAGTTTGAAAAGAATTCAAATAAATTGAGAACAAAAGGGGCTACTTATTTATCCTGGACCCAAGTCATGCAGGCTAACAGACAATAGAGGTGGGGGAGGGATGCTAAATGAATTTGGGTGTCCTGTGTGCTATCTTGCTATCAACATAATTTGATTAGTGACCTAGTAACTATGAATGTGTGAGACCTCTTCATTCAAGTCCATTGGGGCACCAGGGGCGTGAATCCATGTTATTTGGCTCGACCTTTTTCCATTTCAAACCTGCTCTTGTGTCATGTATACACACTGCCAGACGGCTGGGTGATTAATGAACAAGCTCATGATGCTATTGACAACTTCTGGTGACTTTACACAAAGGCTTAACCCTTGTATCATTACCACTAGACTGGGAACATTTGACTGTTTTCTGCTGGCCTGCCGCATTGGGAATGTGTGGTCAATGGATGTATTATCCCTTTCTTAAGGTCTGCTTTGCCAAAATAAAGGAAATGATACAAAGTATCTTTGTGACATTAACATATTTTTTGTGTATTTTCCTGTTAAATCTGAAGTAGGTTTCTGCGGTGCACACAGAATGACATTTTGGTAAAAATGTAAAGAGGGCAACGTGTAAATCTGCGACTTCCATTTTTTTTCTCCATATTTCACTATTGTCTCTCATAATTCCAGCTAATGATCATGTAGGATGATTAGAAAAAGAAGAATTACCATGTTAGCATTTCCTTCTGTGTTTGCTTGAAACTTGAAACGAATGGCTTGTTTTTTTAATATAATTTCTTAAATTCCTGATGAAATTCAGATCATAGATACCTAATGTCAGCTTCATTAGGTCAACAACATGAATACATATAAAAAGTAATAACAAAAAACATTTATTGGCTATCCTTGTGTTTGTACAAACTGTATATCTTTAAAATTCCTAGTGTCAGTTAATTATTTATTGACTACAATACTCTGAAGAGAACACGTAGTGGACTACAATCTCCCATCCTGTGACAGATAAATGTTAAAACTTTTGCTGTCGAAAAGGTGTCAAATATTTTCCCTTCTCGATTTTGTTGGTGGGGGTTTTGATTTATAGCAGCACAATGCATATTTTTTTTTCAGGATCTATGCTCGTCAAAATACTTGTATGAACACTCTGACCCTCAACATTTCCATGGTGTCACATCCATAGAAGACAGAAAGTTCATTTATTAATAAGAATGTCAATGTATATCAATGATGTTAACTTTTGAAAAACACCTAGATGGTATTCTAAGGATTCAGAGACAAATATTCCATAATTTCTCATTGCATAGAGTGGAGATGCTTAATTATTTGTGTAATACACTGTAACATAGCATTGGGATATTCTAATTGGAACTAATATACAGTAAGGTTGCCCACGTAGAGAGACAGCATGCATTTCAATGTGACAAATGTAATGTACACTTTTGATAATAGTTGTTTTCTTTAGCTTATTTTTGCCCCTGTCACTCAAAAGGATTTGAGGGAGATTTCAGATTTACAACAAAGGAATTGTGTATGTTTTGTGCACACATCCTATATGTCACAAAATCTTGGTTTGAATCCATCCTAAAACATACTTATTAGTAGAGAGAAGCCAGATGCAGCTGCTGGGGCATCTGGTCAGGATACCTCCTGGACACCTCCCAGGAGAGGTATTCTGGGCATGTCCATCTGGGAGGAGGCAACGGGGAAGACTCAGGACACGCTGGAGAGACTATGTCTCCAGGCTGGCCTGGGAGCGCCTTGTGGTCCCCCCAGAAGAGCTGAACCATGTGGCTGGGGAGAGGGAGGTCTGGGCCTCCCTGCTCCGGCTGCTGCCCCCGCGACCCGACTTCGGATAAGCAGAAGAAGATGAATGGATGGATGGATGGATAGTACTCTAACCTGGGAAACCCATCAATTAGTTTGTTTACTCAAGACTGAGGAAGGCAGTGCAATCAGAAATCAGCTATGGCATACTCAAAATTGAATCCTGATGATGGTCACAAACTTGATGAACATTTTTTTACAATGTTGATAAATTTAGGGCTGCTACATTTATTAATATTATACGTGGATAACAATGCCGCTTTGACTAAAGACCACATTTTATCCCCTTTTTGTTTAGTTTCCAAAGGATTTATTTGTTGACTGACCAAATATCGTATTTGTACTTAAATAGTAAATTTATCTCTTGCCTCAGATATGTCTTGTGGTGTGATAATTGCTTCAGTTATCACTCAGAACAAAGGCATAATAAAGCCTCCTAAGAAAAAATTATGGTTTTCTTTTGCCAGATGTTAGTTTAAGCTGTGTGTGTCAGTGTTATTCCACACACACATACAGGCCTGTTACTTGAGCAGGTATTAAGCAAGGAAAGCTTAGGATTACAGTGGCTTGCATCCCAGGCCCTGTCCACTCACCTCCTGCTCCTCTACACACACAAAGTCATGACACATCACTCGATCAAAATAGTTAAATAATAAAAACACAGCAACCATTTCTTTCTCTTTATTTTCCTCGCCTTGTAGTTTTATTTTGATTTTTAGATTCCTTTAAATCAAAAATACTCTCTTTTCGGTATTTTGTACTCCATATCATTTTGCTCATGTCAGTGGGGAGGAAATTAGTTGTGGGAATTGATTCCTCTCACACAGAAATCTCACTAATTGAATGTTTGCGAGTCACGAGCACACCACTGTGACACTTTTAATTAATTCTACATCCCCACCTACCCCTTGCCCGGACCATGCACTCCCCGAAACAACAACTTTTTATTTCTCCCGAGAGTTTGACAGTGTTATTGTGGTGTAAGTTGTGGTGTTTGCCTATTTCTCTATTTGCTGCACCCTTGTGTGCACAATTTGCAAAGAGTGAGAAACATGTTTTGTGTTTGTTTATATTTCTATAAACAAATGGCAGACAAATCATTGAGTTGCCTCAGTGTTTGAATGGCTGGCCTGCACTTGGCTGAGACGTGGCGAAGCGTGTTTTTTATGGCATGAAGGGCATGATGAACTTGTTTGGCAAAGGGAATAGTCCTTGCATGAAGATCAGGAAATCAAAAGAGATCGAAATGTGCAGTTTAGCATAGAGAAAAATGAAACCCAGCATGGAATTATAAAGAGAATGTTGCCTGTCTTACACAAGGACACCTTTTTTTTGCTATTACTGGAGAGCTCATTAAACTGTGTTTCTTTTTTACATGTATTTTACCCCTTAAAATGTAAAGCAAATAATATGCATGGAAAATGGATGTATGGACCTTTGGCTACCATTCAATATGACTTGGCTGTTGCAAGCATTGTGTTAGCAGAGTGGTTACACTTGCATGCGATTAGGCTGTCAACATCTGAAAGTATGTACCGGCAATTAAGGCTGGCTTAACATAAATGAGAGAGGAGAATGTATCAGAGCTTTGGCCTCCAATGGCAGACTTGATCATCCGCTTCTATAGTGGACAAGTTGGATACCTTAAAACCTTTAGAAAAGAGACAATTATGCCCTTGCATCACTCTTCTAAGTCAGATGGTCTAAAGGTCTTATCATTGCCAAAGGGAGATGGTGTAAAGGGCATCTGGAAATGTATGGCTTCTTACCATATCATTTAGCCAGTTAATGGAGGACAGGAATGATTAGCTACTGTAAAGCAGGGTCAATTTTTATGGATATTTTTGAAACATTGTGTGTAATTTACAGTCGAAGGGAATAGCAATGCATATGAAATGTCATATGATCCAAGCATGAATATGATTTATTTGGAGAATTTCCTTTTTTGTAATCACAACTAAATTGTTCTCATACTTTTAATCTTGATCTGCTGTACCATGGACAGTTATTTTGCAATACAATATTAATTAGCAATCAAGCATCCATCAAATTCAAAGGGTTATTTCTCATTAATCCTAAAACTTTCCTGAAACTTTAATTATGCTGAGACCCTTGTTCAGTTGTTTAGTTAGCATTGCTACTCTGCTTTGGAATAAAGGGGCCCATTTACAATGCAGACAGACCTCCGATGCCAGGCCTTATTGTAGACTGATGAGTCCATCTGCAGTTTTAGGCAGAATCGTAGAAAGACAAAGAGCTTGTGGAAAGTCACCAAAATAGAAGTTAACGTGCTGCATCCAAAGCAGCGTTTTTATTTTGGTCTTGCTTTTAATCTATTTGAATGATGAAAGGGAATGCCAAGACTGGTGTTTTTG
This sequence comes from Fistularia tabacaria, assembly GCA_901007705.1. Lineage (NCBI taxonomy): Eukaryota > Metazoa > Chordata > Actinopteri > Syngnathiformes > Fistulariidae > Fistularia > Fistularia tabacaria. The sequence goes on along the minus strand of CAAKHD010013231.1, from coordinate 71,670 downwards.
CTAGTATGTTCCAGCAAAGCAAAACTCTGACTTTTTTTGTAAAACTAAAATCTATCTCTCTTGATCCAGAAGTATCTCTCTCCTTTATCACTTACTATAACACTTTCAAAAATCCAAAATAATATTCTCCATCCCCAAATGTTAATTGTACAAGATTTTCATCCTCATATGTTTCCCCATATGAAAATGTACTACTTTTATACACCTATTAGCCCATATGCATTTCTCTCTCAACCTTATCTTTTAAGTAAATAATTCAAGTCAACCTATGTCCTTTTCAGACAAGATCAGTTCTTTCTATTTAACTGGCTCTGTCAATATCTATTGTCAAAAAAAAGCATACTTCGTGAAAACCCAAAAAAGGGAAAAGAAAATTCAGACCTCTCACATCCACAGTATAGAGTTTGCTGTTCCAGTATGTGTGATACTCTTTCTTGAAAATTGAGGAATGTCCATAAGTTAATGGCTGATATAACTAAGGTTTAGATCAAGATATTTGTCCATGTTTTGACTTCATGCCACTTAAATTTCTGCATGTCTTTTCGACAATTAAAATGCGTCTTTAATAGTTCAGAATGCAGCTGATTGAATGATTCTCAAATTTGTCATCCATCTTAAATATTTTGGTGCACCTTTTAAAGCTGGGTCATCAGCATATTCTCATGCTGACTTCCTACTCCCTTATGTACCCAGTCAGGGTCTTAGGGCACTTAGTAATCATTAGCTGTCCCAAAAACTAATTTTTTAACCAGAGATGACAGCTCTCTCCGATCTCACTGCACCGCTTGACTTGTTGCTTGCCTTCCTAGGCAAATGTTCTTGCATAATGTACTTGTTTCTTTTTTTTGACAGTTATTTGTATGTTGCTTCAATGCCAGCCCGGTTTATTTCATTTGATTTGATTTAGATATTCTCAGTATTTCCTTACTTATTTTTTCCTTTAATGTCAAGCATCTTGTGACTTATGAAGTGTCATAAAAATAACCTTGATTTTGCTTACCCAGTTGCATTGATTTTGGTTATCCTGTTTTAAATTAGATAATTGAATCTTATATTCTGTCTTTTAGAATAACTATTTGTCTTAACACTTCTAATGTGTGTGCTATTGCGGGGTGGCACAGCCTTGATGGTGGTGGCACTTGTTAATTTGCATTACTGTCAGACAATTTAGAGTTGAGATGGATGTATGTGCACATTTTGTGCTCTCAGGCACAAAACTGGATTCATTAAGATGACTGATAATCTGGTTAGGTTTTTTGGCCCTTTGGTTTCAGGTCACTGAGTAATGCGACGAGATGGAGAGGGTCCTGGCCCCGAGGATTGGATGGGGAGACAGGTCACCCTCACAGTAGCACATCACTCAGTTGACATATAATTTTTGCAACTCTGCTCTTTTACAACTTGTGCTTGTGATTGATCATGAATGCCATCAACAATCTTTAGATATAGCTCAGGCAGTGAGGCAATATCTTAGGTTATTGTGCTCTGAGCCTTGACAATATATATAATTGCCTGTCTGTTGATTAGAGGTGTGTCCCTCTAATAAAATAATTAATCATAACTACTCCAAAAGTTCTTGCAGCTATAGACATTCATATAGATGAGCTTGAGGCTTCTCAGTTTTAATAAAAAATGGTTGATAAACATTGCTTGGATTCAAGTCTTCCAACACTAACACACAGGTGTTAGTATTCACCTATTTGTTCAATGGCAGAATATGGTCAAAAGTTACAATGATTTTGCCTTTTCTCATGGATTCTTTTTAGGAGAAAATACTATACTTCAGAACACCTCTTGCCCTCCCTACTTTTTTCTCTACTCTCTCTCTTCTCCGAACACATAGACATACACAAAGGCATAACATACACAACTTACTCACTTACACTCACATACTCTGTCAATCACTCACTCTAAACTCACATACATACTCACTCAAGTGCACTCACAGAAAGGCAGACACACACACACACCAATAACCTATGATGGTTACAGTTTCTTACCAGCACCACTCAGCAGAGCAGTTCATGAAGTCATGGGTCTGTTGGATGTGCAAGCTGTGCGCAAAAGGGTCAAACAAAATGGAATATTTTGTGTGTGTGTGTGTGTGTGTGTGTGTAAACTTTCACAACAGACTTATTTCTGTTTAAAATTAATAAAGAAAAAGACTTGTTTTCAAAATAGCCGTATTTTAACACTTAATATATCTACTAGGGAATTATGGAATGTATCGCCATGTTTCATTTTTCACATCAGCTGTACACTTTTGATGAAGAAGTTTGAAAGTTCATAAGATTCATCAGATGGGATACACCATGTATTACTCATCATTTGATCACAGGACTACATATAGAGATCTACAACCATTTACTGTCATTGACACATCTTGGCAATTTAATCTCTAGTTAAACTACTACAGTACTAACACAGTACTAACCTACTGTGTATTATTTATCTATATATGGTGATGTATATATGTTTTTATATATATGTAGGTATGGGTATGTGTATGTATGTATATGTCTGTATGGGCATGTGTAGGGATATATGTTAACTACTGTGCCTTCCTAACTACATCTTTGTCTTAATTTACTCCAGAACTTAAAAAAACTGACTTGTTTCTTTACATACCTAACAATGTGGATTTTGTCATTTTCAACTTTTGGATATTCAAGCTTACTTTGTGCAAGTTGATAATCCCCCCTTTCTATGAAATCAATATTTTGTAATTTGCTGCAAGAACTTGTATCATTTAAAGACAGTTAAGCCATTGTTTAAGGTTTGCCTTTTGAACCGTTATTTCTTGCAATTCCTCTAAGAATACCTGTGATGACTACCAGGAGTCTCACCATTGGAGAACATCAGTGGACAGGTTCCAATTTATTGTGGACACTCATAAGCATTATTTACCTTGAGATCCTTGAAGTAATACAGATTGGACCTCATCGAAACAGAATTGGTAGCAGGGTCACATACATCTTTTTCCTAATGGTGCTGATTCAGAGGAAGCATGCTCTGCTCCTGGTCATGTTGAGGTCATCCAGGGGTGCTTTGATACAAACATCTATTGGGATGCAAATGTGACAGCCTAAGCAGTACGTAAAGGGAAAAGCGGCAGTTTGCAGCAGATACTGCCACTGACCCCATTAGTCCTGATCTCTGGGCTACATAAAAGACAAGTATAATAGTCCCCTCTCTGTCACACACAAGAAAAATGCTTGTGGTATCTTGTGTTGTGTAAAGTCTTTTCTGAGCTCAAATGAAAACAACAGTCAGTAAGGAATTGTTAGAAGGGACAGATAGGTCAAGGAGTGATAAGTGAGGTTACACTGCATCCACAGAAGTCTGGTTCATTATTTATCTTCATACTTTGATTAATAAAATCACACAAACTACTTTGGTTTAAAAGAAAGTTAACCAATGGTGTGGTCCTTTCATTGTTAGGCTGTAGGATGAATGATCATACGAATAAAAGACTATTTGACTGGTTTACTTATCTCAGAACTAAGAAGTGGTCAGGACAGCATTGTGCTAAAAAATCTACTAAATAACGTTCTTACTTCCAATTCTTCATTCATACATAAACCAGAAAGGACAACCAAAAACAAAACTGTATTTTTATCTATTGAAAACCAAAATCAATTTTTTGATAAGCTCTATATCTAGAGATAACCGGCCAAGTGCAGCACCCCTCTTAATGGTTGGAAATGTTTTAGCAGCTTTGAGGGGTTTGGGCTTTCCTTAATGTAATCAAAGCATTTTCTATGCTGATTGCATGTACGCATATGAACATATTCTTTGTTCTATATTGTCAGTTTTAGTTCCAACAAGATATTTTGCTGGTTGCATTTGAAATAGATTATTTGCTATACCCTTATAATGTCTATTCACATGATATAATGTTCTCTAATGTCCTTGCATGAGTGAGCTGCAACCATATCATTAAGTGAATTGCCTGGAGGGGTGCATACATTGTCCTCTGTAGAAACAGGCATCCCCAGCAGGGCCTTTCTCCAGCACCCACCATATGGTGGCTCATCATTTGTTTTCTGTTATCCTGTTCCCTGGTTGTTTTCTTCAAACTCTAGAGTACAATCTCTCCACTTCCCATGTTCTTACTCATCTGGGATATTTCTCTCTCCAGCCAGTTGGATAAGTCATTTGTAGCTTCACTGCATGAAGGAGCAACTGCAGTCCTAAGCAAATGTTGCGCTGAAGAAAGCCTACGGAGGTGCACAGTGGGTTTCATGAGAAGTATCTGTGTTATGGTTCAAGAGTTCAGTGTGTCTTTGGAAGGGGAGATTGGCTTTTCACCCATGACCTCAAGCATCTTATTTTTTGCTTTTCTTAAAAGATGGATTTGTCGCAGATTATATTTTTCATTTGTAAGCAGTTTTTAATTGTGCTCTAAGACAGTAAATTCAGATATGCATGGGTTTTCGAGGGAGGACTATGTGTTGAGAACAGTAGTGAAGCAGCTGGCATGATCCAATCTGACTAATATGGCTCAGAGATTCTCAATACTTTTAAATCATCATTTGACAGATAACAAAATATATATATTGTATATATTAGATCATAATTTCATTAAAAACAATGTCATAATCCTGAAATGTAATCAAGAAGCTGATCTTAAAAAAAATTATGAATACAATGAGTGAAACATTCATGACAACCCCAGCTTACAAAAGTACGAAATGTCAGTGTGCCTTAGGAAATATGTAGTCAGACTTAGACAGTTATGTCTGACTATTAAATTGTTATAAAATGTTAACTGTCTTAATTAAAAACATCTCAGCATCCCCAAGATATTGATGATAGTTACCAAGATATATATTGGCATAGATATTTGTAAAAATAATTATCATGTGTTTGAGACCTTTTTTCACATGAGTTGAATTTCAGAGTTTGGATACAAAATGAGCCTCCGTGAGCAAAGGGTGAAGAGATGATAGAAGTGGAATAAATAAGACAAACAAAATGTAATTAAAGGATATTTTGACTGATTTTTGATATGCTGTAATTGCACTTGAAGTAGGAAAAAAAGCGGATTTATTTTTGTTGACTTTTATTCTGTAATATGACCAATATTTTTCATATTCAAGTGTGTATGAAAAAAAGTCACTGGTTTCTTAAAAAGCTAAATACAATAAGCATTGGATCAAGGCACATACAAGACTGGCCAAAGGGCATACAATGCACTTTGGTTTCGATGTCAAAGAACAGTTAAATTAAAATTGTGGCAACATAAAACTGTGTTCGGTTCAAAAATAATACGAAATAATAGTCATAATATGGATTTGCAGACAAGGTGGTAATTCTAATGCAAGCCAACCAGTTTTTGACTGTATTTTTTCACCTGTTGATTACAGTGACCTATGGTACATGGTACTTAAGAATGCTGCATTGTTTGTTGGCTATTGTTGGTTGTACAAATAAAGATTATGATAAGGGGGGTCCTCTGTGTCAGCCTGCCCAGTCTACTTGTTTGAGGAGTAAAGACCTCCTTAAGGTCAGTGTGCTTTATCTGCCATGTGCTGTGGCCAACAATCAGAAATGCAAGAACCCTGTTTAGGTTGCTCTGCAATTTCTTGGAAAGAAAGAAAAATCACACCCTGCACAAAAGAGAGAAAAAAGGATGAGACCCCAGCTGTCATACATTATTTTGTCCTTCTAATTAGTTGAGTACTTGGGAGAGACTCTTGGTCAGTAGTACACAGAGACAGCTTATTGCTGCTCTTAAATTGAGAGGACAATGTGCCTGCTTTCAGATTTTCAATTCACTATTCCATAGTTTATGACTTTTTTCACCTTTTTGTTATTCAGAGAGCCACAAAGTGAAAGAATGACCTGTGCTTATACTACAAGGTTTTCTAAAGTCTGATTGTTCAACACGTTAATGAAAACCCACTTTCACAGTTGACAAGTCATATCTCAGTAGAACACAGAGTTTCTTTTAGTTGGTCGATAACCTTAAGCAAAGGAAATACAGTACAAATTACTACAAATCCCTAAAATATAGAATTGCAGTACAATAATCACTGATGGTTCAGTGATGGCCTGCAAGTGGAAGGTTTTCACTCGTCATAAAATGTCCTTAAATATAAATTATATGGCAAATGTACAGAACATTCCTTCCTTAGTCTTAGATCCAGTGTTTTGTAAAAGTCCTGTCACTTTAAGTCACACACTGCTCATACATGTTCATGAGCAATATCATGAATGGGAATGATCCGAATCTGGTATTCCACTGTCTCTGTAGCTCCTATTGTTAATACTGTTATCATTATGCGGGCTTTTGTATAAACCTATGCCATTCGGTGGGAATATTGTGTGTATCACAAATTCCTCCTTTGACACAGGTAGGTGATTTATAGGTATCATTTGAAAAGAAGTCTCTCGTATTTCTAGGATGGAGTTGTCTTTCTTAGTTCCAGCTTCCGCATAGTCATCCTTTCTCCGGCGGCCCTTGTTGTAGGTGCAGTTCCTGGAAAACAGTGATCCATTCCGGTGGACATACCAGCAAACCAGTGCTAATATGATTATTGCCAAAAGTGCCACAACTCCTCCGATGATAGCAGCCAAAGGCAGACTTGGAGTTTTATAAGGCTCTTTCTCCTGCTCTCTGTTTAAAGTTGTGGTTGGTTTGTAGGATTTGTGAGAACTAGTTTCTGTTTCTATGCAAACAGGGGTCTCATCTGACAGGTAAGTGTTGCTGGTCTCCATGGGAACCATGCATATCCTATAGGAAGACTCTGGCTCCAGTGCAGTGAGAAGGTACTCTGTCCTCTCACTCTGCACAATTGTCTCAGTGATGGAGCCAAATGCAGGGCTATGTCCCAGCTTTAACCAGCTGAGACGCAGTGCAGTCATGGGCTGTGACACCATCCATGATATATGTATTGTATCTGCACTACTTGACTTCACACTGATGGTGATAATCTTTCTGCCTGCTGACATTGTAGTACTGTGGTGATTTTTATTTGTGTCTGGGCCTTTTCCAACAGGTCTTTTAGTCACAAACAAGGGCCACTGGGTGTGTGAGGGGTGTTGAGTGTTAGGAACTGTGCTTGTCTCATATATTGAAATAACATCTAAATCTGTACAGTCAAACATGTCAGTAGTTAAGTCTTTAATTGCCATACCTTTGACCTTATCAGGACCCTGGCACATGAAACCCCGGACATTCACCTTTGTAGGCAATGACCGCAACCAGTCACGTACCCATTTCATTCTGCAAGTACATTGCCATGGGTTATTGCGTAGAAGGAGCTGTGTGAGATTGTCCAGATCATCAAATACACCCTGTGGGAGGCTACTCAGGTTGTTACCAGACAGGTCCAGGCGATACAGCTGCCTGAGGAAGGCAAAAGCCCCAGGTGGGACCCGATTAATGTGATTATCTTGTAGCTGCAGTTTCTCCAAACTACTGCCTGGCAGGTTGGCTGGTGGTGATGTCAAGGAGTTTCTTACTAGTGAGAGCTCAGTTAGGTTGATCAAATTGATAAAAGCCATCTCCCCAATTCCACGGTTGTTAAGCAGGTTGCCATCAAGGATTAGACGTTTCAAGTTGATGAGATCTAGTAGAGACTGCTCTGAGATGGAGGAGATGCGGTTGTCATCAAAGCGCAATTCCTCAATGCTCAAGGGTAGGCCTGAAGGGATAGTACTCAGGTGATTCCGAGAGAGAAAAAGCAATCTGAGATGATTACTGTCTCTAAACGCCCCCTCCTCTATACTGACAGCGGATACAGAGTTATCATCCAGGTGTAGTTCCTCAATGTATGGAATTTGGGCTAAAGAGGCATGAGTAATCATCCGAATGTTGTTCTCTTGAAGGTGAAGCTCTTTTAACCCATAGGGAAGGTTTGTCGGAAACTCATCGAGATTGTTGCAATAAAGGTAGATCTTCTCCACATTTGAGAGCCTGCGAAGCTCTGTTGGAATGCCTGAACTCTTAATACGGTTATTTTGCAGGAAGAGCACAGTAGCATCAAGGGGTAAACCAGTAGGGATGGAAGTCAGGCCACGGTCATTACAGTAAATGAAGGTTCCGTCACAGCGGCATGCTGAGGGACATGAGGCAGAGGTTACCAGAGGGTTAGCAAGACCCAGCAGCAGTCCAACCCTGATGAGAAATAGGATAAAGGCCTTGCATCGATGCACCATCTTGAAGGTGTATTGCCTGGAAGTCTAATCACTTAGGAGCCCCTGGGGAGAAGACAGAAGTATACATTAATGCAGAAGTCCTTCAGAAGACAACCAAAATAGCTACTGGTGTTTGATATACTGCTGGTGGCGCTTTTCTAGACTAAATTACCACTTAAAGAAGGTGTCAGAATTACACAAATGTAAATTGGTATAAATTAATTATTAGAACTGCCACTGCTGAAAATTGATTGCTTTCCTGCTTACTTGCAACATGATGCATATGCATATATGTGTATATATATATATGTGTGTGTGTGTGTATATATATATATATATATATATATATATATATAGATGATCTGTCCTGCAACACATTTTCTTTTTCCACTATTCTTCCACTTTCTCATATGTGAAATGTTTATTTCTACTGTCTCCATTCAATCTCCTATCCTTCACTTTATGAACCAGACTAGTGAAATGCAAGATAATTCTCTTGTTGTTTTCCATGATCAAAGCTGTGTTTCATTTCTGTAGAACACAAGTGAACACACTGTAGCTTTTTGATGAACTGTTGTGGAAATGGGGTTCCCTTTAAAGGGCTGTGACCCCTGAAGCATTTTTCCTGTGGAAATCATATATTTTCAGATTGCTTGTAATGACAGTGCCATACAATGACAATTTTTCACTGAGTCCGAAGCATTTGCTGCTCACACTTTTATTCAATTGCAGATACCGCATGTTAATCATTATGTGCAACACATTTATCGAAGGTAAAATACCAAATGCCAGCAGTGCCAGTACAACTATATTCAGTTGAGCAGCTCTTGAACCAAACAACAGCATTGGCTAAGAAGATTCAGAAAAAAAAACACAGACTAGTGGATTCTTTTCACTCGCTGTGTGGCTCAGCCTTTATTACCTCTAGATTAAGGGCCAGAGTACTTTTGTCCTGACGTTATAGTTCTGCGGATATTCTGTACCATAGCAACCCAAAGTCTTTCAGCTGAAGAAGGAACTCCAAGCTGCTTTCATACACTTTGAACTTGGAGTTTTTTAGACAAATACATGGCTTTGTGAGTTCAGAAAAACCTCTGGTGGATACAGGCCCTCTATTCTGGTTATTTCACAGATCTACCTCTGACTATTTAAATTTGAGAATTCTACTGTGGTTGAGATGTGAGGGTACTAAAAAATAAAAAAATATGTTGCTGAGGGGACATGTCTTTTGCATATTCCCTGATACAACTGGAAAGGCTTACATTATTCCTCTAAACCTGTTATTATTGGTTGTTGTCCTTTCTACACAATCTTTAAAGTGTTTGTATCATAGGTTACTAAATATATTTGATCCATATTTACAGTCAGTGTCTAGTTCTTTTAATTAACCTAATACTGATATATAGCTTTAATTATACATATGCACCATGACCTCTCTTTCTGCACATCTCATTAGAAACTGCTGGCTGGTCAGTGAAGTGGAAAGAAGCAAAGCCATCCATATTTGTTATACCTGATTTTTATGATGTGGTAAATCCTTTCCAGACAGCAAAAATCCAATCAAGATTTCTTCTTGAATTGCCCTTATCCACTCTGAAAAGAAAACCTTGTCTCTTGGATTTCTGGTGATATCCTGACCTGGTCAGCGTTTGTTTAGCTGATCCTTGTTTGGACGTTGACCCCCCCCCTTGTGTTGTCAGAGGCTCATTCTTTCAACCTTTGCCATGGTAGATAAGCCTTTAGAAAAAGCATCTCTTCTCACTGACAAAGCATGAGCTCTCAGTTATTATCTAAAATCCTGTTGAACTATGAATCAGTCAAGCTTAATTGCCATAACTGTAAATTAAATATTTTGGGAGGCAGTATAGTGATCCATGTGTGAGCATCAGGCCCAGCAGGCATGATGAGTTGACACAAAGCTGATCTGAGGCATGTCAGTCCCTTATGACACAGGCTCACTCCAAGCCTGCTCACTTGAGTACTCCAGGTCTTCACGAAACTAGGATCCTCTGCTCCGCTGTCAAGCTTGTGTATAAATATACATATACATAGGTATGTATATATAATTAATCCACGATCTGGTCCCTTCTCTGAAGCCGATAACCAATATTCTCCTCTCCTCTGAGGACAAAAACAGGAAAGGGTGCTTATCCTTTTGGGTCCAGCCTCATTCATGCACCTGGAGGTTTACTCATGTTTTGCCCTCCTCCAACATGGGATGGTGTTCTGAAAAATGATGGGAGACAGACAAATTCAGTGCCTGCAATTGTTAGAAATAATACTTTGTAGTTTTGCAATTATTGAAAGCGTAGCTGAAGTGTAATCCTCTCTCATTATAAATTTTATTCCGAAATGATGTTTGTCTTGGCTTTTATCATGCCTGTTGACCTACACCCTGATTTTCCTGCACAACAACATGTTTCTTTGCTGTGGTGATTGAAGAGAGAATGTCTACATATACAAAAGGACAGTGATCTAGACCAGACTCAGACACAATGGCTGAAGGTGGAGTTATTATGGCCCTCACAGTCCAATTTACTGCGTAGCTCAGGTAGGTGTTAAGGTAACTCGTACTGTGTTTTTTCTTTATTTATTTTAACCAAGCAGTGTTTAAGAAACACTCTAGAGATGATCTAAAAAAAACCAATGCTAAATGAACACCCCACATTGTTAAACAAATAGGAGAGAAGACATGCTAATTGTTACATCCATCCCTCTCTTTGAGCACCACCACCATCATTCCCTTTACATTCAACGAGTACTGTTTGTTCGCATACATAGCATTTCCTTTGCCAAAGCAAATGTTTTGTTTCCTCTTACAACACAATAGCTTTAGGTCCTTATAAAGTATCATATATGTAACCTATAGGTGGTCAGTATGTGCTGTAAAACAAGCGAAGGTAAATTGAGAACAATGGAACAGCTGTACTTCAACTGACAAAGCAAATAGCACAGAATTGACGCTAAAAATTGGCTGCAATTGCCAAGGTGCTGTCTAGCAGGAATATCTTCCGTTAGTTCCATGTAAAAGCAGGCCATCTTCCAGTATTTAATAAGTAGTGACTTGGAGTTTGAGGAACAGCCTTATGTTTCACTTCCCCTAACTTTTGAAATAAAATCGCTTGGCAAGAACAAAAGAAACATCTTCTTCTGTGACAGAGAGATGAAAATGGAGATCAAGTGAAACTATTCAAACTATCTGCATTCAGAAAATTTAGCTTAAAGGCTTGTATAAAAGGCTCTGTCTCCACACACATTATATTTAATACCTGTACTTTGTTATCCTCACTCACTCCTAACCTTTCACTTTCTGCCATTATGTACATATGTAATCTCGATGAATTACTAGATTATCTTAATTAATTGATTGTTTTTTTGTGTCCGTATACACAGGCAGTTTTCACTTTCCCTCAAAAAAGCGGACGAAAATGATGGCTTTATTAAACATTTCTAGTGATATTTAGATTTGCTGGTAATTCTAATAAATGCTTTTTGTAGACAGAACATTTTTTCTCTAACTCAAATTGGCTTCTGGTTTCTTTACTTTGAATTGGCAAAGTTAAATTGAGCATCCTAAGCATCCCAAATTTAGTCTTTTTCATCTATTTACCTTGAAGTAGATGGAATGGGATGCTCGCACATAGCTTGACATTGTGAGCTGGAAAGTGTGAATGCACATAAATCTCTGTGCTCCCTAGACATACATTATATTATAAATAACGTTTTTGTAAGCATTTTTAAAAAAGTAAAATATGCAAATTAAACCAAAGCATAAAAGGCTTTCATTTTAAAACTATGGAAGTAAGTGAAACATATTCCATAGCAGGCATTGAAGGGTAAAAGACTGGTGAAGTAGGATTTTCCTTTGCGAAATAAATGAATGCATGTACTGTTGTCAATTTACTTATTAAACAATAAAGTTCTTTTAAAATATGGTTAATTGCCGAAAATGAATTAATGGCAAATACTTGCAGTGTTGTTGTGATGCTACTTGGGGAGTTGGTAATAAAAACATTGAACATTAAACAATAAAGGAACATAGTCTTATACCATTTATGATTCCAAGTCAAATGTTGTCTTCATTTGGATTTGCAATATTTTTATTTTTTTATTTTTCTGGCTTTTCCTATTTTTTACTTGACCGTCTATACAGTGAATGGATGATGCTTCAATATTTCTTTTATTATGTGTCAACATACAAAATGCCACTACTGGCTTGAGGGACAATGTGATAAGGTGAAAACATAAAGACAAGGAAAATATTCAACAGAAGCAAAAATGGCCATAATTGTCACTGATTTGTTTTGAGCTCCTGTGGTTTTCTTTACATGGAATGAACAGATGATACTTCTAGTAGCTTGTGAAGGGCACAGAGGGGCCCAGGACAGACGGGGGTCTCTTTTGTGATGGATTGAAAAGGAGAGATCTGTAGCAGCTGCAATAATTTTTCCCCACATGGGGGTGGTAGGGGCTGCAAGATGTGAGGAAGAATCGCATGTGTTTGTGTGTTTGTGTGTTTGTGTGTATGCGCGGGAGCGCTTTCACATCTATATGTGACAGGCAAACACCAAAACATGAAATACTCATGTAAAGCTGCACAGGAGAGCCCATATTAGAACAGGCCAAACATCCAGTCACAAAACATGGATTTCTCAACCTCCTACTGTCATAGCTTCAGTATTTGGTCATATTGTTTCCATTCTTATTTTTAAAGAAATTACCATTGTGACACATTGATTTTTTATGGCTTAACACTGAACGTTTGTTTACAATCTGAATAAATGAATCTTGATTAAAGACAAAATTATGACAAGAAAACAATTTGAATTGCAGAACTGCTTGTGAGTTCAGAGGCTTGGCATTAAAATGTCTAATTTTGCTTTGCCTTGTCTGACAATGTAAGATTTTGTCTGTTGTGACCTGGTTAGTTGATAATCTGAAATGCGAATTCCCTTTGAGAGCAATTGGCTGGGGACTCTAGCCTCAGGCAGTCATCAGTGAAGACAACTGGATCTGTCCTCCTGCCCATCATGTTTAACAAGCTGTTTATTTCCCTGTCTATCAAATAAAGAAAACAACAAAGGATTTAGAAATCCTTTTCTCTACAACTACAGCAAAATATGATCACTAGAATTTTATTGTGGTTGTTTGTGGTTAACTCAAATCAGGGTGTTGCCTATATCTCTGTTATTGTTTTAAGCCTGTATGACCTTACTATCTCATGAGGATAAAGGGCTATGTTAAATTGGATTTACAATTGCGTATGGTCAGATGGTCTTCAGCTTAAATACTATGCATACTAGGATTGGATGTTGCTGACACTAACTGATAAATGTGAGAACTACTGTATATTATCCATACTATATAACTGGGATCTAGGATTATTTTAATTGGTTGAAAATGTGACTGATATTTTACTGTCTAATATTTTCATAAAGCAGTGATTATATTATACAGCATCGTGTCATGTGAAATGATGCGACTTAAACGCCGAGATATTTAATTGTGGTATTTTTATTCTTTTTTTACTACGCCCTGAAAGTACAATCTTTGATAGTTTTAGACAGGCGTCCTCGTTACAGAAGAAAAAATGATCTACAGTTTGAAAAAATTGTGTTCAGGGTCCGAACAGGAGCTGGTAATTCTTCAGCACAGTGAGGCTGGAGGTTCTCCAGCTGCCCCTTCGTGTCCAGCTCTGCGGGATCTGCGCTGCAATTCGAGATGCTCACTGGGGTGTCTGCTCGGGCTGCGGCGCCGAGACTAGACCACTCAGGCACTCATAATAGCGCTGAGTTTGTGTAGTCGCCTGTTGTACATTTCTCTACTGCTTATCACTATCAAAGGCTCGAAGTGCTTCTCACATGTTTGGACGAGTGTGCTGATTGTGACTGTTGGAGCCGCAAATGTAGCTCTCCGTGACGAGAGGAAGAAAAAGAGCTGGGGTGTTTTGTGGTCTGTTGCACGCAGGACAGAGATGGATGCAGCACTCGGTCGGCACAGCAAGTTGCCATGATAGGGCCGTGAGAAGGGTTTTATTTTCAAGTTTAACAAATGGATTTATGGAGCGTAAACGGTTGAGGCTAATTAAGTTATTCGGAAGAAATGTGCCCTTTCGATGTTTATTGCGGTCGCCTCAAGCGTTACAAGACATGTGAGCCAACTGACTGAAACCCAATACTTTCTCTTGCTTTAATTAAAGGGGGAAAATAACTTGGCGCGAGCGACAATATTGAACAAAATTATAAATTTATTTAGTAAGTGGGAAGATCCAGAAAAGAGCCACCTCCAGCAGAACGACACGAGCAAAAAATACACTTACCTTTAAAATTAACGAAAAATGAAAAGTAACAGGTATCCTCTTAAATTGGGCTTCACCGCGGGAAAAAAGAATAATCCATTCCAAGTTATGTAGATTGTTGTTGTTTTTTAATCAAATCCCAGGCTTCTCTCATTCAGTGGAAGAGTAATATGGAGTTTATCTGTTGCTGCTATGTTTACCAGTACCACCCTCACACGCACACAATCTGCAAGCAGTGCAGGGACACGGGTGCACGGATAGATCCCAATACAAACGTAGAGTTGTGTTTGCCTCTAGCTTTGCTTCAATAGAACCCTGATGTCATCCGGAGGAGGGGCCTCTCTCCCCCTCTCTCTCTTCTCTCTCTCACTCACACATCTTTGGTGACATGTACAAGAGAGGTGCAGTGCTGAATTATGACACTAGGGGGAGTGGAGGAAAGGAAAAAAGTAATTCAAATCCTTGTAAGATTTGTGCACTTAACTGGAGCTGGTTGTTCCCTTATCCTAAAAAGAATTTAAAAAAATGTGGCGGAAGAAAAAAAAAACACATCGGACATCCATCTGTACACGTGGATTGAATTGGCACCACAGATTTCTTTTTGTTGATTTCTTGTTAGTTGACGTGTGACTTTGTGAAGCATCATCCATATATTTGTATCATGTTTATGGATGAAATGTAATGTTTATTATAAAGATTCTTTAAGTATGATGTTAAGAATTCATATTTGTGGCAGTCCTAAAAGTTTGTGTGTGGTATGATACAGTGTGCACTTGTGTCTGTGTGATGTGGCAGGGAAGATGTGAGTTACTCCAACATACCTGAACTGTCCTGCGTTTGACACTTGCACTGTGTTTTTAACCCTCTTTGAGTTTTAGGTTTAAATGAAGCCAAACAGGGAGTTTGTTCCCTTTTGAGGCCGAAAGCAGAAGTGAGTCATGGGGTAGTCAAAGGGTTGCACAGCAGAGCTGACCTAGCCAACACTCTCTCTGCCCTACGTCATCTTCAGTGTCTTCCCCTCAGGCTACCAGACATGGCTGACACCACAGCCTGAGCATTGAGCCGCTTGGCTCATCTGTCATTGAATATCAGCAATCAGATCTATGTGACGTATGCAGCTGTCTGAGCAATTTTGAGACTTATCTCTTGGATGTAATTCTCTACCACCACTAAAAACAAACTGCGAGTATGTCTTTTGTACCAATTTTGGTTAGAGTTGGTTTGAGGATCCCTAAACATCAAGCTGGAATTTAGCAAATATGTTTGGTAAAATCATAGTTCATCAAAGGTTAAAGTACTCTAAAAAGAATAGTTTATGTAAAAATAGTTGAATTTAAGTAAATCTGTTCACAAACATAAAGCAGCACAGCTTATTAAATATCCCCATCATACACCACAACTATTTCGGTTTTTTGTAACTGTATTGCCTGCTCATGTTCCAATTTAAAGATACACCCAAGAATTTGTAATGATCTTATCCTTTATGGAATAACTCAATGTAAATACAACTAAATCTAGTGTATACTAAATCCGCATATAGCCTGTATAAGTGAGAAGATGTTACATTCGTCTATAAAACAAATTGCATGTCTTACAAAGCAAAAACTAAATAGATGAATTGTTGTGTAATTTTGAGCTATATACTGTTGGTCCAGGCATATGCAGGAAAGACTGTACGGTGAGAAAAGGTCAATCTCACGACATCCTGACTTGATCCTTGTCCTTTCTCCAGGGGCATAGAGCAGAGAAACCTGTAGATGACCTCACGTTTGCTTCCTCTTCTAAATCGTCTACAGACACATCTGTCAACAGCTGATGATTGACCCTCTCTCAGACATACAAAGAGCCATCTTGGAGGATGAGGGTGTTAGATTTCAGTTATCTTAAGACCAGGCAAAATCTGTCACCCTGTTTTTGTTCAAGGGAATAGATGCACTCCTTCCCCAATGATGCACTCTCGTGTGTCTGCCCAATTTAACCGGGGCTTATTTCCTACTCTGTTGTATTTTGTTTGCAACAAAGGCTAGAATGGGTTAATGCATTATGACACTTGATTTGGCTAAATGCTGGCTAAATTGCCCTTTGGCTTCATTAGCAAAGAAACAGCTGTTAAGTGCAAACTTTGTATTCTTTTAATTCACACTGCTCTGTTCAGTTTTTTTGTTTTTGTCATGACAGACACTCACCTAGATAACTTATTTACTTTTTGCTGTTGTGGTGGTCAATAGTTAGGGTTTCATTTGGTAAGCCCTGGTTTTCTATTTTCTTCAATGTCAGCAAAAACACGTGGATGCAAATTTGATGGGTGTTATGTAAGATAGGTGTGAGGGACATTAAATTCAACTTCCTCAATGTTTCATTCCTGCTTAACTTCAACCTCGTGTGTATTCACGAAAGTGCTTGTGTGAAATACAATCAGCCCCAAAACTGCTTAGGGGCTCAAATGGGAAAAGGGAAGACTGATTTCTGCATGTCATCTAACTGAAATTCATTATTTATAGTTTTTTTGTGCTCTTTAGCAATGCCAAATTAAGGAGAACATCTAAAAGGTTGCTGCCAAAATCCTTGCTTTGTTTTTCATTTACCTTCTGCTCTATTTGCATATTCATCCTCTAAAGGCAATCAACAGTGATCTTTGCTGTGAGCCTTTCATCTCCTCTATGCCATCCTGACAGGCAGCTTTCCAACATCACAACTATTTAACTAAGATTTGTCGATGAGAGGTACTAAGGGTTATATTACAGTATTCACAGTTTGCATATGAAAATGGCGTAGTGTGTGACCAGGATAGAAAGAGGGATTGGGGAAAAAATACCAATTGGTTAATAGGTGTGTTTGTACATAGCTGTTGGATTCTATTCATGTGTAGACTTGAGAATAATGATATTGGTGATATTGCTGATAAGCAAAAGCAATGGATGAAATGTCTGGTTGAATCTTCATGCATTTGAATGCAGATGTTGGAGACAAGGAGCAGAGATGCTATGGGTATGCTTACTATTTGGCCATGCATTTTGGTGCTGGTGTTTTCTGATGAATATCCCTGCCACTGAGGGGTTGGTTGACCCGATCATCTCTTGAGACTGGTTATATCCAAAAGAAAAAAAACCCAGCAACAACAGAGACTAAAGGGGCCGACATCCTGCTGTTTAGGCAAGCCCAGGGGCCTGAGTCAGAAGTCATTTAGCCGATGTGTTTTTACAAGAATGACAAGCAATGCAAATAGCTCTGTCAGCTGTTTTTTCCCTTGTCTTTTGTATCCTTTAGTTGTTTTCGAGGGTTCTGATGCAATTTCTGCAGAGACAGAGGAACTCCGGGATGAGCAAGCTCCACAAGAAAAGACAGAGGGGGCTTAAAAGCTTACTTGTCAACCTCAGGACCTCCCATAGGTTAATGACCCCTAACACAATACTCTGTGATCAGATTAGATTGAGCACTTTTCTCCCACTGAACTAATCAACACAATAAAGGAGATAAAAGACCTAATTACCATACAGTGTTTTCACAGTCCAGCATACATTTCTAATGTAGCTAATTTAAGCCTTTCTTTCATACCTTGTAACTAGTTTACTATTCTGCTTCTTAATCTTTAATTAGCCATTGTTGCATCTATCCTTAACGTATTTATAAATGATACAGTTTATTTTCACAATTAACTCGACGTGCTGTGGTAAGCACTGAGAGAACTTTTAAGACAAACATGCAATTTCGTGATTAGCGAACTCAATTGCTCATTCCCTCCGTATTGAGGTGGATGTAGTGTGGTAGTCTCCTTTTTTGTTTATTTTATTTTTTTTATGTATTTTAAATTTTTGAAAGGGGATACTCAGGATTTAGATGTTCAGATCTCTAAGAAGAGGATATCAGACCTGGTGTTGTCTTGTGATACAAGCCAAGTCTGTCCCGAAATCAACAAGCTATAGCATCTAAAGCCTGAAGGTCCGCAACTGCCCTATTTATTGCAACATACAGGAAGTAAAGTTAGAATACAGCATCATAGGTAAAGTGAAAAGAGGGTACTAAAGAGGGGAGGTCTTGTCACACAGAGCTGCCATCATTGTGATCAAAGTGTTCACTTATCTGTGCCAAACACTAAATCAAACTCTGTCTCCTCAGTGATTTGGATGACTTTTGTTTCCCTTTGAGAATCGTACCAAAACTTATTTATTCACTTATTCCTTTGGTCTCCCCGTTTTAAACACAATGAATCAGAGTGCGAGAAAACAGAAACACACCGGAGTTGTTCATATGAGAAGTATCCCCATATTTGAGATGCTGCAGCAATGACTTCTTTGAAATTAATTGCTCAGCTATATCTTTGTGCTTCTGTGATTCAGTTCAATGTTTATCTGTCATTCAATGTAATTTATAGCTATAGTGTGCAGTAATTTGTTTTTCTCGTAGCTCCTCAATTTACCCAGTGACAAAATAGTTGTGAATACAAGATAGAATACTTTTATTCTATGTGCAGCTGAAAAGGTTAATAACAGATTCGCAATTAAGTGCTTAAATTAATTCAAAACATAAATAAGAGTGAATATGATCAAAATGCAAATGTAACTGATATGATCACTGGTGTTGAATTAAAAAGATGATAAGTGTTGAATTGCATAGACATATTTAGTTTCCTGATTACTTACTAGGCTATGTTATCTCGAGGAACTTGGTAGAGCTGTATTGGTATTTTGACACTGCGGCAATGAGTGACATCTCCCTATTAAATCAGTGTGAAAAACCAAGTTAACCGCCAGTTAGTTGGCATTAAACATCTGAAGGTGTTTTCACATAACACTTCGAAGCATCCATACATCTAAGATGTGTTTGCGCCTCAGTGTCTGACACCATTGCTTTGGCACCATTCTTCTCGTGGATATCAAATGTCTCATTCCTGTGCAGCCAGGAGACACATTAAAGGAAGTGTATGAAGAAAGTGATGATAGGGGAATAAAAGGATAGGTTGAGATGAAGGGGAGTTATATTTGTCCTGAAAGAGGCTTGTGTATACTTCTCGCTCACCTATTAGAAGAGGAGTGTGAAGTGCCTGTGGTGAACTTGTGAATGACATGTTTTAGGTAAAGCAAGAAGTAACTGGAGTAGACCTTTTCTTATCCTAACCTCTTTTGTTGTATTTTAGGGTAGCCCTTAGCAGTGAGGGTCTTATTGAAGTGAAAGTATGCATTGCATTGGTAGTAATAGGATTTAAATATGCAGATTTTTCATTATGCTTTACTGCAATGTAAATATTCAGTGATGTGCTCCACATGTGCATTTGCATAAAACACTAAAGCTTTGGATGGGCTTATTTAGTGTTGACAATGATCATTTCATCTGGTTATGTCTGTGAAAAGGATTTAAATAAATCAAATGAAGCCGTGGAAGTTAATGTTATGACACCACTGCATGTCAGCACATCATTACCTGTTTTTGAATGTATGTTAAAAAAGCCTTTATTGTCACATACAGCTATACATTAAGCACAAGATGAACAAAATTTTGACCTCTGCATATAACCAATCATAGATACAACATGAGCAGAAGGCAGCTAAGGAACATCGCAAATCGAACCAGGAATGTTCGGTTCCAAGGATGACTGCTCTAACCCTCTTCTAAAAGGATTAATAGTGTGATCGTTGATGGAGTAATTGGGAGTATATGTATAGAGCAATAACATATGCCTGTATAGCTATGGTTACAGGATTTTCCTTTGTATATACACTATTTAGCAATAACCTGACTAATGTATATAGTCTGAGGTGTGGAACAATTTGAAATATTGACAAAGATGCAAAAAGAGGAATATGAAACAACCAAACTTTGTCCATGCTTTTTCAGGGTAACTGGTCGGGGCAAGGGGGCAGAGCATTTCCACTGAAAGGTCATAGTCTTCTATGCTCTAATTCTGATTTCACACTCAGGACAATAAAGCCAAAGTTGTGACATTTCACAGGCCAATAAGAATTCTTCCAAGCTGAACAATCAACCAAACCAGTAGGATAATGGAAATCAACCAACTATTTTCAAAAGTGGTTAGGATTTGCTTGGCAATCGATTTATCATTGTTATAACTAGCATTTACCACATTTGCTGTAATATGAGAATGTATATATTGGAATTGCAAAATAAAGTTGATGTTAAAGCCCTCAGATTATAATCTAATGTCGTCTCAGTATTGGTTTTACGGAAATGATCCCTTCCTCTGATTGACACAAGTGTGTTTATGTTGATTTAATCATAGTTTGTGCACAGAAATAAGATTAAAAAGAAAACAAAACAAAATAATCTCGGCCATTTGTATCATTTTCACTGCTGATATAGAAATATGAACATTTCAAACTCAGAAATATGTATCATTATATCTGAAAATATTATTGTTATATCCATAAACTATCACCTTTTTACATAGTTTTGGTAATGTATGCAGCTTTGATGTTTCGATGTCTGTCACGTATGGTCTTTCCCATGCTGTAGAAGTTAATTGCAAAAAAAGAAGACAGCTGCTTACATTGGCATTTTATTTTGACTAATGATCTACAGTTTTCATCATGATTTTTTATCGACACTGACCTATTTTCTTCCACTGTGATCTAGAAATGTCCATTTTTTTAAGAATATTATCACCTGCAGTATTTCTGTCACACCATATCTAGGCTTTGAATTTGAATGCTAAACAATTGTGTTATTATTTTAATAAATAATCATTGTTTGTTCAAGTTAGGCCAGAATTCTACCAAATGCCTTGACGTTCTGTGTGCACAGCGGCAGCAGTTGTCCCCAACTCCGTCAGGATAGGGAAAGCCCAGAGGAGGCTCCATTTAACCCCCAAGGATTAGTGTTCTTGCTACTTTAGTACTAGTAAAAGGGAAAATGTCTCAGCACATTGAGTAAATAGGAATTCAAGCCAAGTCGTTTGACTTTCCACACAAAAATGAACAAAGAAAAATAACTTTCAAGCCCTAGCTCTAGCTTGAATTGAGCTATATTTTGGCCCAGTATGATTCACTTCAATGCCTTTTTTCTTACCTTTACGTCCAGTTGTTAGTTAAAATTTGATTAGATGTTATCTGAAAAACTGTATAATAATGTACACAAATGTTTAAGCAAACTTTTTGTCCTCTTTATCATAAAGCAGTATGGCAAATTTCATGTTATGGGGTATTTTGTTGACAAATCCAAACATTTCCATTATCCATACATCCTCCTGTCTCTCAAATTCTAGTCTCCCCACATTTTTGACAACCCAGCTGATGCTGTTTTGGACATTTTCTTGCTTTTTTCGAGGAGTGGTACTGAGAAACTATGGTCTATACCGTCTCAGAGTCAGGCCTGTCTCAGGGGTCCCTGGCAGTCATGGCTCCGTCTATTGACTTTAGTCCTCCGTTGACATTCCCTTGTGTTTGTCTAGGCTTTCATCACGGCTCCGTTCAAACAAGCACCAGCAACTGATAAAACACATGCTCTCACTAACTTGCAGGGAAACCACACACACACACACATGCACTTATAGTGACACATGGACAGGCATTACTTTGCTTCATGGCAACAGGTGATATCTGTAAAATTAAGCCACAGCCATCTAAATTGTTGGTTACCAGGACAATTTCAGTAAAATACTACAATTCTTTTATTTATGTTAACAGCTGTGCTCAATATTTTTTTTTTATAAGAATGCATAAACATGTTACTACCAGGGAGGTTGATCATGGCTGTTATAAACTTCCATTCTCCAAAAGGAAAAACAGATTTTAAAAACTGTATCTCAGCTAAGGACTTAGACACAGACAGTTAACAGTGTGTCACTCTTCAGCCTCCTGCCTCACAAGCAGGAAGAAGGAAGTCTGTCCTTATGCTTTGATAGTGTCCCAGCCTGACAAACTTCTCACCTGCAAAGGGGCCATAGAGAAATGCAGAAGGAATAGTGGTGCTTTGCAGGATGTTGAGTTGAGAGTAGTCGGCTGGGGACTGGAAGTGACATCACAGAAACACAATGTGCCTGCAATATACAGACATGAATATTTTGCAAACCAGGTGCAATCCACACCTGCATTTGTTCCTGCCACGTTGATTAATTTGGGTTCTATATCTTACTAATGAATATCCTTGTTCTTCTCTCCTTAGTGTTAGTACATAAGTGTGTGGCTGGGGCAGATGAGCTCAATTGGGAATTATGTAGCATTCCCTGGAGACAGCCTCTTTTGCCCTTCTCTTTTTATTCACAAGAACATACTCACTTCCTAGATAGCTGTCCTGACTCAATTGCCCATGACTGATCTCTTGATGTACAGTTAACATTATTCTGTATGAATAATATTCCTTCATGTCTAGTTAATAAATACTTGTGATACACCTGCTACAGTCCTTTGTGGATAGTTATTCTATGATGGGACACAATTGAGTTACATTTCATCATTAATGCTTGCATTGTTTGGTGTGCCAGGAAAGGCATTGTGTGTCAGTAAAATCACAACTTGGGTTTCAAAGGTAATAGATGAGTATACCTTTTTTCCATAACTACTGTGTAATCATGGTCTGTTTGATGTACAGTCTTTTTGTGGGTTGTCATTTGAGCGAAAGAGACTGTACCCGAGTCTGGTCTCACTGAATGCCGTGACATAAAATCCTTCCTATAAGCGGTGTGACAGACTTGCTGTTTCTCACATACCCATCCATCAGTTAACTCGAGTCAATTTTCTCTTTGTCAGTGCAAAGATTGTGTATGACTGTAGAAATTATTTAATGGCACTTAAGGCAGGTGTTCCACTCATTTATTAGCTAACTCAACATTGGAAAAGTTTTCTCTTTAGCTTCACAGATTGGAAGCAACAGCAAAAATGTGTTACAGAGTCATTGAATTGGGGAGGCAGGCTTCCCCATGCCATTAAGACCTGATTGCTGCAAGTTACACATTTATCGCTTGGCCAACTGATTTAACCACTCCAGGATTAACAAACTCCCTATCTTTTTTCATTCAGCCATGCTGGTGACTGGGTGAAGTTTCATCAATCAGCATAGACTTGCAGCCTTAGATGGCCTAATGTCAGATTGGATGATCAGTCTGACATTAAGCTCTTTCTCTTAAGCTCCTTCTCTTATATGCTAGCAGGGCTCCCATGCGTTCTTGATAACCCAGGAAACCTAGAAAATGATCGACGAATTTTCCAGTCATGGAAAATATTTCGAAATTATGTCAAAAGTTCTGCACAAGCCCAAGTTGTCCTGGAAAATAATTTGTACTCTGTCTGCTTATCCTAGCCTTATGAGTGAATGCAAATAGGTTAAAGGCTATACACATGTGTGATTGTTGTAACACTGTCTTCAGTGGGGATACATTCAGACATACTGCTGCTTTGCCTCTTGCTGGTCCATCACTCGAAGTGACATGATCAGCCTATCAATTTGCATGTCCTTGTGCACTTTGGGTTGAAACAGTCTCTAATTTCAGCCGATTAGTAGCTTTGAGATATTTTAAGTTTTATCAGCAATTCAGCTGTATTAAAATACTTTATACGTCTACAGAGAAAAGAAGTGAAAACATTTGAGAGATTTCATGCAGTATTAAGCAAATTTCTTTCCAGTTAAAGTAGTTGTTATCACCTTAGTGATGCACACAGACAACAGAAGAGGAGGACTTTTGAACTGAAAAAGAGAACCGCTGACAGTCTTTGTTGCTAATTTTAGCATAAATGATTAGGATTCAACACAGCTAAATTAGCCTTACAACTACGAATCAGTCAATTTTTCTTTATTTTTCATCTTTTAAGTAAATAATAAAAAATAAAATGAACATGAGAAATATAGTAAAAATGTACTTGGTAAGCATACACTCTCACCAAAAAAAATATGAGTAGATAAGATCATGCAAGGTTATTGGATAATCATTGATTTCATATCTTTTAAACCAGACTTCTTGAGCTGAAAGAGGAATAAACATAGGAACAATCAAGGTATATGCACAAAATTCAATGTATAACTGTAGAAAAGAACACCTCTGAAATACATGATGGGACTGGGTAATGTAAGATGGCGCTGGAAGACGGCAGCCTGTTGCAGCACTGTAACACTAGAATTTCCCCTTAGGGATCAATAAAGTTAATTCATTCATTCATTAGTGTATGGTGTGATAACATGTCTGTAATGTTGCTGCAGTTCAAAATTCCTTGTTGAAGTCCTAGAAAAAAATATTCAGAAAATACCTTTTACTCTATCAACTGAAATTTCCTTACGAATGTATAGATTATCTATAACTTCATATTCTTTATATTTTATACTTTGCCAGGAGAATTAAAAACATGATATAGATATTATATACTGTATTTGCACTGGATATGATCCTATCGAACCTGATGTCAAATGCTTTCCTTCATTGCATTCAAATATACAAAATCTATTGAAACTATGTTAATTTGTTCGATAAGAAACAAATCAACATGACATGTTTTGGCATTTCCACTTTCCAATTACAATGACTTTTCATTTCATGGCCTTTCATTTTTTTAATCAGAACAATACTGTATATCCTATGTCACTGATTTAACAGTTTTGGTTATTCAGTTATATTCTGCCAGGTTCCACATGCAAATTCTGGACTGGACAGTTTTTCTATTTGACTTTTTGCATTACTAAACTAGGTGCTTTTTAAAAAAAAAAGAACAAAAAAAACCTGCTGTCGGTGTGTCTGTGGTTAAGGGGCCGTCATGGTGAGGATGACCATGTGACTATAATTGCTAATTTAGCTAGTATAGGGAAAAGAAACAGAATGATTTGATGATAGCACTTGCCAGCTGCCTCCAGCTCTAATCTGCTCTGCTAATTCTCCTCAAACCCACTGATTTTATACAACGGATTGAATTACAATGTATCTCTGATGAGGATAGGGGTAAGGGGGATCTGAACATATAAATGGATTGGAGAGCAGATGTTCAGGAAAATTGTCAGGTGAGAAGTGCTTTACCAAACTTAAAATACAATATTTTTTCATATCTTGATTAATGAAAGTATGCTGTCACTGCAAGTCTTCACATGCCTGTTAAAGTACAGATGAACAGAGGACTAAGAGGAAGCAGTCCTCATAATCTCCATGTGCATCTGTGACCTTTTCAGATGCAGGGCTCTGTTTATTTAAGTGGGCTCTTCACAAACATCTGCCTCACAAGGTGGTCTTAAGGGAAATTGAATGCGTTATGCCACAACCTCTTGAAGTAGTATTGACCACACAAGCCCATTTTATCATTTCTCTTTGAAATTGTTTTTAATTTTTACATTTCAGGCAATGATGATAATTCTACAATCCGAGAGGTTTTAGTACAAGCTTGTGCCAGGTCAACTTCAGCCAAATTGCTTGAAGATTACAAATCATATCACAAAGATGACACACAGAAGCAATATACTGTCATTATTAAACACCTTTAAAAACTTTATAGGACTAGCTTTATTTCAACTAGATGTACAAAATAATATCCCTAACTAACCCCAGTCCATCTTTTGGGGTCACGTTCATAAAGGGGATGAATTTCATCTTCTACCAATGCATAATAAACTGGACGTTTTACACACTCATCTCAGCACCATGCTGCAGTGCAGTCTGCTGTTTTGTTTCAGCAAGTTACAAAATGAAAAAGGATCTTCTATTTTCCCAAAAATGAAAGATATCATTCATAATCAGTTATCAACTTGACATGTTAACACAAATAAAACTTACTTATCGCTGTAGTAAATTACCCCGAATGACTGAGTGAGTGAATGTTGTTTGTCTGTATATGTGGCCCTGCGATTGACTGGCGACCAGTCCAGGGTGTACCCTGCCTCTCGCCCGATGACAGCTTGGATAGGCTCCAGCATCCCACGACCCTGAGTGCAGGATAAGTGGCAGATGATGGATGGATGGATGGATATTGCTGTAGTACTTGAATCTTTGAAGTGTAAGGTGCTGTGATGCTGTAGTTTAAGAATTAGACATCTGAGAGACTACACTAAAACTCTTTTTCACAATACCATTCCAAGTACCTGTCTTTTAACTTATTTTTGGAACAGTGGAGTCTTTCAACTATAACCAGTATCAAAATGATCATTTTGAACTACTTAATCAGATTTTTCACAGCTTTTCTTTTCTTTCCCCAGCAGCAAACTCGCATGCACATGCAGAGCTCCTTTAAGAGGCTTTGGTCTGCTAAGTCTATTACGTATAATATGAAGCCCCCTAATTAAAGTCCAGGGGAAACTCTCAAGGAGTGCTCTCTAAGTATTACCTCACAATTGTCTGCAGATAAGATGGCAGCTCAGAGATTTCCATGTTGTTACATGTCTAAAAGCCAATCATTTAATTTCAAACAACATTCAACAGCTATAATGCAGCACAAAATGTCTTAATTCCCCACATATAATGACTGTAGTCATCTCGTTTATTTCTCTTCCTACAGTGCACTATTTGCGCTTCGTCCACTGTGGATCAAGTCTCTTTGTGCTTTCAACCTGCGACTTCCCATACAAGAACCATCATTACAAATATATGATAGAAATGGAATAATCAAGTCACTGTCTATACAGCTGAAACTGACAATCAGTGCATTTGGTATCTAAGTATAACAGTAGTACATCATTGATAGCTTGTGATCCTACTCAGAAAGCTGTGGATCGGAGAAGGCAAGTTTATGGTCTCTGAGAACAAAGCTGGATTTGAGCAGGCATGACTGAGTATCCTATCTCTGTCTCCCTCAACTCAGAAAGTTGAATTTTCCTCATCCAAGGGTCTAATCTGCCTTTTTTCAGTGTTGTTCTCTCAGTCAGCCATCCAGTCACCTTTATCCTGTGGACACATGCACTTGCCTCATTAGCTGAGGCTTAGCCGACCCTGTCTTTAGCCTTTATGAGGTCTCTGTTGCTCTTTCTAGGAACAGGAACCATCTCCAATTGCATTAAGTTTTTGTTCATTGGACTGCAAACCAGAAATACCTGAATTTTAGGGAGATTTTAATCCGCTTGAGGAAAGACCAACAAAACAAAGTGATTTGATAACCCATGCATACATCTCACACAACTGCTTGTATCATGTATGTATCCATAACACAGGTTAAAAATGACAAGAGATGGGCTTTATCTTTAACAGGTTGAAATATGGGTGGCACGGTGGCACAGTGGTTAGCGCTTCAGCCTCACAGCAAGAAGGGTTTGCATGTTCTCCCTGTGTCTGTGTTGGTTTCCTCCAGGTTATCCGGTTTCCTCCCCCAGTCCAAAAACATGCAGCAGGTTAATTGGGAAAAAAAAGTTGGGAAAATTGCCCCAAATGACTGAATGAGTGAATGGTTGCTTGCCTGTATATGTGGCCCTGCGATTGACTGGCGACCAGTCCAGGGTGTACCCTGCTTCTCGCCCAATGACAGCTGGGGTAGGCTCCAGCATTCCCTGCGACCCTGAGTGCAATATAAGCTGCAGACAATGGATGAAGGTTAAAATATTTGTTACAGTTTTAACTGATTTGGAATAATTTCAAAAACAAGGTCAGGTGCAAAACCCTATGCTGCAGAACATGTAACCACTGGCCATCAAAAAAGAAAGAAGATGGTAAGGATGAATGACTTGAAAAATCTACACAGAACATTCAGTGTAGAAGGAGTGAAAACTGAACAGGTCATCAGAGCAGACAAAAGTTGGTGGAAGAGTAAAAATGTAGCATTGAAGCTGTTGGTCTGAAGTTCTATCTGCCTCCTCAGTGGTATTTGTACTCTTTGGATCCCCTTGGCTGAAGCGCTGTCAGTGATGTTTTTACCTGATTCCAGTCTCTCGCTTTGTCATGACACTCTCTTACAGGACCCTTTACCGTTTATTTGACTCACCTGGATCAGGTGGTAGAACTGGAACCCTCCTGGCTGGATTTGGCTGGATTAATGTCTTGAGAGCCTTTATATTTAAGAGATAGGTAAATGCCAGTGTTGCTCATTACACAATTATGAAAATACAGAGGTATGGCCATGTGAATGCACAACAACACAAGTCCAGTTGTAGTTCGTCGGTATTTGTGAATAATCAGAAAATGTGGAAATAACTATATCTGTATTCATTCTGAAAGAAGAACAAATTTTCAATTGAATAAATATACCTACAATCTGTTAATTCTTTTATTTTTTGTGTGACTATTTATACTCACTTCTTTTAACTCACTAAATTGTCACGGTGTGACTAAAATGCTATTATACAGTATTTGGAAATAAGTAACCTAGTAATATTATATCATGACACGAAACAAATGGAAATTGTTTAGAGGCTTTATGTATGTTGTTGATAAGATAAGATAATACTTTATTGATCCCCATTGGGGAAATTCGGGTGTTGCAGCAGCAACATTAGAGGGAAAAGAAAAAAATAAATAAATAAATAAAAAATGATATGTGAGTTCTGAAATGTTTGAAAAATACAAAAATGACTCAGTTATATTTGTTGTGTTCTTTTATCACAAATTACATGTGAATTAGATTGGATGAATAATAATCACACTACAGAAAAGGTTATCCCTGAATAGGTTATTCATAACTGAGATCATAGTTAACAATTAGGCTGGCTTAAAACATTGTGCATTGTCATTTGACAACTAAATATTGGCAGAATGGTGTTTAATGTCTTGATAAGTGGTAACTAATAATAGAAATGATAAAAACATAATCATAAAAGTTGTCAGTTAATGACACAGGCTCTTCATGGGACTGTCTTTGAACAACAAAGTTCTCAATTCACCTTCTAACAAGTTAACATTGGCAACATTCCACTGTCAAAACAAGCTTCGTGTAAAGATGGAAAGAATAAGATTGCAGATGCAAGTGTCTTACGTTTGTGAAGGGGTGCTTGTGTTAAACGCTTCTACTAACCCTTTAATGCAGTTAGTATAAAAATATGTCAGCACGGCATCTGACATCGTCAGAATCGCTTAATTAATGCGATATCCAATAAACCACCTTTTTACAAAAACCCCCCCCTAAAAAAATAAAAACAAAAATACAAAAAAAAAACACAATTTGTCAGAGAAAATTATGATTTACATGTAGAGCGAATCTGCTGTGTGCCTCTTATTCAAATGGTTGAGTGATGGCTCTTTTTGTTATCATAAATAAATTTAATTACCTCACAAAATCCATTTCTCAGGTTATTCTAAATCTCCATTGAAAAGTAAATGATAGTAGAGCAATAATATGATTTAGAAGTTAAGGGTCCCAACAAGGTAGAATCAATTTAGAGACATTTTCAATCTCACTTATTTGCTAGTGGTGGAAATTAATATAGTGCTGACTTTCCCAGATACTCTGGAGCACAAACTTACTGCATTCCAAACAGACCTTGAGCTTGTGTCTAAAACTGGGGCTATTGCATTCAGGCAAGGACAACAAGGAGGAGGTTGAAAATGCATTCACTGCTGCCCCACTTTGTCAAAATTTCTTCAGGATAATAGATGGCAATTAATCTCAAAGGACATAAAATGAGCATGTTCAGCCAAAAAAGGATTTCAAAGATGAGACAACTTTCTGGTGATAATGTATTGCAGAGCTGAGTTACCAAGGAAATCGAGCACTTCTTGTCATTAATTAAAAATAGGCAGTATTCATTTAAAAAAAGCAAACAAGAGAAGGCGGTTGCACTCAGATTTTTGTAAATAATACCCAGCAAAATGAAATGCACCAACTCAAGGGTATTGGTATAGATTTTAAGTTGTTATTCAGTAACTATTCCTTTCCATGAGCACAGTGAGTATTCATATATGCTAATACTTTCTTAACAAAATGTGCGCTGATATTCTAGAGTGTTTCTGGACAAAGTTAAATGCATAAAGACGCTATTCTGATGTTTCAACTAATTGTGTGATTATGTCAATTTAGTGGGTGGCACGATGTCGCAGTGGTTCGCGCTTCGGCCTCAAAGCACGAAGGACCCTGATTCGATTTAGACGAGGGGACTTTTCTCTGTCGATTGTGGGTTTCATCCGGGTGTGGTATCCTCCGACAGTCCAAAAATATGTAGTAGGTTAATTGGAAAAAAAAAGTCCGGAAAATTGCCCCGAATGACTGAGTGAGTGAATAGTTGTTTGTCCGTATATGTGGCCCTGCGATTGACTGCTGACCAGTCCAGGGTGTACCCTGCCTCTCGCCCGATGACAGCTTGGATAGGCTCCAGTATTCCCCACGACCCTGAGTACAGGATAAGCGGTAGACGATGGATGGATGGATGGATGATGGATTACAATTTAGTTTTGATGAATGTAGGTATGTTATTCATATATGGTAATATGACAAATTCAGTCATTGATATCACTCTGCAAAACAAAATGTTTTTCTCACCTCAAAAAAACAAATAAGGAGATCCTTTCACATTAAGCTACCACAATCATCTTGACTCGATAATCTTTCAATGTAATGACAGCAACATGCTGAATGTATTCATTTTGAAGTGAAACAATTTTTGGACCACCTTTGGGTTTTATATTCATAGAGTCCATTTGAGACGGGTAAAAGAAAGATAATTGAATATCATTACTTTTCAGGGGAACAATGATAAGGTTCTTCTGTAATCCAATATCAAAGACAATAACAAAAAGAGAACTATAGAGAATACTACAACAACAACAAAAAACCTGTATTCAAGTCTAATATTGTGGAAATTGAATAGGATGTAACTACGAAATTGTAACAAAGAAATAAAACTTAGGATGAGCAAGGTACTGACTCCTCTGAGGTCTTTAACATTCTGATCCTTGATTGAACAAATGGGCTCACTTGAGCTTACTCACTCAGCAAGGTGCCATAGGGGCGGAGACGCAGTGGTTAGCACTTCTGCCTCAAAGGACAAAGGAACCTGGTTTGAATCAACAGTGTGGAGCTTTCTGTGTGGAGTTTGCATGTTCTCCCCCGTGTCTGTGTGAGTTTTGCCGCTGTCTGCTTTTGTGTTATATAGACTCAATGACTTTTGAGTTTGCAGTTGCAGCTTGTGTATATTCTCGTATGCACATATAGGTGAATGTGTGTATGAAAGAAATGGAAAGAGAACCATGGGCCAGTTGTCTACATTTCCTGGAGTTTGTTACAGTATAATTCAATGCATTTATTAAAAAAAAAAAAAAAAAAAAATCAATGTTTAATATGGGCAGTTAACCAGGCTGAAACATATGGTCATTGCAGATTTCTTTGCATGATTAATTTGATTGCCAATATGCCTTTTCTAATCTGAGCTATTTAAAAGGTGCTGAGGATGCATGAGGATGCAAAAAAAATCATTGTTTAACCAGCTGTGGATGTGGATGTCAGTGGATGTGAGCAGCTATCATGAAGGCAAATACATGTGATAGTCATCTTCAAGTTATACTGGCACAAATCATAGCATTTGTAGTTAAGGTTCTTGAAAACAAAACAAAAACAAAGTGTGTTGTCACCTGTGATTTGTTTAGTTGCTGGGTATTAAATGGTTGAAGAATGAAGGTAATTGTGATATGAACATATGTTGGTACCTAATGGTCCTTAAAGATATCTCTGAACGATGGAATAATGAGATTGAATTTGCTGAATGGCAAAGCATCCTTCCACTGTCTTCCTAAACAAATGACTGTCATTTCATTTTTTTAACCGGACCTCCTGTTCTGTCACTTGACAGTCCATTTCCTGACTGCCTGGATCAGTGTTTTCTCTTCTCTGAATCAGTACTGTGTTTCCGCTGGTCTCTTTTTAGAGGGAAACAAAGGATGCTCATTCCGAGAAGTGAAGCAAGTCAAATCAAATCATACCTACATTATTAGGAAACACACACTCACTCACTGACACACAATCAGCTTAGGGTTTCCATTCACCAAATCCTACTTGGGTCATTTGTAATCACATTACTTCAGCATGGTACTGTTTGAATGAGGAAATCAAATAATTATATACATTGTAATTTAGTTATCAACAAAGGCATTCGATATATTTTAATTATTCAGTCTGGTCAACTACTGCAGCATTGCAATACCTTGATTTGATATTCATGGAACAGTGGCAAGCTTGTTTATAGTTAGGTTTACTAAGGCTTTTGCACCTCCACACTCTTTATAGTTCAATACATGACATTCATTTCAGGCTTGAAATGTCACATTCCTTTTGATGAACATGTTTGACCTGTTGAAAGAATAAACTCCATCCTGAAAAACCTAACTCAGAGTTACATAAACAAGTTACTTTAGCAAAGCATCCTGTGTGCAATTTTTGACTGAGTTTGGTTGGTAGTTTTCCTACAACTCTCCAGACGGGCGTTGTTGTATTTGCTGTTAGTGAGCCTGAAGACTCAAGTTCTGATTTGAGCCTAAACAGATGCCGCTCTTTAAATGAGACTTCTGACATTAACAGCAGTTAGTGCTCCTCCTGTGAGGCTTCTCTTTACAGCTGTTCTGAGGCCATTTCGTCTTTTAATTGGGATGGGACAGATCATAGATTACATTAGTCAAGCAGGAGATACTGTGGGCCAATCGCCTGCTGCTATGGGAGCCCTGTTTTTTACTTTTCTTGAGGCCTGCAAGTTGAACATATTTTCCCGTTTAATAAGCCTCCCACTGGCTCTCACCAAGCAATTTAACAATGAGCATGAGAGAAACTCTGTTTATTGAATCCCGAGGAAATTTTTGTCGGTAAAAGAACAGTCTCAAATAGTGTTAATGTAAAACCAGATTATCAAAATAAAATATTTATATCTCCAAAGGTTCTGCTCGGATGTATTTTGTTGAACTACTCTTAACTAAAATATTACTTTTCTCAAAGCTGGTATGTTGTTTGTATTAATAAATTGGTTACAACTGCTGCTTCATGGCCAGCAGTGATGTATTAGTAGGAGACAAAATCTATATCTATGAAATGGCGCAATAGGAATGCAGACCACATTTGTGATTACACATTTGTTTGTTGCTTTTGAGTGGGGGGTTTTCTGTCTTGTGCACCTACCAATAGTTATTGGCGTTATTGACAATCAGTTTTAATTGACTCACACTGCACAATATGAAAAACAAGTCTGTCTGTCCTCTGTATTTAGCTGTGTAGACAGTGCACTTCTCTCCTACTGTAAATATGGGCCATGGCAAAATAAATTGTATTTTCATCCTGGATACACTTAAAACCAACTATACATGTTGAATACACTTACACTGTTCAATGTATTGTGTATTATAAGGCTTCACAAATAAAGAGGTGAACTATAACCAAATTGTTGATGATTTAAGGCAGGGGTGTCAAACTCAAATACACAGTTGGACAACATTTAAAAATCAGTACAAGTCAAGGGCCAGAGTGGTTCAATGTTTATTGAAAATTGTATTGAAATGAACCTACATATTGACCCTGAAACTAACAAAGCTTTTAAATTATTGCCTTTTAAAAAGACCTTAAACATTGAATAAATTAAAGTCAGTTGCAACAATTTCTTATGGCTCTATCTGCATCCTTTCCAGGGTACTTTCGAAAAAAAACATTTTTACACAGCCAAAAAAGAATTTCCTTTAAAGAAAAATCCAACAGGCCTTGTAGTGGCAAAAAAAAAGTACTAAAAGGAAACATTACAGCTCAGTTTTCTGCTCTCTGATGTTTTCTCGTCTAAGCCAGAAACATAGCATAATAATTTATTGATCCCCATAGGGGAAATTCCTTTGTCGCAGCAGCGCAACAATAACAGTATCAAGAAAGATAGTCCAAATATAAATAAGAACTAAACACTTAAAAGCAATATAAACAATTAAAAGACAGAAAGTAAAAAAAAACGAAAAAAAAAAACAACAAAAAACAAAAACATATATATTTATATATAAATACATACATAAACTTGAACCTGGAACTGACAAAGCGCATAAGTTCTTGCCGATAAGCAACAACTTTAACATTAAATACAAGAAAAATCGATTGCATTTATTTCTTATGGCTCTAGAAGCAACACATTCCCATCCCAATGTGTCAACTGCCTCACGAATGGTGAAGCTTCCCCTCGGCGTCACATACCAATGCGTTTTTAACCCTTTGCTCGTCAGGTGGAACACAAACGTGCAAAATACCAACTCCACTTTTACTTTCGTTACATTTAGAGAGAAATACAAGTGTTGAGGTGGACATGATGCTCCAGGTCTGTAGAAAAATGACGAGAAAGCGGGTCCCAATGCGTCTGTATGTGTTGTGAAACAAAGCCGTCAACATGCGTCAGGCAGTTTACACATTGGGGTGAGAATGGGCTGCTATCAGAAGCTTTTCCTGAGTAATTTCCTGAGTAATTCCTCACGCATACTCTCCCGGACCTTTTGTCCCGGACTATTTTGACCGCAGATCGCGGGTGCTCCATCTGTTGTCAGTGCCAAAATTTTATCCCAATGCAAGCCCATTTCATTTACGCATCTCCATACTGCTTCAAAGATATCCTTTCCCTAGATATCCTCTCCTTTTTGGGGTTAAGATGCATTGATCTTAACCCCAAAAGATCCTCTGTTAAGCACAGATCTGAGTCCACTCCACGGATAAAAATCGACAGCTGCGCAGTATCAGAAGTGTCGCTGCTCTCTCTGCGAACATATACCCTGCCCACCCACCTGTCTTGAAACCCCCTGTTTTCAAGTGCACCTTTCTTTTAGCCATTTTTGGGAGAGAAGGGCAGCTGACAATAGACCACAGGTGACCCAGCAAGGCCAGCTGATTAGGGGGTAGGACATACACTTGCCGGCACTTGATTGACGCGCCACATCACTCGTAGTGAATTGCGGGACTTGTAGTATTGACGGTGCTTGCACCATATCGGCGGGCCAGCTCTGATAGTATCCATCCGTCCATCCATCCATCTTCAACCGCTTTATCCTTGGTCAGGTCGCGGGGGCAGCAACCGGAGCAGGGAGGCCCAGACTTCCCTCTCCCCAGCCACATGGTCCAGCTCTTCTGGGGGGACCCCTAGGTGTTCCCAGGCCAGCCTAGAGACATAGTCTCTCCAGCGTGTCCTCAGTCTTCCCCGTGGTCTCTTCCCAGATGGACATGCCCGGAATACCTCCCCTGGGAGGCGTCAAGGAGGCATCCTGACCAGATGCCCGAGCCACCTCATCTGACTCCTCTCTATGCGGAGGAGAAGCGGCTCTACTCCGAGTTCCTCCCGGATGGCCAAACTTTTCACCCTGTCTCTAAGGGAGAGTCCGGCCACCCTGCGGAGAAAACTCATTTCGTCCGCTTGTATTCGCGATCTCGTTTATTTTATCCTGCAGGCCAAAGATAGTTCCACTGGATATGTCCCACGGGCCTTAAGTTTGACATATGTGTTTTATGGGATCGGAAATAGAAACAAAGTATTTTATTTAATTACATATCTACTTTTTTCAAGTCTAACACTTCTGTCTGTCTGTCTATCTGTTTCTCCCTCTCCCTCTCTTGGCCTTGTCTGACAATGATAGCCACAAGAATTATTTGTTACACTCTTGATGGTTTGTGTACATCACTTGACCACATCACCTGTTGTCCAATGTAATGCAGGGAATCCTACTTCCTCCTGTATCACATCTCATTAAAGATGGAAGTGAAGATTGAACCGGATCCTCTTTTGCACACAGCAACAGGGGGCAGGAGACAATAACTCCCGTGTGTTTCTCAGAAATAAGATTTAATAAGCATTTCGTAGAGTGGCAAAAATAATGCTTGTTAAGATACACCAGCTATTTATTTCAGGAGACAAGCTGACAGATGTTGTGGTAGCCACCCACAGTCTACCTTTAATGCAAAGGAGTACAGTATATCTAATGTGTATCATACTGGAGAGGGTTATGGGATTTTGATGGGAATTAGATGGAAAGTGTATGTTAAAAAATCTTCGAGCCACAGTTCGACATTTTGCATTCTCACCAGATCAGTTCTGTTGTGATTAAGATTTCCGTTTTGTATATCAATGTCTGCATTGGGATGTGAACAATCAAAGTAATGCTTCATGATTTGATTTAACAGGGTGACATAAACATACGTACTTGGACAATGCCCTTGTCACAAGACATTTTGCCTTATCTGTTGTTTTATTATTTTAATTTTAGATTGTTTTCTAATAAAGAAAAATATACTTTCATTTGTTGATATGATACATTTGCTCCCTAAATGATGAACGTCACAAATTATAGCACTTGATATTTACAGATGAATCACCTCTGCTTTGACTTCCACAATTTATAGCAAATTCACTCTTCTGAGAAGTGATATTTTAATCCAAGTGGTGTCACATTCTAACAATCCATTTAGCAGGAGGGTGATATCATGACAGGTTTTAATATTGCAGTGTGACAATTATGTTTTGAGGAGAGAGCTAATTTGCTGATGACAAATTTGACTTTTAATATTCTCGTGAGTTTTAATATTTCTTTTTTTTGTAATTAGTGGTTTACATTTGTAGCAATCTTTTTCATGAACTTTGTGAAAGCTTTGTAAAATTGTGTTGATTTGGGTCTAATCATGTGCTTAATGTTCTTCAGCAATTTTGTTTCAACCATGACAGTTCAAGACAAATCGAAACCCACTGATGTACATCAATTTGGAAAGAGTCAGTCTATCTGTACAGCTGCCGATTCCATTTAGGTCATTCATCCATCTCACCCTCCTGACTGAGTTGCATTTTAATCATGTGTGCTTTTAGCCATCTGTGGCTTCAGTCCTCTTTTCATCCAAAGCACACACATATCATATTTAAGCTAATATTTGGAAACACATCGTCCTCTTACTCACAGACTATATATATATATATATATATATATATATATTATTTATTTATTTATTTATTTATTTATTTATTTCTCACCCATATATTTGTTGATGTTCACAATTCAATGCTGCTACCCCATGTGCCCCTTATTGTCCTTCGGGGACGAAAATCATTTTTTTCTGGTTCTGATTCTGATATATATGTATATACATTCCAACAATTTGATATTATTTGTCAAATATGTTGCTGACCTAGCTGTGCGATCTTACAATTTGTCATGTTTGCCACTTGCCCCACATAGCTGTTAAACTTACAAAAGATGGAGTGAGAAGCATAGTTTTTTGTGTGCTGGAACTCAGTGCCCGTCCAAGCTCATACGATCAGATTGGTTGGTGACAGAAAAGACTCGCTTAGGTTCATTCTGGAAAAAGGATATATCACAGTGCTTTAGCACCCAATGCTTTTCAAATGATATGCCCTTGGGATGCAAAGTTATAGCTCAGTCCCCCCCCCACCCCACCCCCTAAGCATTAGAAAAGGAAATATAATTTAGACAGATATAACCATTGTCAGCCTCTTCCCCAATTTACCTATCCTAAATAACTATTTCAGTTCTCAACTTCAAACAGGCTTGCAAATTATTTATTTGGGAGGGGGTAATTTTGTCCTACTATCCTGTGAGAACTACCTTTAAGAACTACCCTACGTAATTTCTTTTGAAAATAAGTTGTAATACAGGATTGGTATGCATGCAGATGTGAAGGTAAGAGACTGTTAAGAGCTCTACTTTTATATCATAAAGAGGCTTTTAGCAGTCTCATATGTCATATCTCTGTTACTGATTACTTTCAAAGCAGACATTTTTCAGATACAATTGAGAATTATTTTGGTCACTACTGGGCTACTAGTTTTGGAAAACGCAGACAAGAAGTACTTATTCTTAATTTAATTTTTCTCAAATTTTATCTTTGTTTTTTTATTTATTCATTATTGATACGTACTTCAACTGAATATGTCAAAACTGCCAAGGGGTTGCCATAGCCATGCATTTCCCTCTATTTAACTATCCTCTGAATCCTCTTCTCTGCCACCAACTAACTGCATTTGCCTTTGCAAATACATCCACAAATCTCCCCTTTTCTTTCTCTGGACATCCTGCCTGGCAGTTCCAGCCTATCATCCTTTGACCCATCTCAGTCCGGCCTGTCTGACTTTATTATTGTTCAACATTGTGGAACAGTCAACTTTTTGACATCATATTGCTCACTCCCTCCCTCCCCCCACGCACACACATACACAGTCAAATAGCTCTCCCCTCGTCCTCCTGTACTGCCTTTGTCTCCTTAGACCAAATGTGAACTGTCTTGACTTGGCTCTCTTTGTCCTCCTCATGGTTGGTTGATATATAGGTGTTAAAAACAAAGCCAATAATCTGACTGTCTGAGGTGGAGGGCAGGGTGCATTTTTTTTAGGTACCTTTAAAGGAAGTCTTTCAATGTGGATGTTTTGTGGAATTTTTGTATAACACAGATTACTGGTTTATGTGGTTGGTCTACCCTGCCACAATAATGAAACTGTCTGGTAGTGTCTCTTGTTGTTTACTGACTGCCTCATGCAGCCTGCTCATGGCTAACTTTACATTGCCCCAAAGGAAAAATAAACAATACGCTGTGCTCATGTCAGAGGTGGAATGGCCTGCAAGGCTACATCTAGGATGAGGTCATTAGTCTTTACTGATGATGAAATGCAGAACAATGAACTCAAAATGAACTGGATTGAAGCATTTTGTCTGACAATTTAAAGAAAGATGCTACCAAACTGACTGGGAGATCCTTCATCATGTTGCAAGATAATGACCCAAAACACACTGCAGAAATAACAAAGGAGTTCATCTGGGGCAAGGGATGGATGTTTTAGTCTTGCCAAGTCAATCGCGTGACTTATGGAACTATTTTTTCCCGCTAAAGAGGAGACCGGGCAAACCCCTCAAAACAATCAATAATTGAAAGAAGCTGTGGTAAAAAGGTATTGGCCTCACTGAACGAATACTTTTCGAAGGGAGTGCGTTTTAAACCCAACTATCTTTCCACTCGTCTCTTCAATGCCCTTCTCACTTCACCTTTAATAATCTTGGCAACTTTTCGGTCCACCATGGTCACCTCTTCTAATCTACATTCTCTCATTTTTATCATTCATCAGCTGTTCAAAGGGTTCTTTCTATCTTCCCATCACACCTCAGGCACTTGTAAATACATCTCCATCTGTGTCATTAGTCACTCTTAACCTGCTGCAAGTCCTTCACCAACCTGTATGAATTTGTCCCTCCCTCCTTACTGTCCAGCGTAGCAAACAAGTCATTGTACGCCCCTTTTTTTGCCTGTCACCTCTCCCTTCAGCTTGAGCTGCAATCTTCATCTTACTTGCCACCGCAGTTATCCTACACACCACCATCCAGAGCTTTCCCTAACAAACTCCTTCAAGATAACTCCCCCCTCCATTTGACCATGGTAGAACAATCTAAATCCTACTCCTAAACCTCTTGCCTTGCTGTAGTCTCAACCCGGTCTCCTGACCACAAAGTGTGTCCGTCTTTCTCCTCTGCATCATGCCAACCAACTCTCTTGCTTTTCCTGTCACAACCCCCAAATTTCAAAGTCCCTGCTCTCAGTTCGAGCGTCTTGCCTTTGTTCTTATCTCCACAAACACGTCTTGCTCCTCTTCTTCGACCCGCAGTAGCTCAATTTCCACTGGTGCCCTGTAAGTTATCAGCACAGATGGCAGTCGTTGTTAATTGGGGCTGCAACTGATCTCGTATGGAAGACATAGGTTTGATTCTCATATTTAGTTTCGCACAACTTTGACGTTGGATTCTTTTGCTGTCACAACTCTCTACATTATCCGGCAAGGTGTTCAAAGAGAGCACCGACTTGTATCTCCTTGGGGCTGCAATAAGTGCAGAAAACTCAATATGTTATGTAAATACAATGGATATTTGATGATTATCACTCCCTACAGCTGCCCCTATTAATAGTTATACAGGTATGATTATTTACGACACAATCTTATTGGCCTATGTCCGTTGGAGATTTCATCCTGCACTTCAACAGTCTGGAATGACAGGCCATCAATTACACTCTGTGAGACTTGGTGACATAATTTGAAAGTAACAGTTTGTACAAGTGCTCTGGCTCTTGGTAATCTAAATGAACGTTTGGTGTCTATATTTGGCATAGTATATTTGCATTACAGAAACTTAAGCATAGTGGATAATGCAATGTTGATAATGCATTTAAACAAATGTCTGATTTTCCACCCAACAATGGCTGCTTTCACGCTGTAGGAATATCTTGGCGTTCCTATAACCTTTTCAGGAACTTGACTATTTCTTTGTGTATTCGGACAGAGTAGAAATTAGGGAACCCTGGACCTCAGTACTTAAAACAATTTTAGCTCCCAGTCAGAGATGGGGTCCTTTTATGGCTACAGAGACACCCATATGACATAGGTGCTTGGTGATTGGTTGAATTCATAGGCCAGGCCCATTACTAGATACGTCTTGCGAACTGTGGTGCGTCATTTTTAGAATGTTCAGCATTTTTTTTAAGGATTTTTTGACAATGGAAAGAACCAACAAGGAGTGGACTGAAGAAGAGGTTCAAGTTCCTCTGGCTTGCTATGCCACAGAGGGATTTTGAGGGCTCGCAGCAGAACATAAAATGTAGTGACAAAATAAGTATGGAATTTGCTAACGGTGGGGTATTCATGCTACGAAGTTATGCAGAGAAAACATAAAAACTAAAACCACTGTGATTGTCTGTCATTATCAATCCAACGATGCAGAAAATGAAGTCTGTGGCAACCTAACTCCACATGTTGTTTACTGTTGTAGTCTTCCTCTTCTTCACAGTGTTTTTTTTTTTTAGCGTGGTCCTTAAGATACACATCATAGATGCTTGCGTCACACATAATTCATTTCACAACTACCTGCTGTGATTAATTTGATGCAGACAGGAATCAACTCTTTAATTTCTCGTTAAGTGAAATTTGGACAACTGACAAGTAAAAATACATTGGGCACCTAAAATAGATATTGATCCTCTTTAATATATTGCTCATAAGTGTTATGGACTTCATGTGTGATTTACTTCTTTTGTCCTTTCAAGACCTAATCCCTCTTTCCAAATGCCTGTTTAAAACAAAGAAAAATCTGTGTAATTTATAAGCCTAACTTAATTAATGAAGTGTCTCTTTCTGGAGGAATCACAAATATTTTTCTACGTCTTGTAATGGGTAATGCCCGGCTGCTCGGCAGGTGGACTGTTAAGCTACTGAAAAGCTCCTTGAGTCTTGACTATACCAGCATGCTTGATCACAAAAGAGAAACTGCATTAAAATGAGGGTGACAAAACCAAAAATGAAATTGTTTAAATTTATAATATGGAGCAGTTGGAACAAATTCTTCTGAATGAGTTCCACTGACAAGTGATCATTCCTGTGATGTTTCCTGATTTTACTATTGCTTTTTATCCAGAATATTATGTGCCTTTTTAAATCTTGCATACTCTGTTGGTGGACATTACTTTTGTAATACCTTTTACTTATTGTAGCCACAACATTGGGTGAGCAGACTTAAGGTTGATTAACCATCTTAATTGAATAATCACAATGTTGTCATCAGTCCGCACATTGTCATCTGTCCCATTTGATAAGGTTGATATTGCATATTAATTATCATGTATTAGCAGTTTTATCTATTGAATGCTGAACTTTCTATTTACATCTTCTTTTTACCTTCAGAGACCTTTGGGTGTGTTTTACTTCTTTCTTCTTTTTGTAATGTAAGAGCAGTCAGTGTTGAAAAGACTTCTTAAGTGATGTGTAACTTCTTATGAGAATGTTTCTAATGGCACTGACTTGGATGTCAACTTCAGAAGAAATCTAAACTTGTCCTCAGTCAAGCCCACCTACAGTTTTATTTCCTTGTGAGCTCTCCAAGCTGGCATCTTAAGAGTGGGGGTTGAGCAGATGCAGATACATGTATATTTATGAGGGGGATGTGTATTTCAGGGAGAAGCGATGTCGTGAAAGGTGACCTTGTTAGATAAAAGCAGGGCTTGGAAGCCAAATGATGAAAGGGAATGGGATCATCCTGGGCTCATTAATGTGGACTTGAAGGTCAGGTAATTATAACAATAGATACGTGGGCTGGTTTTGGCATCTGGTATTGTTGGTTTGTGATGAAGGTGACAAGCCTGCGGGGGAAAGGTATTAATCACTCTGATACCAGTCTGCTGTCACTTTGATACATTCAAATATTATAACATTTCTATTGTATTTCATGAAAGTTTGAAAAACAACGTTTTTTTACCATTAAAGCTTCTGCCAAGTATGGTTAAGTATATTAATTGGTTTAATGTAATCCACTGTTTCCTGATTTAATAATGAGTGATGCAAAGTAAAATCCAGCCGAAAATAGAAATCATAGACAACAATTCAAATTATTCTTTTTTTTTTTAAACATTGGTTTTATCGTTGCAGGTAAACCACACTGTAATCTGAGTACACAGTAAACACGCCAGGCCTGACCACTAAACAGGCCTCGGGGAACTTGCACTGTGTAGATCGTCAAGCAACAAATGCTGTTTTACACACAAAGCAGTTTAGACACCTGAGGTTAGAATGGTAATTTTCTGTGCTGCACGAAAGTAATTGGAGGAAATCAAAGCATTTACTGTGACTTTATAAGCTAAAAATCCCCATGTAGCTCATCTATAAATTTTACGTAATGCATAACCATAGATGACATGCATTCCCCGACTACAAAAATCATGTGATACACATTACAAAGTTTGTATAGATTTGTACATATGCCACACAATCAGAGAAAGAAGAGAGAGAAAATAATGGGGGGGGGACACAGAAATAGAGTGAGAAAGAGTGAGAGAGAGAATCCTTGGGCACTACTAGAGGTTTTAAAGAACCAAAATGCCAAGCAGTACTATATGGCACAGCAGTCTGTGCGGTGTTGCATACATTTTTAATGTGCCACAAATAAGAAATACCATTGCTTTTCTTACATCCTACAACAACTGGTTCATCCAAATTTTATTTCCATTTGTGTTTATTCTGGCAGCTACTAAAAGAAAATTAGAACATCATTCAAGGTTAGAATTGCCACAGTTTAACACAGGATTCCACAGACATACATTCAATACCAGCCGGACTATTTTCAGTGTTTTGGGGCTGTGTTGTATATATTGAGATGAATATAGTACATGTGTATGTGTGTGCTACATGAATTGGGAGATGTGGGTTTTCATGGGCCCAGCAGCAGTGCTTGTTAAGAAGGACTGAGGTGGAAAACTGTATATTCTGCCCAAAAATGGTGCCAAACTCCTTTATTTTATTGTCAGAACATTGACATACAGAGCTGACATGTTTATATCAAAAGAATATGGGATAAAGATCTAAAGATGGTTTAGGTGTCAACCGAGACTGCAAATTTACTTTGCTTCTATTTAACACATTTTTCATGATTTCAGGCCCCTCTTGCAGCTAGTTATTGATGGACAAATTAACCATGAATAAAATTGCTTTTTATAGTGAAAGGCGCATAAAAAGTAGCTCCATTGACCTCCTGTATTAGTAAGAGGGACAGTTTCTGGACCACAATCATAGACTTTCTTCATTGGTGTTAATTCTGGAAAGACATGCTCCAAATCACTCATGGCTGATATTGAAAACTGTTCAACTGTATCAAAAAATTTGAATCTGAAATCTGATTCAACTTAAAATACTGAAAAAAAAAATCACATTGCAATGGTAGAAAAAAAAAGCAAACCTTTTACTTTGTATAGAAAAGGCAGACTTTATTATCATCATCTTTCTTCACCTCGTCAACTAAAACCTGAATCATAAATCTCAGTTGAAAGGAATCTCAGACTACTTGGTGATGGCAAGTCATTAAGAACTCCAATTTGGCTGACCAATACCACACATACCTGCCCTGTCACAATGAAACACAAACCTCCTGTCTGTCTGTCTGTATATGTCTCTCTCTCTCTCTCTCTCTCTCTCTCTCTCTCTCTCTCTCTCTACATATATATATATATATTTGTGTGTGTGTGTGTGTATATATATATATATATATATATATATATATATATATATATATATATA
This sequence comes from Fistularia tabacaria, assembly GCA_901007705.1. Lineage (NCBI taxonomy): Eukaryota > Metazoa > Chordata > Actinopteri > Syngnathiformes > Fistulariidae > Fistularia > Fistularia tabacaria. The sequence goes on along the minus strand of CAAKHD010013231.1, from coordinate 27,365 downwards.
TATATATATATATAAGGTTGTGGGATATATATGAGGTTGTGGTTGGAATTATGAGTTCAAAGGGCAGGCAGGTGGTATGTGTTACATTGTGTCAGGGCAGGTATGTGTTGTAT
>CAAKHD010013231.1:13085-26296 GCA_901007705.1 Fistularia tabacaria | reverse complement strand
CCTCGTCACTCCCAAAGAGAACCTCAACATCTTCATCTCTGCTACCTCCAGCTCTGCCTCCTGTCTTTTGTTCATTGCCACAGTCTCCAAACCATACAGCATCGCTGGTCTCACCACTGTTTTGTAAACCTTTCCTTTCATTCTGGCTGATAGTCTTCTATCGCATAGGACCCCTGACACTTTTCTCCACTCATTCCAACCTGCTTGAACCCTTTTCTTTACCTCTTTTCCACACTCTCCATTGCTCTGGACTGTTGACCCTAAGCACTTGAATGTTATCTACCACTCTGTCATCTGATTTCTCACAAATGCTCCCTTCAAAGCACACCACTACACTCTATATTCCTCTTGTAATTGGCCATCATTTCACACCTGCTGGAAATTCACTGGTTAATGTTAATATACAAATTACTCAATGCAGCCCCCCCCTCCCCCACCCTTTCATCAGCTGTTGTACATCTGATTATCTGTATATGACACGGTCTGCACACTTGACTGGCTAACCACCCCAAAAACAGAATAGGTTAGTCCATTGTAGCAAGAGACTGGAATGATTTCTGGATGCTCTCATCCCCAAGGCATCTTGAAAAAATGCTGCTGTCGCTCTAACTACTAGCCTGCTCTGTGCGTCCTTAGTGTGTGTATTATGGCTGTGCCTTTGTAATGGCTTGTTAATATGTTTACTTCGTCTTGCTTGTTCTAAATATTGCTTTCTCTTTTATCGCCCTTTCTCTCAAAATGCACTGCCTTTTGCCAGGCTGCAGCTGTAAATGTGAATTTGTCTGCCTGGTGAACTGCCTGGATAAAAAGATTTTGAAAACTGTGCAACTTTCCCCTTTTAAAAACTTCCATCTAATAACCTACCCCACTGGTTTCCCTTTGTTTTCTCATTAACTGGGTCATTGCAAACCTGCAGTGCATCTCTTTGCTGTTGGAATAAATATGTTGTTTCTCTGAAATATAGCTCAAAGATCACTGCAGCATTTAAGTGATGTTTTCTAAATGTTATAGTTTTATGGACAAGGTTGTTCTGTAATCTGTCCTTGTGGAAAACGGATTCATGATATTCCAAAGGGACATGCATCGGCAGACATTCAACTTGATGAAAGTATTTTGTGGCATATTTATAAGCTCATTAAACACAAATTCAAAGAGATTTACTATATTGAGAGATTCAACCGCAGTATTAGAAACACCAAATGATCTTCTTATAATCCTAAATATTGGCTCTCCCTCTGCTCCCCTTGAGGCAGGAATGTGTTGATCCACCACATGATAGCCAGACTGAGCCCAAGGCAAGTGGAAACTGCTAGGAGAGGTAGTTTAAAATTAGTATAAACACTCTAAAATATGCATGATTGGGTTAATCTGGCCAAATATGGATTTCTGTTTAGATTTTCACTCAAGATAATTAAAGTACTTCTTAGAAAACTCGTAGTGAGTAAGCCACAAGCTTGCAGTTTTTAGTGCCAAGAGTATAGGGTTCCTGTGTTTAGCTGTGGGATAACTTCTCTTGCAGCTGCATCTTATTTCTGTCATGCTTGAACAGATTGTTGAAGCAGGGATCCATCCATTTCAGGCTTTTTATGTCTCCCTTGATATGTTTTTCTGTTAGAAACACCTCTATAGATTAAGATGGTTTCTGGCCCTCCTTAGCAGTGTGCTTTAAAATAAACTGCTAATACAAGTTCCATTGCATTCTGACCATTAGTAGTGAAGAGATGAAATCATTAATGATAAAACCGCATTTTTTTTAACACTCCGATCTTCAATATTCGTCGAACCCAATGAAGAAAGAGATTGTGAATCTCTTGATCTACCAGTACTTCAAGTTGTCAGACTGATTAGCAACCACATCTCTGATTAGGTGAGGAGTAAATGAAGCACCCCCCAAGGCATGCAATTCCATAATATCAGTTCATTCAATGTATTTATTTATCTATTAGCTAAGGGGAAAAAAAGACTCCCCAGGTGACTATAAGATGGTGATGGACTTTGGTCAAGACGACCTAAACGCTTGCTTTTGGGTGTATCAAAGGTTATAACGATTATAGCATGAAAATCATGAGCAAAAGTGGTACATATGAACATGCAATTATTTAAGCATTTCTGGCTCTTCAGAAAATAATAGAATTTGTTTAATTTTTGCTATCTGGTGACAGGGCTGAATAATACATTTATTAACCACAAATTTGAGCAAAAAGAACAAACTCGAAATTAAACTCAGTGAATTTCGATGCATATTGGAAGAATTTTCATTGAGGATGAATGACAGTTTCAGAGAACATGAATTTCATTTCCTTAAAACTCAGTTTCAAGTTAATTAGCATTTTCCAATGCCGATTAACATTTTGGTTGTCTGCCAGTCAAGTTAAAATTCTAGCGATGTGTTTTATTATAAAAGTCAAAAATTTCAAATGAAAATAACGAGTTAAGAACAAATTCACTGTTAACTGGTGCTGCAAACATGCATGTGTATCAGTATAGAAAGACCCGGGGAAGCCCTTTTGTGGTCATAACAGTGAATTGTCACTCTACACCTGTTGTAGTTTATTGTTTGTGTATGTTATGCTCTCTCTGTACTTGTGTGCACAGATAACAAAAGGCCTTTGAATCAAATTCTGCCATGCAGGATTTTGTTTTTGTTTCCATGCCTACTCGTATGGGGGTGCTTAAATGAGAACAATGCAAAGCTGTTGTGGTGCCACAGAAAGATGTGGAAGCTAATTTGTACCCAGAAGTCCCCTCCGCTTGCAGTCAGAAAAAGATATGTGCATTGATTGAAGAACTTTTCCTGACACCACATTATCCATTGAATGTGCCCTCGAACATTTCTGAGAAATAATCAGCAATTACTGGGCAGGTGTTCATTACTAATGATGTGGTTAAAATGAAGGATCATTAATTGATGTTGTACTGTACAATTCCTGTAATGTCTGCTGTGCTTGACTTCAAAGACATAGGCTACCTACTTCGACTAGGACCCAAATTAACAGATGTGTTTTAAATTGGGTCCCATCTTTCATTCCATCATGTACAAAGGATGCCTTCAAGTGATGCAAAATGAAAACAAGTTAATTTTGAAGTTATGTTCGTCCTTTATACACTCACTGCGATCATATTCTGAAATCTGAATATTGGCAAATTTTGGAGATTAAACACATTTATCTTCACATTTATGTAAACAGTCCGGCTTGAACACAGCAAACTTGTAGAATGTAAAAAGTTAACCCTTAAAATGGACAATTTTTCACTAAATATACCCTCTTTGGCTCACTGCTGAAATCTGGATTTCATTGTAGAGCAGCAGCAGAAACAACAATCTTAGCCTACAGGGCACAGTTAATTGCTTTTATCAACTTCGATGTTATTGAACATAACCTCTGTCCTGATGCCAAAGAAAAAACTTGATGGAGGAGTAAGCCATCCATCACCGCTTATCCTATTCAGGATCGCAAGGGATGCTGGAGCCTATCACAGCTGTCATTGGCAAGAGGCGGGATACACCTTGGACTGGACACCAGTCATAACAGGGCCAAATATACGGACAGACAACCATTCACTTACTCATTTGGTACAATTTACCAATTTTTTCCTATTAACCTGCTGCATGTTTTTGGACTGGGGGAGGAGACCCACGCAGACACGGGGAGAACTTGCAAACTCCACACAGAAAGGTCCCCTTTCGGATCAAACTAGGGCCCTTTGTGCTGTGAGGCTGAAACGCTAACCACTGCACCACCGTGCCGCCCCAAAGCAGTAAACCTTATCTTGAAAATGGGCAGCTGGAATCTCCTTAACTTGGGTTTAATGTGATCTTGACAATTACCACTTTGTTCGAATGAATCAATGCATCCGTCAGCATTTACTGCAATTGCTATGTTTGTTCATGAGAACTACATAAACTATATATTTTATGAATTGTTCCTCAAGAGTTCAGAAGTTAGTTTTGGGCAACTTTCAGGTGCAATATTGCTACTCTGTATCCCCCTCAGTTTTTGATATTTCTGTTTTGTTGTATTTTTCAGCAAATTCAAGTCTTCTTGGAGGAGGTGGGGGTAAGTAAAATGCCTTTGTTTTATGCTACAACAGTATCGCATTGTAATCATATTTGGCATGTAGCCCCAATTTTATATCTGTTGATTCGTAGCTGACTTAAGTCTTTATTTCACCCAAAGTGTCGAATTTGAGCAAATGTAATGGTAGGGCATGAGAGTGAAGTGCAGCGCAACCAAACAGTGCGTCACTCTGAGAAATGGTCATTACTGTTGTGGCTTGCCGAAGAACATTATCATCAAAGGAATGGAGGAAATTTCAGGGAGCCAACTGTGCCGTGGGAATAATGGGTAGGGAACTAGAATGCTACGAACCAGTCCCACTGTTCTTTTCTGAAATTTGACATTTGCATTGACATGATTGAACTAATCATTCATCATCACAGTAAGTTGAATCTACCATGTTAAATTTAAAATGTTGGTTTTGAGACTAAATGTTTCTTTTATTTTTCATGGTGTGCTCGAATGGCATGGCATTGAAATAAGGTCACTTCTTCATGGGTATCCACATCGCAAATTCCATTATGAGTTTTGTTCAGCATCGGAAAAAAAAAAGATGTGTTCAACACAGACGCAGATAATAATTATGCTTGTCAGACCTTGTCTATGTACTACACCAAACCAAAACAAAAGAAAACAATTGCATTTTTCTGAATACATTCATGTATCATATTTTATTTTGCCCCACCGGATTGATGGGGCGAGCAGAGTTCACTGCAGTGTCTTCACAGGGTCCATGATAGAGCTGTTAAGATCTGATTGCCATCACATCATGCTGCCTAGAGTGGCCCTCATCGTCTCTGATGTATGGTTAATACTCAACATCTTCCAGTTGTTCACTCAGAGCAGTATAGAGATGCCTCAGCACACTATCTAGAGCATCGATGATTGAGATCAAAGGTCATGAACATGCATCTCCATTGCAAAGCAACATTCTTTAAAAAAAAAAAAAAAAGAAAATATATATATATATATATATATATATATATATATATATATATACACACATTCTTTTCTTACACTGGTGGCAAGAATCAATGTAAAGTGGAGATGTGTTCTCAAATAAGGATTTCCTTAGCTCCCAAATGTCTTCTGAGGGCAGTGCAGTGGGGTGGTTTCACAACAGAATGATCCATCATGCTGGCCTCACACACCTGAGCCATGTTTAGTTCCCACAGCTCAGGAGGTGGTCCTTCTACCGGTTCACAGAAAACTAGTCCTAACTTCTTTTTGTAAAGTTTGTTTCTCAGCTGCACATGTTTTGAGGTCGGTTTTGAAAATGAAATGTTTTTCCTTTATTGTTTGTCTTTTATGAGAGTGATTTTAACCTGTGTTTTTTTTTCCTTCTTGTTGATAATAAGTCCCTCATGTGGAAATGAACCCTGGCAGTGAGAATTTACTACCTGCACAAAATATATTATTTTCTGAAAATTAAGTTATGAAGACAAAAAAGAGAATATTGTTATGCCCCAAAGCTCTATTAAAATCTCCATAAATCACGAATGGTAGTTCTTCTGGGTTGTTTGTTGACTGTATTTTAAAACACAGCAAGGTTAACCAAAATAGCCCTGTTATCAAGATTAGACATGTAAGTCTCAGTGGGATTTTATACAATCATAGAAGGAAATAATAATGATCTCTGATAATAGTGTGTTAAATGATGCCTCTGTGAATAGAGGGTAATTAATGGTACCAGGTTGCTCATGTGATCTGTGTCACAGCAGAGCTGGATCGTGGCAGGGTCCCAAAAGAATAGATAATTGTAAACATAATGTTGCCTCCTCCCTAATGTTTCTACTCTGGGGCATTTAAGTGGCTCATTAGCATATGAACCAGAATGCTGAATTATATGGCAATGGGACCTAACAATACCAACAAAACATATTGGTCTTCTCAGGTTTGGTCCCCTCCCATCACTCCAGTAAAGCAACACAACACATGCATGACTGCTGTGCATTTCCTTACTTTTGATTTAGCCATAGGCTGCTGATACTGATTGAACTCACCTACCACTGGTTACATGAAATTAAGGTCTGTCCCTGTAAGCCCTCAGCTCTTAATCTTGGTTTGAGTCATGTCTTGTCATGACACTTGTTTTTAAGAAGTTATTTAAGCTTGCATTTATCATATCTGGCTAAATCCTTATCATAAAGGATTTTTTCTTGATTTGCTATCAGCCTACCTCTTAAAATAGAAAAAGAATTCGAATGCATGCCTTCACTTTGTATTTTCAATGGACTCAATATTGTAATCATGGTATTAAGATACTGATAATGTTATGTTCGTATCGCCACTTAACATTGTGCACTGTTTCTTGGCTTTCACTGTTCAGTATAACATATTGTGCATTTATAATTTTTGTTTCATAAAAGGTTTCATTAAGAAACTATGCCTCCCTTCCATAAAGAAAATAAATATACATATAGTGCAGTAAACAGGTAAATTATTTGATGTGTAAACCAGACAAATCCATAGGATTTGATTGTTCCATTTAAATGTTCCTGCATATCAGGAAAAATACATTCAAAAGATAATTAATACTGAAAATGTTTTATCTGAGAAAGGCTATTATTTTGTGTCCAAGGTGCTCATTAAGTTCCCTGCCCTCTCAGGAACAAAGTATCAGATGTACCACAAATGGGCAAGGCTTTAGTGAAAAAACAACAACAACATACTCATCTCGCTGCATCCCTGCAAGGGCAAAAATATCCAGAAAAAGGTTGAGTACGCTCTTTGGTCGGGGATGAGATCCTACCCTAAGTGTTGAGTTCAAGTATCTTTGGATCCTGTTCATGAGTGAGGGAAAAATGGTGTGGGAGATTGACAAGTGGATCAGTGCGGCATCAGCACTAACGCGGGCTCTGTACAGTCTGTCCTGGTAAAGAAGAAGCTGAGCTGAAAGCTGAGGCTCTCGATTTACAGGTTGATCTATATTTCCACCCTCTACCATGTTCATGAGATGCAGGTTGTGACTGAAAGAATAAGATCACTGATCCGGGTGGTCTAAATGAGTTTCCCCAGCAGTGTCTGGGCTCTCCCTTTGTGATAGGGTGAGATACTCAGTCATCCAGGAGGGGCTTGGAGTAGAGCCACTGCTCCTCTGCACTGAGAGGAGCCAGATGATGTGGCTCGAGCATCTGGTCAGGATGCCTCTCTGGTGAGGTATTCTGGGCACACCCCACCTGGAGGAGGCCCTGGGGAAACCCAGGACACTCTGGAGGGACGATGTCTCCCGCCTGGCCTAAGAAAGCCTCAGGACTCCCCTGGAAGAGCTTGACCAAGTGGCGACGGGGGAAAGCAGTTTGTGTTGTGTACTAGCGGATAGCAGTTAGCCTAGTGTGCTGGTAAAAGCACTGCTTAAAAAGTAAATGAGGACAACCACACCCACGGAATTAAAATCTTATGAATTTTATCAACTTTGGTGTTTTCTCAACCATACTATGTTGTTTGTGTTGTATAACTTTCAGAGTCTAACATAGCATGGCAGTTGTATAAATATGATCAAAATTCTTAAAATGAAAGTATATGTATGAACAAGTAAGCCTGAAACACTATCTTCATGCACAGAGTAGTCAAGCCCTTCCTTGTGATATCAGAGACTGGACTCTGACTTATTACCCATAGTTATACATGATGTAACGAGGTACTTGATCAACAACATCAGTTAAATTTGAAAATGAGGTCAGATTTGCTGTCTAAATTAGTAGCAGTTGACCAAATTTGGTTCAGTTTAGATGAAGATGTGCTAAATGAGGATGCCAGGTAGCCAGGTCTGAATTCACACAGGAAGCATTAAGTATCTAACCATGTCAAAGGAAATGTTGAAATGCAAAAAATGCTTAGAGGGTAGAGGTAGTCTGGGTCACATTTTCACCTCAATGAATGTGAATTGAATTGGTTTTACAATGTCAGTCAGCATATAACAACTCAAAGGAATTATGCTTTATGTTGTATGACTGTACAGACCCTACTCTTGTGACAGTCTCTAACACATAAATTTATAATTTTGACAGCACATAAGTAAATTTGACATATGGAACGGCCCTCATCATTGTCTTTTCTCACCAGTCTTGACAGTGTGCCTGTATCCAGACAATCTTCATGACGGTTGATGTACTGACCACAGCTCAGCTGCATATATCAGCAGTGCCTTCCACCCTGCAGTTTGTCACCTTATATCCCTGGTATGAGTCATTGTTGGGTGCTGACTTTTGTATTTTCAATATTATGAGGTCTCTTTATCCAAGATAGAGTTTATGGATCGGAAGGTCTGATTTTTCATTATTTGATGACATGCTTTTACAGGTATGTGTAAAATACAACAGTTTTCTCCCGTGTTACAGGTAAATAACACAAAGGAAAAGAGTTCCATCCATGTAAATTAGTTAAAAAAACAACACATCTTGTTTTTAAACAAAAGTTAGAAGGACACCAAGATATGATCTCAAGGATTTACAGAGTATATCTAGTGAAATTCATCTTAATGCGAATCATAGACACATGAAATAAACTGTACTATTTTAGTTGGCTTATTGGAGAAATTTTAAGTCATATTCACTGCCTGGGTGTTTTGTGCTCCACTCAACATTTTTAAAATCTGGTACTGTTAAAAAAATATTAGAAAAAACTCTTTTGCCAAAATATGAACTGGTTAAGTAATTTATACATATACCTCCAAACTCCTTAGTTATTAACATATATCTGTAATGATAGGTTGTTAAGTTTTTAGTTACTTTATGAAACATAAGAAGTACAATGTCAGCTTTTCGAACTTTAGCCAAACTACACTGTAACAGCAGGAACTGCAAAAAAGCGCTGTGGTGTGCTTTAAAAAGAATATGTATCCAGTTAGGGACTTGTTTGGAAAATGGTTTATCAAAATTTCCTAAGTGCTTGTCTGTGCATATCTCTAACACCATTTGTTAGGTAAAGAGCTCTGTTTTCTTTTCCAGTCACCTCTAGGTGAACCATTATCTTCTTTCTGGGTCTGGCCTCCTGCCTAAGGCTTGTTTATTGACTAGATTGGAGAGCCAGGACATGGCGCTGTGTGCAAGGGGAAGTAGGAGGTCGAGATAAAACATGGTGTTATGTGACGTTTTGGACCAGACGGCTTTGTGTCTGTGTCTTGTGACCTGCTGCATCAGGTCAATGGAACCTCCAGGATCCCCTTAAATGATTAATCACTGAAAAATGACATTTTCTTATTATTTATCATTATTCTTATCTTTCATCTATCACTAACTTTTCTTGACCGATGCTCCTTATCCCACAAAGGTGGTAACAGCCATTAGCTAGACTTAGATCTATAGATAGTGTTCTTCCCCATCGAATACCCTGAAATAATGCACCATTCTGAGTTAAATGCAAAGATTTCTTAGTGGTTGTAGTACCCAAAGCATTTATTCATCTTTTTTTCTTTTTTGGCCACTTTGTTCACTTTGATCATGCATTGATGGCGCTTTTAAAATCATGCAGGATTCCTGCTGTTAGGAACAGTAACTAAAAAGTCAGTTCCAGAATAAGCATGTCTTATTTTTTAATTTCTTTGCATTCATGATTTAAGGTAGCTATTTTTTACCTTTTTTTTTCAATCTTTTGTTGATGTACATTTCTTCAACAGCCCATCGAAATGCAGTGGCTCTCAGGATTCAAACCTTTATATTTTTCTAAATAATTAAATAAAATAACCCTCATTCAATTGACTCTCCCCTGGCAGAAATTGAGGGGGTACCATTAAGTTAATTGATCTTTTCTTTTTCTTAGAAAATGATGCAACTGTACAAAACCCAATGTGCTTCAGGGTGTGTTCTGTACTCATTTAGTTTTTAAAAATTCTTATTTTCTTTTTAAATACTTTACTGATCTCTTACAGGGAAATTTAACTTCAACTCTCTGTTGTCATTGTCAAATGAAGGACTGAAATAAACATGCACATACAGAACTTGTAAACATACATCAATGGAGAGGTGACAAAAGGAGATTTATTCTTTGTTTTCTTTACAATACAACTGAAATATTGCCTCTAGTAAAGATATGCTGATGATATAATAAGCTGATAAAGTTAGAATACTTCAGGAATATACTGACAAGGCAATAGGATCTCTAGTTTATGGATCTTCTGAGTTTAGTTCTTCTGGCTGTGGCATTCAGTTGTTTTTATATAGTTTTATAAAGGTTGTTATCATAAGGTTATCTAGACTGAAACAGTTGTCATGATAGCGGGATATTAATCAATACAAGATCTTATGCTGTCTTGGTTATAATTTAATTGACATAGAGGTTATTCTTTTGAATACAGGAGTTAAGGTCATTGTAAGGACTGATATGTATGTTCACCAAGGCAAATGGCTTTTTAGTGCTAAAGCTCTATCTAATGTCCTCTCTCTGTTCAACCCCCACCCCCGTCCCAACCCCTAATGGATAGAGTAATTGCTACAGAATGATCACACAATTTATTTCAACTTTCAATGGTTACCATAGATAGTAGTTAGTAGTTATAGTTTCAGCTTTACATTGTAATGGGGAAAAAAAGAAATGGTCAGACACTCAATGTACATTAGTAAAAAGAGTAAGCTTGACAAAGAGGAGAATCAAAGGGACAATGTGAGAGGTAATGAAGACACAGAGCTATCAAAAGCACAAGTAATAACACTGATCATTTATATAACGCTAAGGATATGAAACATACCTGATTCATTTTGAGGAATTTGAAAAGAGGTGTGCATCAATGAAATATAGAAAGACGTTGGTGCAATTTTTTTGGTATCTCACTCTTAGCCTATGAATCATTCATTTCTACACACTAATCAAGCTGCTGGCCATTGCCTGCAGCCGTCCTTCCTATATCTAGTCGACATATTAATTTGATCTCTGCCGCTGTAGTGTGGGTGAGTTAAATTGACTAACATTACACAGCATACATATCAGTATATGTAACTAAATGTAGCTGTCTGTGTCCAGCTTTGGTGGAGCATGTTTTTCAGCACTTACTGAGACCACACAAGTGTACTCAAAAAGGTACTCGCATGACATAGTATGAAACAAATGGAAACCAATGTAGAGTACATACACTGTATGTATAATGCAGAACATAAGAAATATACTTTGAGTATATTTTTGATTGTTTATTGATAAAAGCTTTTAAAATAATTGTTTGCATTGCCTTTCAACCAGATTAATGTGCACACTACACACCCCACAACCCCAATCCAACTCAAATTCATCCCAGTCAGTAACTACTGACAAGCCACAATGCTTGAACATGCATTTAATTACCGGATCTATGTATTCACCTGAAGATGAATCAATAAAACTGGCACAGTGATGCAGTGGTTAGCACTCCTATTACACAGTGAGGAAGCTCTGAGTTAGAATCCAACTGGGAACACGCAGACTGTGGGACGTAATTAGCACGCACACCCCATGCCTGTATGGCTCCTGTTGATTGGATCCATCCTATCCGAAATATGGAGTCACGTGAAACTTGCAAATATTCAGATAATGGCTGTGTGGTATCCTGGCAAAGCATCAACTGTCTGAAATATTTGAAGTTTTCCCTATTGTGAAAGGCTTGTAATGAGCTGACCTAAAAGGCTTGTAACATTGCAGTCCCCACTCATATAATTCAAACAGCCATGGAGCTGCCCTGTAACAAGTAGAAAAAAGAAATGTGGTAAACGTGACAAAAGGTAAGAAAAGGGTTATTGTTTCAGAGCAGGCAGTCGTGACAGATGTAATTGTAAACATGTTTTCATCCTGTTTAAATTTAAAGTTCTGAATAATGATGGTTCAAAAGAATCCTGCCGATGCTTTTGCTATTTCTGCCGACCTCTGCCATTTTCACTGACTTATCCAACTATTCAATCACTTAAGGTTGAGGACATGATTCCATTCTTACCAATTTGAAATACATGCTGTGCATCTCAAAACTGTACATTGAGTGAAAATGTTCACACTTGAGTGGCTGATATATTTTGGCATGAATAATTGATGATTTTGTAAGGACCATGAACAAAATCCCTGCTCTGAAATCTTTCAGTTTTTTTTGGTTTATGATGAGGGAAATGGCGCAATTAGCTATGAAGTAATGCCTTTTAAGTTAAGAAAATACCTAATTGAAAATCACACCTCAAAAAATGTCTGATTGCATGAGATGATGAACTGCCTTAAGGAATTAATGACAGTGATATACTGTGATGATGCGGATTAACATAAACCTGGAATACTTCTGTTTTGCAATGTGCTACGGGTAAATTATCAAATTTGGTGATCTTCTAAATAGAACTTTTCAGTTTAGTTGTTTTGGGTGATGTGGCTTAGTTGTTCTCATTTCAATGAATTTACCCCATGGCTTGATTACAAGAGAGCCAAGACCAATGTGTCCTGCTTGCTGTGTTTTAAATATGAGCAGTAATATTTAGACATGATCAAACAAGATGAAATAGCTTCAGTTGCAGATCTGAAAACTGTTCCGCTGGCTTCTATCAGCAGAACTGTCATAAATGTTACACTAATGACACATTTCCATTTGCATTAACATATGGCCATATTTGATTTTTCTTTCTCAGTTTTGTGGATTGTGCAGATGCTTTAGATCATGAATTGTTGCTTTTGTTGATCAGAGATTTTCCATTGTCATACTATAAAAAAGAAGTGTGTTGCGTCATGGTTAAATCTGGCTCCCTATGATTCTGTAGTTTAGACGTTTTCCTTTTGTAATTACGTGTATAAACTGTACTTGCCTACCCTGGTTTTAAAATTGCTGAAATCACAAGTGCATTTTTCTTTTCAAGAATTTACCTTTTCTTCATTTCCTTTCTGCTGCTCCCTTCATTGGTTGCTACAGCAAATCATCTTCCTCCCTCTTACCCTCTTCTCTCACACCAACTAACTTCATGTCCTCACATAAATCTGCTCTTCAGCCCCCCCCCCCCCCCCCCCCCCCCCCCCCCCCCCCCCCCCCCCCCCCCCCCCCCCCCCCCCCTCTCCTATTTATTATTTTTATTTATAAATATTTATTTTTTTTTTTTTTTTTTTTTTTTTTTTTTTTTTTTTTTTTTATTTTTTTTTTTATTTTTTTTTTTTTTTTTTTTTTTATATTTTTTTTTGTATTTATATAAATTTATATATTTTTATATATTTTTGTATATATTTATT
>CAAKHD010013231.1:0-11342 GCA_901007705.1 Fistularia tabacaria | reverse complement strand
AAACATGCAGAAAATAGATGTATTTCTATCTATCTATCTATCTATCTATCTATCTATCTATCTATCTATCTATCTATCTATCTATCTATCTATCTATCTATCTATCTATCTATCTATCTATCTATCTATCTGTCTGTCTGTCTGTCTGTCTGTCTGTCTGTCATATATATATATAAATACACATGCACACACACACACAAACACACACATATACATACATACATATACATACATATATATGTTCTTATATATGTACTTCTTTTCCTTTCCACTTTTCCCTTCAGGGGTCACCCCAACTAACTTCATATGCTCTCTCACTACGTCCATAAATCTTCTCTTCGGTCTTCCTCTAGACCTCCATCCTGGCATCTTCAATTTCAGCATCCACCTACCAATATATTCACCATCCCTCCGCTCTACATGACCGAATCATCTCTGTCTGGTTTCTCTGAACCTTCTTTCCAATACATCTAACATGTCCTGTCACTCTGATGGACTCATTTCTGATCCTATCCATCCTCCTCAGTCCCAAAGAGTGACCCTCAACATCTTCATCTCTGCTATCTCAAGCTCTACTTCCTGTCTTTCCTTCAATGCCACTGTGTCCAAACCATACAGCATTACTGGTTACACCACTGTCACCTTTCCTTTCATTTTGGCTGATATTCTTTTATCACATAGTACCCCTGATGCTTTTCTCCATCCATTCCAACCTGCTTGAATGCTTTTCTTAACCTTTTTTCCACATTCTGCAATGCTCTGGACTGTTGACCCTAAGTACCTGAAATCCTCCAACTTCTTGATCCCCACTACCTGTAGCCTCACCATTCCACCCGGGTTCCTCTCATTTACACACATATATTCTGTCTTGCAGTGACTAACCTTCATTCCTCTCCTTTCCAGAGCAAACCTCCACCTCTCAAGATTTTTCTCAACCCTTTCCCTGCTCACACTATGGATCACAATATCATCTGCAAACATCAGGGTCCATGGAGATTCCTGTCTAACCTCATCTGTCAGACTGTCCATCACCACTGCAAACAGGAAGGGGCTCAGAGGTGATCCCTGATGAAGTCCCACATCCACCTTGAACTTCTCTGTTTCACCTACAGCACACTTCACCACTGCCTCACAGCTAGCATTCATGTCCTGCACAAGTTCAATATACTTCTAACATACATACTACAGGTCGCTCTGACCTTCTCTGTATTTCCATTAGCATTCTCAATAAAAAACTGCATCTGTAGTACTCTTTTTAGGCATGACGCCATACTGCTGCTCACAAATGCTGACTTCTGCTCTCAATCTAGTTTCCACTACTTTTTCCCATACCTTCATTGTATGGCTCATCAACTTTATCCCTTTATAGTTACCGCAATTCTGCACATCCCCCTTATTCGTGAAAATGGGCACGAACACACCTCGTCTCCATTCGTCAGGCATCTTCTCACTCTCTAAGATCCTGTTAAATAATCTAGCCAGAAACTCAACCGCTGCCTCTCCTAGACACTCCCATACCTCGACAGGTATATACCGCTTTCTCTGTATACACTCCTGCACTTCCTCATTCCACCACCAGGTCTCCTTATCCACTTTCCTTCCAGATGACACACCAAGTTCTCTCCTACAAGTCTCTCTGATCATATTAGCTGTAGCTGTCCAGTCATCTGGAAACTCTCCCTGACCACCAAGAGCCTTTCTAATCTCCTCTGTGAAAACCATACAACACTCCTCCCCTTTCAGCTTCCACCACTTTGTCCTCTGCTCAGCCTTTGTCCTCTGGATCTTCCTTGTCACCAGAGTCATCTGACAAACCACCATACTATTCTGTCTGGCTATGCTCTCACCTACCACTACTTTGTATTCACTGATCTCTTTCAGATTACCAGTTCTATACAAGATGCAGTCTACCTGCGTGCTCCTACCTCTGCTCTTATCATTTACCTTATGCTCCTGTCTTTACTGGAAAAAAGTGTTCACTGCAGCCATTTCCATCCATTTTGCAAAGTCTACCACCATCTGTCCCTCTACGTTCCTATCCTGGATACCAAACCTGCCCATCACTTCTTCGTCACCATTATTGCCTGCACCAACATGTCCATTGAAGTCTGCCCCAATTACCACTCTCTCATCTCTGTGGATATTCTTCATCACTTCATGTAACTCATTCCACAACTTCTCCTTCTCCTCTAACTCACATCCTACCTGTGGGGCATAGCCACGAACAACATTGAGCATCACACCTTCAATTTCAAGTTTCAGGCTTATAAGTCTATCTGACATTCTTTTCACCTCCAGAATATTCCTAACAAACTCCTCTTTCAAGATAACTCCTATTCCATTTCTCTTCCTGTCAGTACTATGATAGTGCAACTTAAAACCTGCTCCCAGGCTTCCAGTCTCACTACCTTTCCATCTGGTCTCCTGGACACACAGTATATCCACCTTCCTTCTCTGCCTCATGGCAACATACCCTCTACCTTTTCTTGTCATTGTCCCAACATTCAAAGTCCCTTCTCTCAGTCCCAGACTCTTGCCTTTCCTGTTCTCTCTCTGCTTTTGAACACTCCTTCCTCCTTTCCTTCTTTGACCCACAGTAGCCCAATTTCCACTGGTCCTCTGTAGGTTATTGCCACCCATGGCGGTCATTTTTTACCCGGGCCTCCGCCAATCAAGTATAGGTTAGATCCGCATATTTGGTTTTGGCAAAAAGTTTTCCACTGGAAGCCGTTCCTGACGCAACCCTCTGCATTTATCCAGAACCAGCTCAGGGAGACACTGGACCTCGCCCCCCCGAGGCTGGCTCCAGGAGACACTGGCCCGTGCCGCCCTGTGTGAGTGTGTATATGCGTGTGTGGTTTTTCACCTTGGAAGAAGGGTAGAGTTAGACTGTATCTCCTCTCTTATGGACAATATGAGGTTACTGGACATGTGATGGTATAAGATTAAGACATACAGTATAAAGATACTGTAGATCCTATTGCATTGACCATTCTTAGATTATTTGGCTAGTCAGTGATAAATACAAGAGATGATGGTAAAGACAGCTCTGTGTTAAAAATTTTTGATTCATTGTCACATTATCTCAACATGTGTATGTGTGTGTATGTAATATATATGAGTCTTTCATGTCGTGGCAATTTTTACATCAATGATGCAATGCAAATCGTTTTTTAACTGTGTTAAATTATTTCCAGCTTGTAGAAAATAAGACCAGAGGCTACCCATCAGGAAAAGAGTTTTAACTCCACCCATTGATCTAACCCAGAGATCTATTTTAAGATTTCTTACTAAGTTTTTGCTCATAGACTAACGTGGTACTTTCTGCTTTAAATCAAAAGAACACACTATAAGACTGTGCTTCGTGCTGTTTAAATTGTTCCTGTCAATGCTATTCCCTGCTTTGCGTCACAAAAGCTTAATAAAACAAGGACAAAAAAAAACAAAGCAAAAATTGTTCTGTAGGACCCATTGTATTTAAGTTTTGGGGGGGTTTATGTATGAGTATGCTATTTTTCCTGATAAATGCAGTTCTTTTACTTCACAGTCTGAATATATAGACAAACCCATTCACATGATAATTTTTAAAAACCTTGTTGGTCACTAAAATAATGATGACACTCTTTTGCAGTTTTTGTAAAGACTGACCTGCAATGGTGGCCTTTTTCCAGTTCCTAACAAACTGTCAAGCCTTCCGCATCTCTCACGGGGCAGACTAGTTAGCTCTGTCTGACAGGCTGCTTGCCTACAAGTGAGGTTTCAGCCAAGGGAGGGCAGAGCAAGCTCCAGAGGCAAGCTGTCATCTTTTTGTCAGACCACAGGGAAGAGGAGTTCCTAACTTCTGTCTTAGTCTGTATTTTGCTCCCACAGTATCTATCTTTCTCTCTGTGTCAGCTTGTTCCCCTGGTGAAGATCTTCACTTTCCCAGTGCCTGTTATTCTTCTCTTAGCCTGGCTGTGCAGCATAAACAGGCGGGTGTCTTAGGATGAAACAGCAAGCATCCCTCCGGAGCTGAGCCAGTCATTGTGTTAACCCCCTCACTGTGGCCTCCTGAGGGGCACAGCAACCATCACCTAAGCTAGCTGAGACTGACATGAGACAGCAAGTTGGACTGAGGTGAAAGAGGTTTCCCATGTCCTTCCTCAGAGAGAGATGAACATTTATACTACAGGGATGATGCCCACCACTCCAACCTAATCCTCTTTTCCCAGACACTTCATTATCACCTGCACATTGCACCTGCAGTCTGTATGTGTGTGTGTGCGCGCAGACAGATCTCTAAGGGGAGCTGCATCACCTGATGTAAAGGTAGAGAGTGAAAAGAATTAGTATTGAAGAAAAGAGGCAAAGGTTAGAGAATATGAATTGAATGGGGTTATAGGAAATAACAGTGGAAAAAACAAACTAAATATTGTGATATAGGTGGAGAGCAAATGTCAGATTAGTGGCTGGCGGTAAAAGGAAAACAGTGTAATGTCGTCTCGTTTGCCCTTACGTGTTAATGCATTTTAATAACAGAAGCACATGGTACAAAAAACTGATATGGCTGTCTAAGGAAGTCAGGGTCCCTCATCATCAACCACAACCATTAACTATAATACTTTAACTATTTTGTGGATTGGACTGACTTTACACTGATATCCTTGATTGATTTATGCGATGTCCTTTTTGGCTAATCACTAGGGTTGCCTTTGTCATGCGGAAGATGACTCAGGGCTTCACGTATCATATTAAAATATAAAGCGTAATATACATATAAAGTGAGTGTTTTGTTTCTTGAACGGATACAGCAAAAGAAGAACAAACCCATACAATTGTGGCCTTTACTACCTAATTATTAAGTGGCATGAAGCTAAGCTTCAAATATTGTAGAAGTTATTGGGATAGGGTCAACATTTTCCATGCAAAATCCGAGACAGCCTTTGTGACATTAAGATTTTGTTTGGGGAAAATACAGTATAAGACAGCCATGTACTATCCAATTTCATTATTTTCAGTCTATCCATTTTTATAATGATTTTAAAGCCCAGTACCATAGACAGTTTTGCCTTTTAAACTTACAATATCTGGCATCAGAGCCTTGGAGTCTTGACTGTGCCTGCAGTGAAGTTGGCTGCTGCAACAGGGTGGTATCTCATTAAAAACACTCCAACTGTTAACCAAGGAAAGCAATTTTTCTATGTAGGACACTGGTTGCAGAGACGTTAAGATATCTGCAATTGAAAAATGAAAAACTGCAAAAGAGGGCATCAATAGTTTTATCCTTTTCTAGTGTAGTTATCTTGTAGGCCTCGTACAGGGGTCTGCAACCTTTCCTACCAAAAGAGCCATTTTTAGCCCTGTCCAACCAAATAACATTTACCTGGAGCCACAAAACCTATTTCACCTTTAAAGTGAAAAAAACATATTGTATGGCGTTTTATATTCAGTAGTACAACATAAAAAAATAATTGAGTTGAGTGAGGCTCTTTCCACACAGCTGTAATGAAGTTTTTTTGCTACTGTTTTGGCAATGCATTGACTGCCCAGTATCATTGGGAATCCTTTCGAAGCGATTGATGAACACAGTGCTTGAAAATCAGTTTGTTCCGGGCCTCCCATCTGTAGAAAGCATACACAAGTTCATCAGACAGTTAGTAAGAAGACAAATCCTGGCGGTGACGAAACAGCTATGAGTTCTTTACTGTAGGGAGACATTGTGTTTACTGTTGGTGGGTGGATGGACTGCTGCTAGCTCGGGGAAATTAGGCCTTTAAGACCAGCTGGGTCAATCCCACTAAGAGCTACGTGCACCTGTGAACGTCAACCATAATCATGTTCAACACCGGACTGACACTTTCTCGAGACTCTAAAGTCAATCTAGTATGTTGGGTTGATGCTGTTAGTTATCTTTGCAAGCTTGTAGGTACAACACAAATACACAACTGGTTTGCTGATTTCTTACTTTATATGTTTCATCCAAAATTCTAGATGTAAGTGATATTACTCTATAGAAAAGGAATTCAAGTGACCTTGATAACTGTGACAAATACAAGTTTGCCAACGTTTTTTTCATCATATTTTGCTTTGTTAAGGGAATATCTCTCTTTTGCCTTCGGGTGCTCCCTACAAGGGTGGCCAGAGCAATCATTTTCCTCCGTCTAAACTTATTCTCTGTTACCGTCTTCTCTCACAGCAACTGTCTTCATGTCCTTTTTCATTAAATCCATAAAATTCCCTCCTCAGTATTCGTTAATAGTTCCAATCTCAGCATCCTTCTACCAATATGTTCACTGTCCCTTCTTTTTAAATGTCCAAAACATCTCTCTGACTTTATCTCTGAAACATCTATCATGTGCTGTCCCTCTGATGGGCTCATTCCTGATTCTAGTCATCCTCATCACTCCCAAAGAAAACCTCAACATTTTCATCTATTCTATCTCCAGTTTTGCTTCCTGTCTTTTCCTCAATGCAACTGTCTAGAAACCATGTGACACTGATGGTCTCATTACAGTGTTGCACACCTTTCCTTTCATTGTGTCTGATAACTCATTTATCGCACATTACCAATGACACTTTTCTCTACCCATTCCAGCCTCCATGAATTTGTTTCTACAACTCATTTTCACACACCTTTGCTTTGGACAGACCCTTAGTAATGAGTAAACCCTCCACCTTCTTAATATGTACTCCCTGTAACCTCACTGTTCCACTTGAGTCTCTCTCATTCACACCTGTACTTTGTCTTGTGTGTATGTGTGTCTGTGTATGTGCGTGTGCGATTTACCCCTTTTTCTGGATCTCTATTTTATATCGACATCAATACAAGATCAAGAGTAGTCTCTCTTTTCCTGCAGGCTCCAGTCAAAAACAGCTTTTAAATGTTTTATTGAGTTAACACAGGTAAAATAAGGGCCTTTGAATGCAGAGCTTTTGACAGGATATGTGGAAGCTTGCATGTCTTTGCATATGTATATTTTTCTTTTGACTTCTTTCTGGACCCATTGGGCAGGGAGCAACTGAATAGAAGCAGCCATTATAAGGGGTTGTCTGACCTTGAGAATAATCACAACAATACAAATATCTGCACAAAACCTGAACTTTCATACAGGCTATTCTCTAGGCAATATCATAATCACACAAGTATACACACATCTTGCATTCTATGTCTTTGTCACATGGACCATGTTCGTGGTTGTTAATCGTGGTGTGCTATATGCAAAGCAATTTTACATATTTTATACACATCAACAGCAAATGTTTAATGGATCTGAGTATTGCTTTGGTTGATACGACACTTCTCAGAGTTTGTAACAACAAATAAATCACAAACTGTTGCAACGTGACAGCATTCATTGTGGATCCTTGGAACAACTGCCTGCAAATACTTAAGGTTTGAATCTTGTAATTTCAGAGCCTAATGAGTTGCAGAGCGAGCCTATGATTTTTCGTCTTTTCTTTTTTTCTTGCCTTCCTTAATAAGAGATTCAATAAGCAATGGAAGACTGTTGGTATTTGGCTTTTTAATCTTCCAAGTGTAGTCTCAGGTGAATTACCCTTGGTGTTGCTGTTGACTTTGATCATTTAAAAGTGCATCACAGCAATGTTAAAATCATCCCCCAACATACAGTATGGTCATTGACTCATACCTTTTATGTTAAGGGAAGTTTTTGCATGCCTGCAAGATGTGCATTATTTCATTGTTGCTACTTTGGAGGACTGTGGTAGTTATTTAAAACAAGCCTTTTCTTTCATGAAAATGCAAATGGATTGTTGGAAAAGCATACTAACACTCAATTCATTCTAACTCAGCAGTTAATTTTCTTTTTTTGTGTTGTAATACTTAGAGGTTGAGATATTCAGCTGGATAAGCTCAAGACAATGTATTTACTGTGTGTATGTGTTTTTGCGTGTCTGTGAGTATGTGTGTGTGTGTGTGTGTGTGTGTGCGTGTGCGGACTAAATATAATGTGAGTAATATCTGCTTAAAGCAAATCAATTATTTTAATGCCAACAGGACCAACACAACCCGCTTTATCATCCGGACCATAATGGAAGATTTCATAATTCAAAAAGCTTGTAAAATCTTAGTGTCAGTCAATGTTATAAAGAGACAGAAGTACCTAATTACTTTTGCATGATTGGCTTCAGAGCTGAATAGGGAAACTAGCCTAATGATGTTTGTCATCTGGTGGGCATTTAAAAAACTGACCTCTGCCAGCTACCTCAGGAAGGCAAGAGCCAAATGATCAATTCTCAAGTACTGCATTTTTTAAGTCTGGAAAGCTGATAATTGAATTGTAAATAATAAAACTGGGTAGTCTGTTGTACGGTGGGGTTATTTTTCCTTATTGTTCAGGATATCATAACTGGATAGCTATCCTTTATGTCCATGCATCCAAGCACACACACAGACACACAAACACATATTCTATATTGGCATTGATACTAAATTTCCAGACATGGCAATTTGCTATATGTATTTTTAGTGGAATTGTGAAAATAGGCCATTATTGGCTCATTTTGGTCTTTGTGTACTGCAGTGGGAAAGCAGCTTGGCTTTTTTCCCTTAGGGTCAGCATAGGATTTCAGACATAATTTCTGATGAGCACTATTCTGGCCTCCGCAGCAAACACAAGCCCTTCTTTGATACCATCAAGCCATGAAACATAATTCTCAGAGATGGCGGGGGGTTGAATGGACCATGATGTCAACAAGCAAATTGGGAAGGGTTTTAAGAGTGTAAACATGAGAATGAAACCGTTTTGATGCAATAAAACAATCTCATTATATTTCCTTCTCAGCAGTAATCTGATCTGGTTCTCAGAAACTGAATTTACCTCCATGGTAATGACATAAAAGAAAAAATTTATACAAATGCGCTTTAAGAAACATTTCTCTCCCCCACATGGGAAACTAAAACCACCCACCCCTATGGTTTTCGTTCAAGACCCAGAGATTTCAGTCTTCTTCTTTTCCTTTCTGCTTCTCCCTTCAGGGGTCGCCACAGTGAATCAACCTTCTCCATCTAGCCCTATACTCTGTATCCTCCTCTCTCACACCAACTACCTTCACATCCTCTCTGACTACATCCATAAATCTTCTCTTCGGTCTTCCTCTAGACCTCCTGCCTGGCATCTCCAATTCCAGCATTCATCTACCAATATAGACCACATCCCTCCTCTTTCCATGACAGAGCCATCTCAGTCTGGCTTCTCTGACCTTCTCTACAAAACATCTAACATGTGCTGTCCCCCTGATTGACTCATTCCTGATGCAATCCATCCTCGTCACTTTCAAAGAGAACCTCAACATCTTCATCTCTGCTAACTCCAGCTCTGCCTCCTGTCTTTTGTTCATTGCCACTGTCTCCAAACCATACAGGATCGCTGGTCTCACCACTGTTTTGTTTTGTAAACCTTTCCTTTCATTCTGGATGATATTCTTCTATCACATAGGACCCCTGAAACTTTTCTCTACTCATTCCAATCTGCTTGAACCCTTTTCTTTACCTCTTTTCCACACTCTCCATTGCTCTGGACTGTTGACCCTAAGTACCTGAAATCCTCCAACTTCTTGATCTCCACTCCCTGTGGCCTCATCATTCCACCCGGGTTCCTCTTATTACACACATATATTTTGTCTTGCTGCTACTAACCTTCATTCCTCTCCTTTCCAGCGCAAACCTCCACCTCTCAAGATTTTCCTCAACCTGTTCCTGCTCTCACTACAGATCACAAAATCACAATATCATCTGCAAACATCATGGTCCATGGAGATTCCTGTCCAACCTCATCTGTCAGCCTGTCCATCACCACTGCAAACAGGAAGGGGCTCAGAGCTGATCCCTGATGAAGTCCCACCTCCACCTTGAACTTCTCTGTTTCACCTACAGCACATTTCATCACTGTCTCACAACCAGCATACATGTCCTGGACCAGTCTAACATACTTCTCTGCTACTCCAGACTTCCTCATACAAAACCAGAGTTCTTCTCTTTGCACCCTATCGTATGCTTTTTCTAGGTCTACAAAAGCGCAATCCAACTCCCTCTGACCTTCCCTGTACTCTATATAGCGAATACTGCATCTGTAGTACTCTTCTTAGGCATAAAGCCAGACTGCTGCTCACGAATAATGACTTCTGCTCTCAGTCTAGTTTCCACTACTCTTTCCCATACTTTCATTGTATGGCTCATCAACTTTATCCCTCTATAGTTACTGCAATTCTGCACATCCCGGGCACCATCACACCTCTTCTCCACTTTTCAGGCATCTTCTCTCTCTCTAAGATCCTGTTGAATAATCTAGCCAGAAACTCAACCGCTGCCTCTCCTAGATACTCCCATACCTCCACAGGTATATCATCTGCACCAACTGGCTTTCCATTCTTCATGCTCTTCAATGCCCTCCTTACTTCACTTTTACAAATCTCTGCTACTTTGTGGTCGACAATATCCACCTCTTCTACCCTTCCCTCTCTTTCATTTTCCTCATTCATCATCTCTTCAAAGTACTCTTTCCATCTTCCCATCATTCTTTTAGCGTCTGTCAATAAATTTCCCTCTCTAGCCTCACCTGGACCTGCTGTGCATCCTTTTGCCAGCCTGTATAAATCGTTCTCTCCCTCCTTACTGTCCAACCGAGCATACAAGTCATCATATGCCCTTTGTTTGGCCTTTGCAACCTCTATCTTTACCTCACACTGCATCTCCCTGTATTCCTGTCTATTCTCTTCAGTCCCCTAAGTGTTCAACTTCTTCTTTGCCAACCGCTTTCTCTGGATACACTCCTACACTTCCTCATTCCACCACCAGGTCTCCTTATCCACTTTCCTTCCAGACGACACACCAAGTACTCTCCTACCTGTTTCCCTGATCTCATTAGCTGTAGTTGTCCAGTCATCTGGAAGCTCTCCCTGACCACCAAGAGCCTTTCTAATCTCTGTGAAAACCATACAACACTCCTCCCCTTTCAGCTTCTACCACTTTGTCCTCTGCTCTGTCTTTGTCCTCTTGGTCTTCCTTGTCATCAGAGTCATCCTACAAACCACTATCCTATCATGTCTGGCTACACTCTCCCCGACCACTACTTTGCAGTCACTGATCTCTTTCAGATTACCTTGTCTATACAAGATGTAGTCTACTTGCGTGCTCCTACCTCTGCTCTTATAAGTTACCCTATGTTCCTGTCTTTTCTGGAAAAAAGTATTTCGTACTGCCATTTCCATCCATTTGCAAAGTCTACCACCATCTGTCCCTCTACGTTCCTATCCTGGATACCAAACCTGCCCATCACTTCTTCGTCGCCATTATTGCCTGCACCAACATGTCCATTGAAGTCTGTCCCAATTACCACTCTCTC
>CAAKHD010013230.1:7993-72424 GCA_901007705.1 Fistularia tabacaria | reverse complement strand
TGTCTGTGTGTGTGTGTGTGTGTGTGTGTGTGTGTGTGTGTGTGTGTGTGTGTGTGTGTGTGTGTGTGTGTGTGTGTGTGTGTGTGTGTGTGTGTGTGTGTGTTCATGTGCAAGACCATTAGTTCGAAAGGTATGACACCTGACAAAAACCCAGATATCTGACTTCTCTCTTCAACTCTGGCTCCTTCAATAATGTAACCTGCAGTCTGTAGTGTCAGGCAGCTGCCAGGTTGTGGTATCTGGGAATACCCAGGCCTGTTCTAAAGGTGAGATGTGGCTGAGATCTGTGATGACAATACAAATGGAAATATTGCTATTGTAAAATCATTTCAAAAAGTTTACATTTTTAATTTCATGGGGTATATTGATTGATACAAAATGGCTGTATAAGAAAGATATTGAGTCCATTGTGATCACAAAATGCTTTCCTGCTGCTTTAAGATGTTTGAGACATTACACACTCTGCTTGTAGACTCGTGTTTTTTATATCACATTTCTCCATTACTCCGATCAATGAATTTGAGAACACAAATATTAAACTACAGGACCCAGTGGTTGACAAATGCTGGAATGGAGGAAATCTAAAAACATGTATCTGAAAACCCCATTCCCTCTTCTTATTGAGTTTTTCGAAAAGCTTGAAATAAAGCTTATGAAAACCTTTTTAACCTGAAAATATTGTGAGCACAGTGTCTGAAGAGTGCTGTGTGACTGTTTTGGCAGGCCACCATTTAAATGACACAAAAATAAGTCCTTCAGTGTAGAAATGTTTGTTGTAGTAATAGGTAATTCTCAGAGGCCATCTGAATGCTGAGTGCTGCAGTCAAAATGTTTTGTATGTCCTGTGGATTTTTGTAGAGGATGTATTTGAAAAAGAAGTGATTAGCCATCTACCATCTGCTGGGCTATGAGAGGAGAGCAGCTCATTATACTGCCTCTTGTGTCTGCACTGAAGCCGGAGCATTCCATTCCAGCTATCAGGAAAAGCTGCAGGGACTCCTTGTATGTTAGCAGCAGGGAGCAGCTGGATTATGTGGTGATACTGCACACAAGTGGCTTAGTTGCCGGCATCTGTCTGCGCTGGAGGACAGCGCAGACATATATTTATATATATATATATATATATATATATATATATATATATATTTATTTTATATTTTATATTTATTTATTTTTTTTATTTCTATTTATATTTCTTTTTTTATTTTTATATTTATATTTTTCATATTTTTCATATTTATTTATTTTATATTTTATATTTATTTTTATATATATTTATATATATATAAAGCATAAAGCATTCTCTGCTGTACAGTTGGATACGGCCTGCGGGATTGATATAATCATTTCTGTAATCTAAATACCGAGACATATTTGTTATGGTCCATATGTATGTGTGTCTGTATGCACAAGTATAATGTTCTCAATTTGATGTCATTCATCAGGACCTGGTGGGAAGTGCGCCGCCTCAGAGGAACTGGAAGGGAATAGCCATCGCCCTGATTGTCATCCTTTTCATCTGTTCCCTTATCGTGACTTCTGTCATCCTGCTAACCCCTCGTATGTAACACAAGCACGCACACACACACAAAGACACACAGACACAAACACACCTATTAGATGTCATCAATTAGCTCAGCATCTTAGTTAATCATTTTAAAATGCATAACCTGCATCTGAAAACACTGACAAACTATGCAATTCAATTGTGTATACTTGAGAAATGTTTTGGGATGGAGGACTCATCCACCGTATACACACACCCACACACACTCACACACAAACACATACACACACACACAAGTAAACTACGCTAACTCAAATTAAAATCTAATTTAAAGCACATTTTTTCTTAGATTAAAATGTCAACTGTAAAATTTGAATAACAACTGCATATTCATGACAGTAAAACAGAGATTTGACCTTGATACACTGAATATCCCACTTACATCTCCTGGATTTAATCCTTTCATACAACAGCTCTTGGACTACTAATCAGTATCCCTTGCCGATTTCCAGGGTGCATTCAGAGCTCAATGTGACTGCTCTACCCCTTTGTGATTCTTTGGGTTAGGGTCTTCCTTCACAAACATACAGTAAAATGAAATACACATTCAGAATCCTCTGAAAGACAAACTTTGAAAAGCCATTTAATCTCATGCAGTCTTGGAAATGTGTTTACTGCAACACAGGTAAGACAACATGCACAAATGCACACACACACACGCACATCTTAACATCCTCAGTACTCTGCAGCTCAAATTTGTTTGCGTGCGGAAACTCAAAACATAGTATATCAAAATCAAAACATAGTTATATGTGTACCACCGTTTGCCAGCATGTAAAATCTTATCTACTGCATGGAAAGTCATGAAGTTGCAACAAAGTTATTTACACCTCCGTTGAACCCAGATAAACCACCTTTAGTCAGAACTTTTAGGGGCGGCGCGGCACAGGAGGTTGAGCGATCGTCCTTGGACCCGTACATTCCTGTTTCGATACCAGGCTCTTCCTAGTGTGTCAAAGTGTTGTTGAGCAAGACGCTGAACCTCTAACTGCTCCCCTGGTGCTGCAAAATGGCAAGCCAACTGCTCATTGTTCATCCATGATGGGTTCAATGCAAAGAACAAATTTTCCCACAGGTATTGATAAGGTATACATGATTATTCGGAACTAAAGTATTTTCTCCATTTATCATTATCCAGTAAAATCTAACTGCTCTTGCTTAAGTAGTGTATATTAGCACAATGTAGTCATACTTGTAGGTTTCTTGAGAATTTTTATCAGATCCTACTTTAGATTTCCTTCCCACGTCTTGTCAAAGCGGAAATTGAATGCTATTCTGTTATTCATTTACTTTGTACTATGATCCACATCTCTCATTTGGAAAATAAGTAGTTAGCATTCAAATTAGCTTTTAATGAGTTGGATATTGTAGAAAGAATCAGACACGGATTCATTCACTTTGCTAGTTCCTACCATGTACTGATCTGATAAATCACAGTCAGTAACGTTGAAGAGCTATGGTCTACAAGTAGAATCATGCGGATTTTCCTCCTGCTGTTATTCAAAACTGATAAACTCCCTTCAAAGAGAGCAAGGTTTTTAAAATGACATGTTTTTCTGCTACCGGTGATGATGCTTTGATTTCACAAAGAGGTGGGGTCATCCACTCACAAGGCGATGGGCTCGTAAATGTGATGTTATTCAAACCTGTTTAATGGAGATGATTATGCAGTGATAGCGCCAACCTTTCATCAGAATTGCACAGCCCCAGAGATACCATTTACCCTGCGTTGGAAATTAGCTTCCCCGCCTCCATGTGCAGCTTCTGTAATGACTTTTATTTATTTATTTATTTTCAAGACAGTGACCTCATGGAAATTCCTAACATGGCATTTAAACACACCCAGATCTGCATGTTTCATCATGATGTGAAGGCTGCCAAAGAATCAGCCAACTTACTGATTTTTTACTGTAAGGCAAGCTTGTCAGCCATCGTGACAACTGGCAACAGAGAAGAAAGTTGTTTTTCCAAGTATAGGTGCCATGAAAACAGTAGAAAAGCTCACACTTGTGTTGCTTTTTGAACATCCACAGAAACTCATTCATGTTTGCCGTGTTCACCTGCAGTTCGGCTGTCAGCTTCAGATTTTATTTTGATTATTTGGAGATGCTGAGAAACTGAGCAAGCACGAATGAAGTCATGCTCCCAGATCAAAAGAGCAATACCAGAGGCCGTGTTCATATTTATTCCTTGTTTCAAATGGTTCCGTCTATAGGGAGGGAATAGATGTTGTGGTTCAATTTACAGAGATGGAAGTGGAGCATAGTATAATGACACTCCCTGCTATGAGACTGCTGCCCCCTGAGAAACATGCAATGAAAAAGTCAAAAGATTTCCTTACTTTCTTTCTTAGAAACTAGTGAAATCTCTCGATTTCAAAAAGTGGCTTGAAATTTTGTCAAGACATATTTGGCTGTATCATCCAGACACACATCATCAGCTCTCCATTATATTTGATTTGTTTATCTGTCTTGACAGGTGAGGATGACAGTCTTGCTCTTAAGAAAAAAGTGACGATTGATGATGTCTTTGGTCCAAACCTTCACATCCATGACCCACATGCCGTATGGCTCAGCGGTGAGTGAACAGTCTGATTTTGATATTTAGCATCTGCCTCTCATGTTAAAGCCAGTCCAGACAAGCAATGACAAAGCCCACTGCTATCCATAGGACTCCTTTAAACGTCAGATGTTCATGTTTTTAATATGTTAATAGAGCATATGCAAGCAGCAGCCAAAAAGAACTTAAAGACTGAATATTATTGAATAGAGTTCTGTCAAAAGCATGTGGTCAGTGTAATCAATGAATTAATCAATGTAATAATTCTTGAGACATGAATTAAATATTAATTGATGTCCTATCTTACATTGGTAAAGAGAGTTCATGCAAATTGTGTCTGTTATCATGATAGCCAAAAACAGACATTTGAAATACATAACCACCTTGGTAGATGTAGAAATGAATTGTTGTCAGTTCTGAAATGGACTGAAGAAGCCCCTGCAATGAGAGGTGAGCCATCTTCAAGAAGAAAATTGAAGTCCATTTACAGCCATAAGATTTGACAACCACTGAGCATGACCTGGATGACTGAGAACCCTCACAGACGTAAAAAGAAACAGATTTCACTCCAAGCTCTGCCATAAAAACCTGCGAGAGAGATGCATTCTAATACAACTCCAAAAAGGCTTGATCATCATAGTTAAATCAAAAGAAATGTAGTACACCCTGTAATGACCAATGAAATACAATGAGTGACTTTATCTCACTGAAATGACATCACCAAATGACATGTAAGTGGTCATTATTCACTTTTGGCTTCACTTTCATCACACAAACAGCTATTGCTAATTTATGTTCACTGTGATCATCCTAGTCACAGGGAAGTACACAAATGCAATGTTTCGCTATTTAGGTACACACAAAATACTGTAGCTGAGAAATGAATTGCAAGCAGCAGCTGCCAGGGCTCTTTAGTTGAATGTATTACAGTATGGTAGCATGTGTAAATTGGTTGATGCACTATAGAACTGGCTTGCTGTGGCCTCTGTAACCTTGACAAGGTACTAAGTAGGATGCTGCCAGATGAGCTCATGAATGTTGGAGCGGCAAACTTAGAGCCCTCTGGCGTTCAGTGTGAAAAGTCCTTGAAATGTTTTCCATCCACTGCATGAAAAAAACAACCTTAGCACACTCAAGAAAGGCTTGGAGAATTATTTTATGCTGGACTGATGGACAGAGTAACAACATGATGCAATTTTGATGCAACAACTATGGCTAATTAAATGTTGTAAAGAAGATTTGATCAACAAGATTTTATTATTGGCTGTCTATGGAGGTTGTCAGTCATTCATGTCATGGTTAAACCTTCTGGAAATCTTGTCATGTCAACTGGACTTGAAATTTCTCCCCAGGAAGATGTTTCACCTCACATCCGACAGGCTTCTTCAGTTCACTTCTTCCAGGGAAGAAATGTCAAGTCCAGTTGCTACGAAAGGTTTTCGGCAACAATTTAGTATTGGTTGTTTATATGTTACCAAATTGTTATCATTTACTTCAGAAATGTATAATATAGCAAGAACAGTCTAATTGAGCTGGAGGGGGGGATTGTGAGATTTTTAAAAGCACATCAGCAAGCAACAAAGGAGGAAACAGCAAACTTGAGTTTTCGACTGCATGATAATATTACTGACACTCAACATCCCGTCAGACAAAAAAAAAATTGGATTTATTGATTTTCTAATGAAAAAGTGATGACTACAATAGGCTTTGTAACACCTCCCTTTAAAAGTTAACTGTGAAAAAAAAGGGTTTTATTGAAAGCGTCCGCCTCTTGAGGAGTGATTTATTTGTGTAGGCAATGTTTCACAACACAGTTTGTTTGGGGGTTTTTTTGGTAAGAAAAATGTGTTTGTATAAATAATTATAAAATAATAACAGTATACCTTTTTTGTACAATTTTAGCTTCATTTAATTTCAAAGATGACACACATTAAGTGAATTTAACTGAAATCTGCAGCAAAACATGAAGCTAAAGTATGAGCACAAGTGGTGCCCGACATGTGGTGCCCTACAACACAAAGCTACCCTTTTAGTAAGAACTGTAACATATCACATGCACAGGTCCAAAGTCACATCCTGTGCCTCTCACCTGCCCTTTGGCTCTACATACAGTCAGTAACCTTTATCAATGACACGACAAGTCATGACATGCTCATTAATATGTAATTGGCTGAGTTCCTGTGTTTCGTGCGGCCTTGATTCACCACAATGACGAAAATGCTCTCAGCAACTGATGAAACACTGGCAATCAGCTTTGTGACACAGTGTTTTGTCTGGAAGTTAATGCAATCAACCCTCAGTTGGTGTTAATGACCTTCTGATAAGGATCCCAGTGGGACAAGCTCCCACCTCAATAGTCCTCATCAATATTTTGTGGGTTTTATATTCAGGGATGAATGTACTTGATCCCCATTGCACTTTGATCACCACTTGCTTCAGTAGTCTTTGGACTCACCTCAGAGTTTCTCACACGCACTTGGATCCAAAGACAAAGCGTTCAACCTTCAGCCTGGTCTTGTTCAGAGTTGCCGCTGTCTGTTGCTGTTTTTTGGTGACACAATAGAATGCAATACTACCCATCAAAATGTAAGTTAATTAAGCAGCAAACTTGTCTCTAAGCATTAACAATACACTTTGACAAGAGAACAAAGAGAAATGGCAAAAGAGCCACAATCTCATTTTTCCCTCTCAAATATCGTAATAGAAATTGATCTGACATATTTGCAGTTTCAAATTGTGCAAAAAGAGCTCATTCATTTTTCTTAATCTAAATTCAACATGGACATTGGATACGGGTATTCAGCTGACAGAGAAATGTGAAATGTGTGTAGGTAGGTGTGCATTGTATGAGTAAAGTACTTGCAAAATGAATATTTACTAAAGGTGTACCAATGCTCTGTAAGCAATAGAGGTCGAATTGCCAAAATCTGACAGATAAATAATTAAATAAATAACACATAATTATCTGCTCAACAAGGCCTGAAGAACAGTAAAAACTGCAATAGTTACTCATTTAATTTTTTTGTTCTGTTTAATTTGGGTATTTCACTGAACAAATTAGCAGTTGATTTAGGGATGTAGTGTTCAGCCAAGAGAAGTTTGCTGTGGGGGATTGGATTGGCTCTGACAATACAATGGTTTTTGGACTTTTTTGCTTTTATTAAGAGAAAGACGTAGTTTTACTAGTTTCACATCAAACTAATAGTTGATAGACATACTAAATTACATTTGAATTAATGAAAAAGTAGGTGTTCGGGGGGGGACAAAGTATAACAGCTGCTGCATCTCTGCTAATGACTCTCTGTCATATACAGGGTAAAATATCCTCTACCTCTTCACTCTTATGTTCTTCAATTAAGAAAAAAATAATCAAGGTGACACTGACGCTTGATGTGACCCACTCACAGAGGTTGTGTGCAAATGGTTCTTCTCCACAAAAACAGCAATAGCTTCAGTGTCTGCTATTTCATTGATTCTGACTTCACTGTCTTCAACTGTAATATGCTTTAGCTACTGAAAGGAATCTGTTTAGGGATTCTAGTATTTCCTTCTTATCCCCTCCTTCTTTTTGAAGCAAATCTGGCCAAGAGACTGACACCTCTGCAGTCATCTGATCGTATATTCACTAAACACAATTCTAGCACCCAAAAACGCATTGTTAGTACCCTTTTCTCAAGCACTTTTTGGGTTCTGCTTGAGGGATTTCATCATGTCCCTGTATCAGTTTAGGTTACTTTATTTGGTGCTGTTTATAGATTTGTATCGGAGTTGAACACAAGGGCTGGACTATGTGGCTGGGGAGAGGTAAGTCTGGGCCTCCCTGCTGCGGCTGCTGACCCGCGAACCGACTTTGGATAAGCGGCCATTGATGGATGGATGGAGATCCATCAAGACATTAGTAACATCTATGAAATATGTAAATAACAATAGCAACAGCAAAAACAACCAAAGTAATAGTATAAATACTACTGCTATCAATAATGAGAATGCTAATAATTATTATTATTATTATTATTGTTATTATTATTACTACTACTACTACTACCACTACTACTACTACTACTACTACTACTACTACTACTACTAATAATAATAATAATAATAATAATAATAATAAGAAGAAGAAGAAGAAGAAGAGTTTGAGTTTAAAAATTCCCTTTAATGAAACGTTGGGGTTTGACAGGCATACATTCAGAGAGAACACACAACGACACTCAGTACTTCTCAGTGGCAGGAGATCAACTTAGAATGGGAATTTAAAAGGTCATGGCTGTTGACAGAATGCAAAATGCCTCCTATCGCCCAGGTAGAAATGAATTTCCCAAGTTGCCGGTTAACAAAAAGAAACTGAACTCCACTTTTAGGCAAGTCTTAATTAGTGCTTTCAAAACTGACACTGGACTCTCATCCCCTTCATTTCGGGACTTCGTTTTTCGGGTCAGCCAAATGGCCAATTTAGCTGAGCCCGACAAAAAGTTCAGCATGACAGATATGTTCTTATTGGTCTTCGGATAATTTGGACCCAAAATAAACAAGTACAAAGTAAAGGGAACCCCCAAACCTAAAAAAAAAGCCCGCAAGAAAGTAAACAATGACAGCAACCTGGGGCATTCGACAAACAAATGAGGCAATGTTTCTGGGCGTGAACAAAACAAACAGTCCCCCGTCACCTCAGGCTTAAAACGTGCCCTGTAGGTGTTGGTGGCTTTGGCGCTGTACACAATCCACCGTTGGAGGTGGCTTATATAAAGCTCGCCAACTCTTTTTAGGAGAGATATTTGGTCCGAAGAAATCGTGCCACTTCAATTCCTTCACTGTTGATAAGGGTTGCAAGTTCAGGACTTTGACGCATGTGAGACTCAGGCCTGTGGAATGCAGGGCCCGGGACCCCAGGAAGTCGTTGAAGAGTAGAGTCTCTTCCATCAGCCACCAGCCCGGGGGGGTTATTCTCCTTCCTCCGGAAGGCTAAAACCTGCCAAGCTTGGAGAACTGAGCCATAGAATGTCGTGAATCCGGTCAGGTTGAGAACCCCCGGCTGAATCAAAAAGAGCTGTCTGTCTAACCTGAGCCATCCAACCCTATTTAACAGCAGCTTCGCAGTGACCAGCCAGCTGGGTCCGCACTCATAGAGCACCTTCCTCGCTGCATCCAGTCTAAAAGCCGATACCCTGCTAAAGATATGAGTGAGGCCTTGGCACCCTTCAGCGACCGTAAGATAGAGGACTGCCGCACGAGTCCAGTGTTTTCTGAACCAGTAGAAGTCGAGGATAAGCCTCTGAATCTCCTCTAACAAGTCTCTTGGAGGGGCCAGTGCAGCAAGGTTGTGCCAAAGCATCGAAGCAATCAGATTGTTGATAACCGCACCCTCCCCAAAAAGGACAGCTGAGGGAGTAGCCACCTCCACTTTGACAGCCTCGCACTTACTTTTTCCTTCACCCCTTCCCAGTTCTTTTTCGTAAAGGCCTCTGCCCCGAGGTATACCCCTAGCACCATAAGGCCATCCCCCTCCCAGCTGAGGCCAGCGGGTAGTGCGGGCAATGTGTGGCCGCTCCATCAGCCTATCAGCAGCGCTTTGCTCTTTCCCCAGTTCACCCTTGCTGAGCGTGCCATCTCATAAAGCGAGAGAGCACTTGTGAGTTGCTGGATATCATCTTGGTTGGAAACAAATGCATTTACGTCATCCTGAGCTGAGAGAGCAAAGGCTCGATGGCTAGAACATAGAGCTGCCCGGAGATGGGGCAGCCTTGTCTAATTCCCTGGTGAAAGGCAATCGGCCAACTCAGCCCCGTGCCCATTTTTACTAGGCATTGCGCATCACGGTAAAGTAGACACAACCAGGATGTAAAGGTGTCGCCAAAACCAAAAGCCTCGTGTGCCGAGAACAAATATGAATGGTCCACCCTGTCAAAGGCCTTGTCCTGATCTAGCGCTATTACGCCAGCATTCAAATCGTAAGCGTCACACACCTCCCACTTCCCACCATAAGCTCAGAGACTGGAAGCGCTGTTTATATTGTCTCCGTTCCTGGCAGAGAGCGGTAAACTTTTGGCAGAAATTTCTGTCATCTAAAAGCATAACATTGAAGTGCCAATACAATCTGAGTCGCGACTAGTTCGAAGGCAATTAAATGGTGGTCCAAAAAGCCAACCGGTATCATACTGTATTTGATCAACCTGGGTAGGAGGGTCGTGGAAATATAAAACCTGCCAAGTCTGGCCGCCGACCACTGCAGGTCCTGACCCAGGTAAATGCCTGGCTAGTGGGTTCAGTGTCTTATAAGTGTCACACAGGTCACAAGAGGACACAATGGTTTGGAGGGTCCTGAAAGATGTTGTATGGGATTCCCTACCTATTCTATCAACAGTCTCATCGAGGGTGCAGTTAAAGTCTCCACCTACAATGATAGTGTCCTGTTGGTAAGCGGAAAGTTCATCCTTGAAAGTTTGGAACGTATTCACTCTCTTCATGCCGACAGTCAGGGCGTAAACATTTACTAAGCAAAGGACAGAATCCGCTATCGACACCTGTACAATCAACAAGCGGCCCTTGGCTGCCTCAGTGGAGGACAGAAAAACTGCGTTGGTTTAAGCCTTAAGGAGGATGGCTACAACCGCACTACTGGTACAGGTGGTACCATGGCTGAGATAAAGGGGTCCGTCCCACCATAAACCCCAGTCCACCTCGTCCTTCTCAGCGGTGTGCGTTTCCTGTAGAAAAAGCACATCTAGCTGTTTCCGGGAGCAGATGTCAGATCAGTGCTCTCTTATTACTGTCTAGCCGCCGTTGATGTTTAAGGAGCCTACCCTAAGGAATGACATGGGTGCGGGGGGAGGGGGGGCACCAGGGCGAGAGACAGGACACAATGCACAATAAGGTGATTCGAAAAACAGGAGTGGCACGTGGTCACTTACTGTTTTTTTCCTCACAGTTTTACCTGTCATCTTTCTCAAAAGTGTCACCTCTTTCTGCAAACAGAACCCTTTCCTTTCATCCAAAGGATGCACATCTTTCAGTTTGTTAATGGCACTGACCGATTTGATAAATTTGTCAGTGTCACCAAAATAGTCCGAGACATCAACCTTCCAATAAAAAGTATCATCAAGGAACTCGTTAATGTCTTCCAAGGAGTAGAGATCATCCTTTGCCTTGGTGCTTCCGCTTGCTGAAAAAGTGTCCGGCTCTGATTCACATTCCATTTCCTCGCCCTCACCAATCTGGCTCCCTGTCTCACCTGTTTCCGCCGTAGTGGCGCCGCGTTTACGACCTGAAGCGCTTGGGGGCTCGCCTGACCCCGCCGTCGCCACGGAGAAAGCAGCCGTACTTACCGCTGCAACCTGCTCCCCGACGGAAACTGGGGCAGGCAATGCATGCCCACCCTGCGCTGAGTCCTTGTCAAAAGGCAAAGCGATCAACCTCCGATTCCGACCTCCTGTGCGGACAAGCAACCCGTTTGTAGCCCACATCTCCACATTCGAAGCATTTCATTTGCCCTGAACTGACATACACCATGTATGAGGCATCGCCGTATTTCACCCTGAATGAAACCTCAAGGGTTTGTGACGGCGCCTCCAAAATCATGAACATCTCTCCTCAGGGACTGAAAACGCTTTAGCCTAGGATCCTTGCATCCCCGGCTCACTGTTATAAAGCCACAGGCAAACTTTCCAAACCTTTTGAGTTCATTTTCCAACAGACCGTTTGGAATTAACGGTACACTGGAGACGGTGATCCGCGTTGAGTGTACGGACAGGGGGACACCTCCAGGAACGTATCGCCGAAGACCATGCCGCTAGCGATCAGCTCATGGACGAGCACTTCCATCGTCAGACAAAGAAAAAGATGTTTTGTCATTATTATCATAATAATAATAATAATAATAATAATAATAATAATAATAATAATAATAATAATAATAATAATAATAATAATAATAATAATAATAATAATAATGATTATTATTATTATTATTATTATGATTATTGTTACTACTACTACTATCTGCAAATAGTAGACAACCTACACCGAGCATGTGTGACATTAAACCTGATATAAACATCATTATAATTATGTGTAGAAACGCATCATACGACACATACATCTATATATAAACATACAGTCTAATAATTGGCTTAAACATTTACACGTTAAAAATTTATCACAGGAGTCTTCAGAATACCACAGTTCAAATTTTCATTGTTTGATAAATGTTACTGTGCAGTTTCTATTTTCACCCTTTAAAAAATATATTTTTTGTGACCTTGCTTACAGACAGTGAACTTCTGTATCGTACAAGAGGTGGAGACGTCATCAGGCTCAATGTTAACACAAAGGAGAAAACTGTTATTGTGCCAAA
The DNA here is from genome assembly GCA_901007705.1 of Fistularia tabacaria. Lineage (NCBI taxonomy): Eukaryota > Metazoa > Chordata > Actinopteri > Syngnathiformes > Fistulariidae > Fistularia > Fistularia tabacaria. The sequence continues at coordinate 59,945 of CAAKHD010013230.1, read as the reverse complement.
CCAGTTGTTTGTGAGTGTCATTTTTATCTAATTTTTCCAATTTTCTTCAAAAGTTAAAAGCAGTCTGTGCACTGAATATTTTTACAGCTAAACTTGCTGTACCATGTTTGTGGTTGTTCCCTTACAGGATCGATCCAGAGCTGCAAAGTACCAAGTGTCCCCAGACATGCAGCATGTGTTGTTTACCTTTGACATAAAGCTGGTGAGAAAATCTCAGAAAGGTCCCTTGTGCTTTACATTTTTCAAGAAGATGCTCTTCTTTGATCGTGTCTCTCTGCAGATCTATCAACATTCCTACATGGCCAAGTACATTATCTACAGCCTGGTAACACAGTAAGACTCCGCTTTCTTTTATGGCATGTACATTTTTTGCTTGTTTGTTTGTGCAGTTGGTTGGTTGCTTTTATATAATATGTTCTCTTGTACCAGTTCCATTTACCTGTGTTTCAATTATGTCTCCTTTTATGCGGTGCATTCGGTCTGGCCTGATTTGGTTATTTCATCCATCCAATTTTACATGTTTCTGCACTGTTCATTACTTGTACTGAGCCAAGGTCAGGTTGTGCTAAGTCATATGTGGATGATTGATGAGCGATACAATTAAGCATCACACACCACCAAAATACAGTCTGCCTTTGAATGACTGGGAATTTCTATCGCGGTACACATATGCAGGCTCTTTTATATGTTGTATCCACAGGGAAACTTGGCCACTGAATCCCCCTGAGGTGCATGAAGCTGTCCTGCAGTTTGCTGGTTGGGGACCTAAGGGCCAACAACTGGTAAGGACATTGAAGTGAGGCTGTAGCAGGGATTCATAGCCTGTCAGAGTTCTGAGGTTTTTCACACTAAACTGAAATTGCTATTTTTAATGGATCAAGGTCTTTGCCATGACCTCAGGGTGAAATCAGAATGATTATCTCAATGTAGGATCATCACAACAACGGCAGGATTAAAACCATATGGAATCAAACTGCAACCACACTGACAAGGCTTCCTTTCTAGAGTGTAACATTCTGTTTTTACATGACCACTTTAGAGTCCTTTCAGGGTTCCAATCTACCATACCACAAGCGCACAACCCGGAGAAGCAGCTGGGTAGCTTAGTAACATGAGATTCTCTTGAGGACGGACAGCGACATCAAATTGGAAATGAAGCAGATTTAATTAGGCAGAGTGACACTGTGTGATACTAACTGCTCATCACAGATGAGGATGCTTTTTGATTCTTTCTAGAAAAGGGTCACATGATTTGACCCCAATGAAATGAGCGGAATTAGTTGCCGCACAATACACAGTACCTTCAGAAGTTTTTGTGGCTTTGCAAGTGTATTCTGAACCACATCTTTAATAGGTCATTATTTAACAGATTGCATAATACCATGGTGAGAACAACCATGTGGTTTGACAATCTGTGGCCGGGAATAAAATATGTATTTAGACTGAATCAAGACTGAAAGCAACACAACAAAACGAAAGACAGACATTTAGCAAAATATTGTCAAATAAAACAAAATGCACCCACAATCTACAGCTGTAAGATAGGGATATGGGCTTTGGCTATCGGAAGTAAACCAGCACAACAACCACAGACCCAAAAAGACACACAAAAACTTACACATTTAAAGGACTCGAATGACCAGTTTCACGAAAAACACATGCCAGTGCCCCAGACTTGACTTTTGAAAGAAAAAGATGATGAGTGTGTGATCTCAGTCGTCCCGATCATCAAATATTTATATGATTTTACAGCAAATCTAATTTATTTAGCAGTCAATACAATTAACGGGCGGTTGTCACCTTAAAACAATACCAGCATTTTGCAATTTTCAAGACCAATAATCCTGAAATCATCTGTATAAAACAGCATTAAAAAGGAAAAAAATCATCAGATTATTATTAAACCCTGGCATTTGCCTTAAATGCTTTTGTAAATTCAATTCATATCAATTAACAAGTTAATTAACAATTAACAAGTAAAGCTGTGACCATTTTGATGGAGGAGCACGACACAGATCAGAGTCAGACTTTAAAGAGAAGATTGAGAACAACAAAAATACTCCGGAGTTTGCTGTTCTGCTGGTGAAAAGGAGTTCAGTCTGGGAATGAGTCAGTAATACAGGTGATGTGATGTTGCCTGTACTAACCCCCACGGGGTTACATTCGGCGCAAAGTGGAGGAGTTTCATCAAAGGATCATCAGTATCATGACTTAAGAAAAGATGAGATAAGATACGATAATACTGTATTGATCCCCATAGGGGAAATTCGGAAAAATAGCATCAGGAAAAATAACATCAGCGACCAAACTGTTTTTGTAAAATCGCCAAGTGCTTTTATTTTGAAACCGAGCCCAAAAAGAAGGAATTAACTGGTAATTTTGTTAAGCATATGCAATGGTGCATTGACTCTTTCTCATAGATAGGTGCTAATATGTGAATGTTTAAATTGTTTCTCTTTTTCTGTAAAAAAAAAAAAGGAACCTTAAACATGATTGAATTCCGTTGAAGTTGAAAGACTTAATTTATATCGATTGAATAATTGATACAGAATCATTAAACCTAGGAATATATTTTCTGTGGGAAATTAAGTCCACTAGCTAGGGCAAGTGGTATGACACCCTAAGCCCAAAGACTTTAACCTAACATTTTCTGCACCAGGTAACCATCTCAGAACACCAGCTCAAAAGGATTTGAACTAATTTCTCCTTAGACCAGGTTAATTCGGCTTCCTTCCTGTGCGAGCTGCCTGCTTCAGGGATCCGTCACAGCATCAAGAAAAGAATAAGAGCAGCGCTTTGACTCTGCTTTTCCAAAACTTAAATCGAGTGTGGCTTAGCCATTCTTGAAAGAAAGACTTCTGTGCTGCAGGTCATTGCCTTGTTGCCAGACTTAGCGTCTGCTGTACATCCGGTGAATGGTACATTATGATCGGAGGGGAAGGAGGAAGAAAACTAGCACATCATTATTCGCATGTCAGTGTATTACCAAAATTCAATTTATTTCTTTAAATTCGTTGCTGGACCAGAACAAAAGTTATTTTGGGACACTTCTCATAAAGAACAGCTCAAATGATGTTACACCTCAGAGCCGACATGACTGGCAGAATCACTTTATGTAAGGTATAGATACAGATGAATATCTGAATGCCTTGCAAGTTGGATTGTCATGTGATATTCAGTATCTGGCTGACACACACACATATATAAACACACACACAACCTTAGAGGAACATCAACTCTGTTTCTCTTTGTTTTTGATTTTATTTTTTTAGAATTATCTTGTACGGTTTTATCATTTTTCTGTTTCCGTTTCCTTTTCTTTGCGCTGCATTTCGAAAACTTGCTCTGTACTGACATGGGTCTTGCCTTTCCTTGCCTGAGTTACGAAAATCAAAAAGAAAACCTTTTCAGACCGTCTGTTTTGACTGGTTAGGTTTTAAGAGTGAGTTAGAAGGAACTGTTATTCAATTTGGTTCTAGACTCCACTTCATTCATAACAAGAGAAAATGGAAAATGCAATCTCATTCTTGACACAAAGCAGTGCATTTTTTATTTTATGTATAATAAATGAGAAAAACGCATATTTTAAAGTTCCCCTATCTTCTATTTTTGTATCTACACAAGTTTTTTAAACGTACTCTGACTTTATTTTACATACTGATGTGGTGAATTAGTTGAGGGGTTTAGACCGTTGGCAATAAACAGTTAAAAAAACACGAAATTGAATGGAACCGTTTTAGATTAATCTTAAAGACCATTCTCTCTTTGTTTGCTGGTGTCGAATACGCTTGCATTGTGTTGTTTTGTCAGAGCATATTGGCAATGCATAACAGTTCATATCATTTGCTTGAATTACACCTCCCTGAAAGAAAACATTAACATTTGTTCCATGCAATTCGACTTCGTCAGTAAAAGGAAAAGCATATATTAATTTGCATAAAGTAATAATGTTTCTGTTTGCAGTCTTATTTTGATAACTCAGTGTTCGATTTAATTAGCAGCAAGATCATCTCAAAAATGAGATCATTAGCTCTTATCTTTTTCTCTGTTTACCTGCTTGTGTTCAGTGTGTTGGCTTAATTTTCCCTTCATGGTTGTTAAATGTAGTGATTTCCTTTTAAATGAATCTGCACTGGAGCAATTTGTCATCCGGTGTCAACTTTTAGAAATTGATCTTTCTCTCTCTCTCTCCCTTTCTCTCACTCTCTCTGTGTTTCATACATACAAAGGACGACACATCACATCCACAGTGAGGGGGCACAAATTGTGTGAAGCTACATCCCGTTGCCATGACAGTGTAACCAGTGACACACATTTACACACAGACACACTTGTGACAAAGGTTACACTGACATATAGGTTGGTGGGGTTTTTATGACCAAGCAATCTTTGATGCCGCATGTTGAAAGTGCCCATCCCAGCTCTTTACCCATTCAGTATCCTCTGTCATCTAATCCTTTTGAAGACTGAAAAAAATGTTTAATTGAGGCGAAGTAAAGTGAGTGCAATGATGTACAAAAAAACACAATTTATCTATAGCTGCTAATATATGTCAACATTTTACATTTGTAGTTCTGCTTTGAATCAGCTTTTGCCTATATGCAATTCCAATTGATCAAAACTGTTTTAGGCATTTGTTTGAGAGGTGGCGGAACATTTCTTGATGCCCCAGCAGTTTCCTTTTCTGTCTTCATCCCTGCATTGATCTGCTGTCTTCACAGGTTGATCCTACAATAAAAAGCTTCGATTTTCTCGATAGCAGTAACAGATCAGACCGAGGCACATGCCCCTCGTATTTAACTGAATAAGCTGGACCCAGCAGTCAGCTTGGGCTTCATGCACCAATCATTGTAAAACTCATCCTTTTCAAACTTGTGAAAAAGTGGCATGTACTGAGATGAATGTCACACACGGTCTGCTGGCAGAGTGTCTTAATTGCTCCGGACAATGCCCTCCCTCAGGGATGAAATCAGTAGTCTAACCTACCAGCCGTTGCCCTTCCCTGAAGACGGCATCTAAGTAAATGTCCGTTAATTCAGTGTTGACTGAGGCATCGGTGAGTATCTGGGACTCTATCAGGATTAAGATAAGAGGCACATGGTTTTAGCTCACAGCTAAGCTCATGCTTTTTCTGAATAATTTTGGAAAATGTTATACGTAGCTTAAAGGCGTGCATCCAGACATATATATTTGTCTTGCAAACAATTTTCTTTTGAAGTCCCTTTTTTAATAAATTCCAAATATTTGACGCTCAGATTTGTTATATTTCCTGAAATGCTTTCTAACGCAGTTGTCTCCAAAGCAGCCTTTCATAAGCATTTGAATGATAAAGTATTGGATTACTTCTCCAAAGATACACTTAGTGTTTAATTATTATCAGTCATTTATTTATGTTGTGTGTCTGACATGGTTATTTATTCCCAGCCAGACATTTGTTGCATACACCTGTGGGTGCCTTCCTCAGCTACCTTCGTAGGTAACTGTAGCCTTTGGCCAAGAGCAGATGTTATCAGGTGGTGAACAATCTTCACTTCACAACCTTCGGCCCTCAACCACAACACCCTCTGGTTGGTAGGCCGGCAGTGAGTGGCCAGGTCACTGCTGATCTGCCGATGGCCTCCAGCTTTCCTCCTTTCTCCTTCTCCATATCCCACATGGGGCACGTTCTGCCTCATCCCCCATCCTACGAGCAGCTTACTTCTTGCTTCGCTTGTCCTGGCCTAGAGCAAAAAATAAATCCCAGGCCTCAGCACAACCTTCTTCCCACGGCACCGTGAGCTCGACCAGAATTATCTTCTGGTATTTGGTTGACCGTAGCACGATGTCTGGGCGGAGGGGTTGTTTGGACCACCTCCGGGAACTGCAGCCTCCTCCCTAGATTGACGCTCATCTCCCAGGAGCTTACGGTTAAAAAGATACTAGGCTTTTTCCTTTTAGTTGTACGCACAGGCCTCGCTCCTTCCTTAAGGAAGGTGGTTGCTCTCCCCGAGGCTGTGTCAGCTGGCCTCTTCTTGTCTCTTGCCCCGCTCTACAGTGTCAGCCATTGAGAGCAGAACTTTATCATGGCACCATCAATACCACCCCTTGGTTAAAGCTGTTTTACACCCAGACAGTATATGTGCCAGAGTCCCGTTTTGGCTGCAGAGCTTGCAAATTGAATCCTCTCTTAGCCTCCATGTGTGCAGATGAAATGGCGAAAGAAGGGTGTCATAGACAGACCTCGAGAGGATAGAGACAGGGTAAGGGTAGGTTAAGGTAGCCGCAGGTCTCACCGCATGACCTTACACTTGGGCAAATCCTCATTTGCCCAAGTTCCCCCCGGGAACCTTGTTCCATTGCCCTGGCTTTTCATTTCTCCTCCTGCCGGCTCCGTACCTCTGCCTGCACCATGCCTCGTCTGGCCCTTGCTCTTGCGTCTCCCCAGGTTTTAAAATGAGCAGCGCCGTGGCCTTGCCGGTAGACACATGTGTTGCTTTTCACATAATTTGGCATAAAGATTCAAGATTCAAAGCATATATTGTCACATGCACAATGTAAAAACATGTTTCCCTGTACAGTGAAATTCCTACTGCTGTCCGCAGTGCATTTGAATATGTATTAATAAGAAATAATGACAGTAAACATTATTGTAAATATGAACAGTTGGCAGTGCAATAAGACATTTGAGTGCAGCTTGGTGTGCAACTCACAAAGTGCAGGTGCAAGAATGAGTGCAGTTTAAACGAGCAGTAGTTACATCTGCAGATGAGTGCAGCACTGACGTTGCTGCATGCAAAGTGCAGAGAAAGAAGAATAATTGGCAGCTGTTTAGAAGTCTGATGGAAGTCGGGTAGAACGAGTTCTTCAGTCTTGTCGTTCTACATTTCACACTCCGATACCTCAGACCGTAGGGTAGGAGTGTGAACAGTCCGTGTCGAGTGTGGGCATGGTCCTTGGCGACGGAGGCAGCTCTCCTGTGGACTTTGCGGTGGTAGATGCTCTGCAGAGAAGGCAGTCTTTACTACTCGCTGCAGGCGTCTGCCGTCCAGAGCAGTGGTGTTACTGTACCACACAGTGATGTAGCTGGTCAGGATGCACTCAGCAATGCAGCTATAATAGTTGCTGAGGATCTTAGGGGACATGCCAAACCTCCTCAGCCTCCTCAGGACATACAGCTGCTGCTGAGCCCTCTTGACCGTCTGCGTGGTGTTGAGGGACCAGGTGAGGTTGTCGCATATGTGGACACCCAGATATATGAAGCTTCTCACCCTCTCAACCTGATGGGCTGATGAGGTCTCCTCTCCTTCCTCATGTTCACTATCATCTCCATAAAGGCACCAGAGACAAGAAATAATGAGATGCTGAAGCAACCTTGGCCTTGAAATGCAAGAATTTTGACAAGAAAGCAAGTTGGAGGGATCAAAAATATGCAACAATACTGATGCTCATGACAGACTTTTTTTTTCTTTTGTCCAGATCTTCATATTTGAAAACAACATCTACTACAGAGCAACAGTTGACAGCCGCTCCATCCGTCTGGTTTCCACAGGCAAAGAGGGAGTTGTCTTCAATGGCCTCCCTGACTGGCTCTATGAGGGTAAGAGATCTAGAGATCATAACCAAGCATGTCAAAGGTGATCAGAGTTGAATCAGATCCAAAATATCCAAAATATCACTCTCAGATATCTGGAATTCCCTCCCTGTTTTGATGTGCCAAATATTAACAGCCAATTTGTACCCACACCTGTAATATTGTTGTAAAATGCAGCCTCATTTTCTAGAAGTCAATTAAAAGTCCTATTGATAAAAGCAACTTCTTAAAATTACTTTATTTTGGAGTGCTCACTTGTTCCTGATGAAAAAAATCTAGTTTTCATGTGTGCTAAAGTTCGGAATTTTTTTTCTTCATAAATAGTTTAAAAAAAATAGCTCAGCATGCTGATGTTACAAAGCTCTATACAACTAAGGAGAGTGTACAACTGACTAAAACAGACAAAAAAAGAAAAAAAAACAGTACGGAACTATGTGCATGTGTGTGTGTGTGTGTGTGTGTGTGTGTGTGTGTGTGTGTGTGTGTGTGTGTGCGTGCATGCATGCGAGCGTGCATGCGTGTGAGCGTGCGTGTGTCTGTGTGCTTTTTTGTTCCAAAATTCATTTGAAAAACACAGCTGGATATATTTCCATATCCCTCTCTGTCTAAACCTCCCGGAGCCTGTCTTTGTGTTCTGGCAATTGTAATTAATTTATGCCCGCAGCCCCTGAATCTCGGCAGATGTTCTGAACTGTCATGCTTGTAATATAAAATGAGAGTCATCCTTATCGCTGCATATGTGCAACAACCAGTCCAATTACAACCCACTTTAAAACCTTGTGTTTATAGAAACAATGCTGTGTTTTGACACGCATTCCCATGTCTTGTTTGGTGAACCAAGGCTCAAGTTTCTGTTTGCTTTATTTAATCCTTTGTGACCCATTCACCGAAGTTTTGAAAATAATTGGAATTTAATATCAATTCGATCCAAAGGTGCAGTTTGTCATTTTTTATGAGATAAAAATTTTTGGGCTTCACAATTTGTCTATCCAGTTCAGTTGTCATTTTAATTAATGGGACCATTTCTGTGTTGTAGTTACAGGATATACGCCAAAAATCTATTTTCTTTGCCAAAGAGAAATTTGTCCTAAAACCATTGCATCTTAATTCTATCAGTAGGAGTTCCCATTGCAATATAACCTAACAAATGAGGTGTTGCATCAAATACACAAACTCCAAAACCTTCTCTTTTATATATTATGGAGATAAAAAAAATCATATTGGAATGCCTGATATCATCCAAAATCTACTGAGGTTGCCATCATTCTAAATGTTTTTCTTTTTTTGTTAGCCTTCCACCAGATGTGACAAAGCATGAACAAATATTTTGTAAGAACCCGGATCAAACATGTTAATTCAGGATCATCATGCCATTACAGCATCCTGTAGTTTTCCAAGAAGGGTAGTTCCATTAATACATACATTGGAGGGTTTTTGAGTTGTTCCCCTGTGTATTTAATGACATATAATAGAGGCAAGTTATTGGTTTCACTTGGAAAACTTCATTGTGCTGATGGTGGGAAGATCTCCAACTCTCCACTTTATCCACAGAACACTGAGGAATATCTACCATCTTGTTATCAACAGGAATTATTGCAGCAAAGATGATGTCCCAAATGAAAGATTTGTTTTAAAACTTCACATTTCTTTAACAATTGTTGGTTACCCTGTATAACCTCTGGGGGATCTCAATGATGGCATCAGGATTTGTATTCAGTAATCTATAGGTTCGCAAATTTTCAAATCCAGATGTAAAATGTCAACTTTTGTTGCACAAGTTGGAAAAAAACTGTTTGGTTCTTCTTTTCTTTGAGCTTTTTTGAGCCATTTAGTCGACTTCAGATTTACAGGTTCTGACCCAACAGTACCATGGCAACAACTGGCTATCAATCAGAGTGAAAGAATATGTGATACAACAATTAACAAGAGGCAGAAGATGTGATGGACCAACCAATCAGAGGCATATCCTCTGTAACTATGACCCAGTCATCACAAATACCTGCCTATTAAGGGATAACTGGCTTTTATTGGCTCGGCAGAGTGAAGCCGTTGGAAAGCAGACAGAACGTGGGGGTGAGGTTTAGGGGGTTGGGGGGCAGACAGATCTGCGGATTGTAATGAGACTGAGATCAGCAGATTCGTCCTGTTGCCTGGCTACTAAAGTCCCAGATGACTTATGATTCTGCATGTTCATCATGCTGTTATTGAATAAATATTCAAGTGATTCATGGCATTTGTACAGATGCATCTTTGAAATTCTTTATCATGTATAAACCCCTTTAGAGGCTTCTTCACTTCTGAAGAAGCATATTGGCTCAGGGCTGAAATGGCTTCAAGAAATTAACCTAGTCCAGTTTCTACGTAAAGACCACAACTACCATGACCAAGAATCTTCACACAACTTTAGATGTGCCATCTGATTTTCAAAAGCCACACATCCAATGAAATTTGGATAACATATTGAAATGAAAACAGAATATTAAACAGAAGGACAAAAAAAGTTATGTTTCTGAAGTCTATGGGCTAGTAGGATGATTCCAAGGTCAGTGGGCTCATATATGGGGAAGACGCAATAATGATTGGACTTCAGTTAACTATAATTTTGAATTCAGGACAAAAAGCAATAACAAAACTTAATCCAGTTTATTTTCATCAATTGAATGTGCTATTAAAGAAAAGCTCAACTTGTTAACAGAATGCCTGCTGAATGAGTAATTGCCTCTGGGGTTTGTGTGATCACAGTGACAATCAATCTTTGAGATACTATGGACATTTGTCCATAATAATTATATTAGGATTATTATCATATTAAGAAACTTGCTTTTTTTCCTTTGGTTATTTGTAGCAATTCAACAGAGGCTCAGGCAGCAGGACGCTTGCTTTTGTCATGTTAATCCGACACAATGGTGGATTTTCTGTTAAATGTGACCCATTGGATATGTGAAAAACAAAACAAAACATAATGGTTATAACTTTCTTTTGGAAAGTTACATTGACATCTTATTTCCAGATCCAGTTATGTTCACACCTTTAGTTGTTGGGAATTCTGATGCCTTGGAAATAAATAAATGCTGCACTGTTGACCTTCTGGGTTACAGAAGAAATTGTGTTGGCTGTCTGAATGTCTGCTAAACCTTGGAGATCCATCTGCACTGGAACAAACTGGACTGCCCTAGAGTAATAAGTTTAGTAAGACTACAGTTGTGTGGTGAATTTTACAATAAATAGCATTCTTTGACCTTGTTCAATGTAGAGTCTCTGACTTCACATTAATAGTATTTTAAAAATGATGATGAAAAAAGAAAGACCATGAAAAGGTTGTGTTGATCCTTTGTTTTAATAGCGACATGTAGCCACAGTCTTTGTATTGAGCTCTACTGTCCCCTGCTGGACAAACATCACTTGTCAACTACAAAAAAAAAAATCTAATTTCAACCCCATTATGACAACCAAACATTATTGTATGGACTTTTTAATATTTCTTCTCAAATAGAGAGTGCTGAGTAACATTGGATGAAGTTTTATTAAACCTGAAAAGAAAAGAGCTTACACATCATAAGCCCTACAAAAATTGTGATTTGTATCACCTTAAGATACCTATGATATATTACTTTGTCCCTTATCTGTATTTTTCTTCAACTCGGTTCAAAATAACTGGAATTGATATGTTCTTGTAAAGATGGTTTCCAAGCGGAAACCTCCAGGCCAATGAGGTTAATAATTATAGTTTTTTCGTAAAAACATCATGCTGAAGTGATGATGTCATAGCGCAGATTCTTAAAAAAACAAAACAAGACTGTTTTTTCACAATTTTCAAGCATTTTCTTTTCTGCATTGATTTTGGGTCCGACTTAAACTCAGTATGTTCACTTCAGCTATGTCGTCTGACTTGTCCGTGACAAAAACACATTTCAATCTTAGTCAACATGTTCATTCCAGCCCAATTTTTGCAGCCTTGCTATGACAAAGAAAGTCAAAGTTGATGAACAATTGGCCAAAATACATGAAGATGAAAAAAAATCAGAATATATGCCAGTCATTTGATTTTGCTCCAATGTTCAACATTTCTCAAATTACGTTCTTTCACCTTTGACCGTTTGCTTTTTGTTTCATGAGAGATTCATGAGATGTGTAGATAACAGAGGAATTTTAATTTGTGATTTTTGTTTTCTTCAGAGGAAATCCTGCAGACCCACATAGCCCACTGGTGGTCTCCTGATGGGCTGCGTCTGGCCTACATGACCATCAATGACACCTTGGTGCCAAAGATGGAAGTCCCCTTTTTTACAGGAACACCATACCCCAACAGCTTAGAGTATCACTATCCAAAGGCACGTTTCCTGCCAAACCTGTAGCGGTAATGCCTTAAAATGACTTAAGTATTGACTTAGTCTTCTACCTTACAGCAAGAATGTCCCTGGTTCAACTCCAATAGGGGAGGGGGACTTTTCTATGTAGAGTTTATCTGTATCTGCTTGGGTTTCCTCTCACAATGCAAAACCATGCAGCAGGGTCATTGGAGACCCTAAATTTCCCAAAGGTGTGAATAAGAGAGTGAATGGTTGTATGTCTCTATTTGTGGCCCTGCAATCAACAGCCGACCGTTCCAGGGCGTAGCCCACCTCCCACCCAATGACGGCTGGGATATGGTCCAGCCCCTGCGACACAGATTGCAGGATAAACGGTATAGATAATAAATGAATGAATGAATTAAGTAATCAATTAATCTACTGCCTCCTGTTAGATAGGCTAGTATAACATGCCCCACAAGTTAACTCTTGAGCAATAGATTTATTCATCAATTGTATGTCAGTTATAACTCCATAGCCACTCCAAATGATACATTGTGGATCATTTTTACAATTCTCACAAGTAAATATTAGCTGTACTGTGATTTTGATCCTCTGATATGGGCTTCATAACTGCTGACTCTGGTTGAACAATCTATTTTATAGTGCATAAACAAAGCATGGATAGATTGATGTAATCCCTTGCTATACAAAAATATATCGAAAGGGGCAATCAAATGTCACCAGCAAAGACTGAAGTCTTGCCAAATATATTTGTCTAATTTCTTGACAAAGAATTTAATTATACCTGTTGTACAACACATCAATTCTTAATTCTTTCATGGCGATAACAGGGTCATATATTAGTGAGGGTTTACAGTAGCATATTTGAAAAATTATTCAGAATTGCCAAGTATAGATGAAGATAGTTTTTGATGTGGAAAGGTTTGGCTGGCACACAGATTACAAACTGTACAAGTGAAGCCCACACACACATGCACACGCCTTCTACCCTCGAAACTGAAAGAGTGGAATTGGTTTGTTGTCATCAAATACTCTGTAACATATTCATACGAATTGCATGAATAACATTTCTGAAACCAAAGTGATTCTAATTTATTTTGGCCCTCACAGGTCGGGGAGGAAAATCCTTCAGTGCACCTGTCAGTGGTCAGCCTCAATGGTCCGCTGCACACAGTCATGGTGAAAAAACCTGATGATCCTCGAATAGGGTGTGTGAGCACCTGAAGGTGTCTGAGCATGTTTGGTCAGTGGTTGGGTCAGTGGTGAAGATGTCTTCTTCCCCCTTGGTTTCCAGGAGGGACTATTACATCACTGTGGTAAAGTGGGCGACCAGCACCAAACTGGCTGTCAACTGGCTGAACCGAGCCCAGAACAACTCCATACTGACACTGTGCGAGGCAACAACTGGGGTCTGCATTAAGGTGAGGCATGAAAAATGATATTTTTATTTGTTTTAAAAGCAGATAAACTCATAACAAACTCAAACACAGTAAACTCATAAAGGCAAATAAATGCACTGACTAAACCAGCTAAAAGGTGAGAATGCAAATACAGTCTGATCAAGACATAGAGAACAGATTATAATGCTTAATGGATGAGCAATGAAAAATTATGCCAAAAGTTGGCACATTCAATTCATAATTTTCGCTCTCTACGCTGCTCTTTTAACCGATCTTGACATGTTGATGTCCAGCTTTGAACAGCCAGATGAAGTGATTGCACCGGAAAAATTGTCAAATCACTTCTCAAAGAGACAAATGTTTCTGTTTTTAGAATAAAATAAAGCACTGGACAGATATAGTCAGTTCATGGATGTGTTTTGTTTTTTTTCTTAAACAAGTTTCCAATTCATATTAAAAGGTTTCATAGTTGAGAAAGTATTATAAAACACTTATCTGACGAGTTACCTTAATGCAGGTTTAAATTAATAAAAGTTCTCTTTTCCCTTTTACACCGTAAGGGATTCAGTTCGTGATTTGGCTCGGATCTGGAGTTGTTTAAAACTTTGGTAACAAACTGCGAACCGGCATGCATTCAAAACACATTTTGAAGAGAATTATGCAAGAATTATTGTTTGTGACAATTATGTTGTCCAGTGTGCAATGTAGCTGCTGAATAATTACACATGAAAGTACACACATGAACAATGTAGATCCTTGAAATTAGCTTCTACTTTTTTGCCCATAGTCTGTACACTATTAAAAAACACCTGAACAAAACCAGAAATGAGTCTGTTCCCCAGAGAAAAAGAGTAGTTTGTTTTTTTTATCTCAACAACTTTCATGGAACAATCTACATAAAGATTTTCCTTTTTTTATACAGGAGTAATGTTAATTTCTTTAATATGATTTCATTTTAATGCTTATGAAACTTAATCAGAAAAATTTCACTTTACCTGACGTACTCCAAATGGGGTTTATTCCCAAACTTTCTCATTTTCAGAAACATGAGGATGAGAGCACGAGCTGGTTGCATCGACAGGTAAGAGAGTGAAGTGTGTGTTTAGCCCAATGTGTTATTCACAGGAAATAAACGGTAGCTGCAAATGGGTTTCAAATCACAGGCAAGCAGATGTTGTTCTCTCCTCACTGCAGAATGAAGCACCGCTCTTTTCCCGTGACGGCAACAAGTTCTTCTTCACAAGAGCAATTCCTCAAGGTGGGAGAGGAAAGTTTTTCCACATTTCCATGTCTACCTCCATGGTAAGTCATTTCCAATCAATCCACATTGAAATTGTAATTTCAGTTGAGTTGAGTCTTCTGTTTCCTTTCGCAGCCAAACACGAGCGCAGACATACTTCAATCCCTGACCTCTGGAGACTGGGACGTCACCAAAATCCTGGCATACAATCATGAGAGAAACCTCATGTAAGTGGTTTCTATGAGCGCATTTTAAAAATAAAGTGAGTCCAAAGAATAATTACCCTACTAATCCATGTGTCTTTATAGATACTTTTTAAGCACAGAAGATGACCCCAAACGGCGGCATTTATACAGGTGGGATTGCACAAATTATGTTATTGTCCATCTTTCATAGCAAATCATATCAAACCCGCTTTTAGCATTTCATGATTCTTTGTCATGAATTTTTGATTATTTTGTTGGTATAAAAAACAATTTGGGACTTGCACTCTTTTGGTGATGAAAAAGGAAATTTTACAATCTCTACAAATTCCTTTTTTAACAATTTGAACCCTGCGAAAATCCACTGATCCCAGATTCTAAATTTGACTGACATTGAAACTTAAAATAGGGCAAGAGCAACATCCATATTATTTCTTCTTGATCCAGAAAATATTTGAATCCAGAAAAACTCAGCCAAAAAAACTGTAACGGTAGCCAATGTAATATGTCAGAACAGACGAAAAAGTGCAGAAATGTTTTTATTCATATTCAATGTATTTATTAAATAACGCAGGCAGCGTCTTATTTCAAAATCCAGTCAGTACCAAATAAGAATGGGAAATATACTACATTTTTAAGTTTTTAAGTTATTCACAAATGCAGTGTTGTTATGTAATACATTTCTGCAGCAGCAATATTGCTATGACTTTGTTGTCTAACTCCCAGCACCGACACCATACCTCCCTTCAACCGCTGTTGCCTCTCCTGTGAGTTCAAGTGTGGCTACGTGGACGTTTCTTTCAGCCATGACATGACTTACTTCCTACTCAGCTGTAAAGGTGAGATTACTCAACCTTGGATTTCTTGATCTAAAGCAAGTCTTACAACAGTGGGCAGTGTCTTTGCAGCATCTGTGAAAGTGAGTCTTCTGGGGAGCAGAGAACAGTGCTCTGGAGCAACTGTAATTGAATTTGCACCGCAAGCTTGAGAGCTGATATTCAACTGGACATTAGTAGATTGCCTCAAACCACTAGATCTCTCCAATTTCAGCCACAGAAATAATAGTCTTGTTCGTTTTCATGCCAGCACCGCTGAGAGGAAGTGCAGTGGTTTGAATTGTTTTGTTGTTTACGAGATAATCCTTGTGTCCTCCAGAGGCACCATTCTATCTTTCCCCTTGTGGCTTCACAAAGCCGTGGTTTCCATGGAAACTAATTTGTTTGGGGGCCTCGCTCTGGAGAGGAAAAGCACTACTGGCTTGCCTCGTTAATTGGATCTTTGGGGAGTTGGTCCGTCGTGAAATAATATGCTGGACTCTCTTCTCTAGAGACACATGTAAATTATCTGCATTGCTGGCTGAAATATCTGTTTGTGAATTTTGTTTAGGATTAGACAGAGTTGATTATGTTGCTTGAAATGGGTTTGATTACCACACCAGAGCCCTTGTGAGGTTTTTAGTATTATAAAATCTGTCATGTCAAATGTAACTGTTATTTGCTGTTTTTTCCTCTTGATTCCTTTGTGTAGGCCCTGATATACCAAGTGTTGCAATTTACAGTACTGACAACAAACTGAGTGAGATTTGTTGTTTTTTTTGCATCTACAATCTACAAACATTTTTCTTGTGAATTACTCACTCATTTGTTTCCATTCAGATACTGATAGTAAAAAACTTGTTTCTTGTCCTGTGCAGAGGTGACGGATGTGGAAACAAATGACTGGGTAAATGAAACGTTCAACAACATGCAGATGCCAAGAGTGGAGTATAAGACGGTCACCATAGACGACTACAGTATGTGTTTATGTCCATGTTCCTCTAACAGGGAAATAAGAAGCTGTCATTTTGCATTTGGAAAAAAAAAAAAAATGACACTACTCTCTCTGCTGCAGCTCTGACGATGCAGATTCTGAAGCCAGCTGGATTTGTGAATACAGCGCAATACCCTTTGCTGCTGTTAGTGTAAGTAATACAACATCTCTCTGTGTTTGTCAAAATAGTGTATTAACATACATGATATCCCTGTTCCAAGGAACAATTTAAAATCTAGTTGTTCTTAAACAGTGATTTTGCATCAGCACTTTCTTCTTTCTTTTGGGCCAGAAACTCCTACTTTCTGCCTCCTCTGCCCTGTCTTATAGCTCAAAACTTCTGCTCGGGGCCAATAACAGCAAGAAAAATTGGGAAGCACTGAATGTCCTGTAGCCATTTTCCAGCAGGCAAAAGGCCTCCACCCAGTTGGTGATCACGCAGCTGCCAGCTCTGTGTACATCTTATTTTTCTTCCTCAAAGACAGCCACTATCCTATACACTCTTCCCATGGGAGCTAGTTCAGCAGTGATGACTTCTTCGACAGGGGTCGACCAGAAGATCATGTCATGCCGTTATGACGTTGTGATGATTTCACAGGAAAACTTTGATTGGAAGTGAAAGGTTGCCTGCCATCTTCCACTCGCTTTTTGGTTAGACTCTTTCTGGTTGCTGCTCTGCTTTCTTGCCCCCCGCCCATGTTGCCTGGCAAATTGAATCCTGTGCTGTCATATAGCTATGCTGGTCCTATTTCCTTCCAGCCTGTGTGGCTCCAGTAATTTCTGCGAGCTTACGCACAACTTAACTCTGGCCACATCTTTACCAGCCCTGCATCAATGCTGCTTTCCACCACAAAAGAAAATGAAGCAAGCCTTGTTCTGGGACGAGCAAGAAGTCTTCATCTGATCTATATCATAGGTGCAGGTCCTGGAAACTTGAGGGGGCCGCATACATTACCCTGATCAGGAAGCCAAGCCATGCTTGGGGCATGTGTCTCATGACTGCCTAAATAATGGCCTAGAGGTTGCTCATTTTTCTGCTTATGTTGATTCACATCTCTAATCTTATACTGACCCTCCTCCATCTTCACTATCTCTGACCTCACAGGGTGTTTTTCTCTTCTAGTGTGGCTCATTGTTGCTGGCCTGTCCCTCCTGGCTGTGGTAGCCCAAATATATCCTGATGTCTCAGATGAGTCCTGGGATGGTTCACAGAACTGGTTGATCTGAACTTAAGTGAACTGTCACTTAAGTTCTTTAGTCCCTGCTGTATGATCTGGAGCTTGCCAAATTTTTGTCCTCTTGAAGCTTCAGTCATACTTGAAAAAGATCAGGAGGAATTTCGGCATTGCTTTCTCATTGACAGTTTTGCATTTTCTATCTTTTTATATGTCTCAGGGTTGTGAGTTAAATTTGACTTGGGTGCAGTGGTTCTTCATATGCTCACCTGGTCTTAGGCTTCCTTCAAAGACTTTCATCGACTGGAAGGCTCTGGCAGCCTCCCTTGTCTCTAGCTCTGTTATCCTCCAGATAATCTCTCAGAACGTTTCCCTTCCTTCCTTATAGATGGCATGGGCAAATATGATATCTTTGGTTGCAGTGCTGCCTCCTAGCGTAATTAATTGAACAAGGGTTTTCCTGGTGGCTTCTCTGGTTAACCGCTTAGAGTAACATGTTGGTTCCACATTTGTGATGGTGATGCTGTTTGTTCACTCTAACCAGCGACTTTGATGTAACACGGATGGGCTCATCTTGGCTGTTATTCCCCCCTGTCCTAGCTGCTTGTTTCTCCAATGGTGGCTGTAGCGTCAAAGGTACGGAGGTATACCTACGAAGATATTCCTTCAACCCAGCAGAGCTGCATTCTCTCAGGATCCACTGATCATCAATCACTCTCATGCCTAACCTTGCTATTCAACCCATCCTGAAAGTTGGATCTTCCATCCTGCCTCTTGGTGGCACCACACTGTCTCGTCTAGGTGTGTGTGATAGGAAGATACTACCCACTCCTTTGCCCATGGTAAACTTGTCCCTTTAACTCTGGTGCAGTGTTCCTGACTGCCAACCGGTCTTGCTTGATGGCACTGCTGTCTCACCTTGAAGCCAGTTGCTCAAATGGAGCTTTTGTGCTAACTGCAGGTCGTCGCTCAGGAGCCATCCTTAACTGATGTTGTGTTTCTTCAATCCCGCAACATCCCAGAGTGGTCAGCCTGCATGTATCTAGTATTTCCTGAAGCTCATGCAGTCAGTAATAAAAGGGGTGGCATAGAACTGATATATGAAAATGTCCGGTGGTTTAGGAAAAACTAGCAACTTGGAGTTTTCAGTGATTATGTATTTGTCAGTTAATTAGTGAAGCCTGTGTTTGGACTTTGAGCTCATTAGTCGGCAAAGATACACTTCCTATGTAGTCTGTTCTTGTCACTTAATATTATATTCAATGTAACCCAATCAACTTCTACAAGCTATGACTGTTATTGCAGCACTTTAGTATTTGTTATTTGTCCTGCTTTTTCACAAATAACATGCATGTCGTCTTTGCTTTTTAACTTGCAAACTAACCTCAAATAATTTTTTCCTTTGTTAGCAATACTTTCCGAGATATATTACACTCTGCATACAGGCTAAGTACCACAGCCATTTAAGGTAGCTGTGATAAAACCCCTGTCTGTCCTTCCCAAACCTCATACCTCCCTCTGTCTCTGTCACACTCTTGCTTTCTAGTTCTCTATCCTTCTCTCTCTCTTTTTAGCTTGACTCGACACGACAAAAGGGCATCCTCATTTAGCTAGGATACATCCAAGTGTTCTCATTAAGGGGAATGTTGGGTTTCCATTAAAAAAAATTAAAGACAGTTGGCTAGACCTACACCTATGGGTAAAATGAAACACCTGTGTTGTGATGTTGCACAAAATAAAATTCAATCTAAAATCTTAATGTGTTTCTACATGAAAACTATGTGTACTTTCAGCTTCATCCAGACCGGTCACTGCTTTTATGGTGTGAGATGAGATGAGCTTCATTCTAATAAATATTGCTGTATCAGACTTATAATATGGGAAATTAAACCCTGTGAATGAATGGTGTTGTATTCCACATAGTGACGGTACGCCCGGTGGGCAGATGGTGACAGAACAGTTCCAGGTGGACTGGGCCACCGTTCTGGTCAGCAGCTTTAGCACCATCGTCATCCGCTTTGACGGCCACGGCAGCGGGTTCCAGGGCACCAACCTCCTCCATAAAGTCAGTAGGAAGCTGGGAATATTTGAGGAGAGGGACCAGCTGGACGCACTCAGGTCTGACTTGTTACGTAGTCATGACAATTGCCCAAGCACTCAGCCCCAAAATGGCTTTTTACAAGTGCTCTGTTATTTTCAGGATCATATCCAAAGAGCCCTTTATTGATAAGAATCGAATGGGAGTGTACGGGAAGGTAAGATGTTATATTCAGTTTGTCGGGATACGAATGCAGTGTGCACACAATACACAGATAACTTCCTCCTGTCTTTTTCTTTGAGCAGGCCTATGGAGGATATCTAGCCACGATACTCCTCAGTTCTGGGGATCTTACGGAACTTAAATGCGGAACAGCTGTCTCTCCTATCACAGATTTTGAGCTTTATGGTATACTTTTATCCTTATCACAGATGACGTGCTTTTTTTTTTTTAAGTTACACTGTAACGCTTATTTTCTGACACACAGTGTCCGCATTTTCCGAGAGGTACCTTGGCTCAAAAACAGATTCTCGAGTATATACGGTATGTATCTCATGATCACAATCAGGCATCATATATTCATGATGATGATGTACAATGTGTAGTATATTTCCTTTTGCCTTTTTACTTAGGTGGCTAATTTAGCACAAAGAGTAGGTCAGCTTCTCGACAAGCAATACTTGATAATTCATCCAACTGCTGATGGTAAAAAGAAACGTATACTTTTTTTTTTTTTAATCTGCATAGAGCTTCCAACATCTGTCTGTGTTCTCCCTTCAGAAAAAGTTCATTTCCAGCACACAGCCAAATTTATCAACCATCTGATCAGTAAGAGGGCCAATTACACTTTACAGGTGAGCAAATTCAAAAGTCAAACATGGTTCAAATGACTGTAGTTGCTGGTTCGATGTTTGTCACAAAAGTCATGTCTTCTGTCACACACAGAAGGATAAGCTGAAAGTTTTTGATCGCTTTGCCCAAGAGATTGTTCCTGTCAAAAACATTTTGAACAACCATTGTACAAATCTTGTGAGAATATCACATCAATGTGATACATTCCTATAGCTCCAGTATTGGATTAAGTAGTTCTTTCTTCTTCATTGTATATGTAATATAATTTTATAACAATTATTATTGTTTCTGTCTTGTTTTCAGCATATTTGTGCTTGAGCGAGTGCTTTTAGTATTAATCGGTAATCAGAATTACTGCTTAATAGTTTTCAAATCACTGACTGATTCATAGCAGTTCCATTCTCAATGTTTCAATGAAAACATGAGCTTAGAACATATGTTCTCACCTGCAAGTTGTCAGTTCAAGCTTGAAATTTGGAGATTTTTTTTTCTGTGTGAATTAATTCTCTATTGGATCATGAGCTGCTGATGACAACACAGCAGAGTAACTTTTATCCAGCAGTTTAAAAAGTTCCTATTGATTAAATCATAAAATAAAGGTAATTGCAGCTGAAACGATCATTGTTTTTATCTACAGATATACCCTGACGAGGGGCACTTTCTACACAGCGATGGGACGCAGAAGCACTTGAGTCAATCCCTTGTCAACTTCTTTGGGGATTGTTTCCGGGTACCTGAGAAACTGAACGACCAGCAGGAAGACGAAGAGGACGAAAGTTAGAGCTACTTCACTGATCAGCCCTGGCCAGCTACCGTAGCACAATATGCAACAGATACTTCTCACACAATCAACTCACCTCCTACTGCCAAGTCTGATTTTAGGACCATTCTGAAGTGCAGATCCTGCATGTGCGAGGGGGCCTCGGTCTAAATCTCCCTTCCATCAACTTAAACTGACAGTCAGAATGATACTGAATAAATATCAGATGTAAACAGTCATATTGCTCTGCACCATCAGACTCAATGGACATGTTGCTGAAGGAGCTGCCTCTGTACTACTCTCTCTAGTGGACAATACAGAAAATGCTGGGTTGACATAAGATTTTTAATATGTTCTCTGCTTGAGTGATTGCTGTCATAAAAAATAACTGTAGAAAACGCTTGAATCAGCTGCCGCATTGAAAATGCGTCTTTGGTAAAATCATGTTTGGTATCATTGTGGATCAAAAGCAAGGGGTATAAAATGTATTTTCACCTTTGCGCCTTTTCCCCACTGGCATGAAAAGATACATGCTTATCTGGTTCCAAAGGTGTTGAAAAGGCAGCAGACAAGATCCAGGTCTTTTGGCTAGTATCCTTCAATTTAGTACCTGTATTTGTACGCATATTTGGCATATTGTAGTTATTTGGACCAGTGGAGGATCAATGTACCGTCGATAGAGCGAAGTCTCTCCGTCGCAATCAAAGGCACAGCATTTTTTAGCACAAACATCAATGTCAATTACAGCAAGATGCACCTTTTGAGAGGCTTCCATTTTCCTATAACCTTGCCAACCAATTAACCGATTGTTGTGTTAATGATTCTGACTACTTTCTCCGTTCAGTGTCTCACAATAGTAACTTGTCTATGAGTGGACATCTGGCTACATCAGGCCTCAGTTTCTTTCCCGATGAAGGCACAATATTGTACTTTGTAAAAGTGTCTAAAAGTGTGCAAAATAACATTGTCCCCCCGTCTCATATTTCTGAATTTATTTCCTAGTCACTGTGCCTTAATATGGGTGAGAGATTCCTGTTATGAGCCCACATGACACTGAAAATCCGTGTCCATATGAAGCCTTGTTTGAATTGTGCATTGAGTTTATAACTCAGTCACATTTGCTTTTACTCAATGACAGTAATTAGTGAGCAAAGCTGAAATAGCAGATGAGGCACTTAACTCTTATGAAACTGCAACACTGCATCCCGAATGATTTTATGTACGTTTTGCTTAAAAGATGGTATTATGCTCACGCAAAGGGTAAAGAATATATTTCATGGTTCTGGATATTTGCCTTCCAAATTGGCATAGCATTTTTTTGTCTGTGTTTTTTTATTGTTTATATTCTTATTTTGTGAATTTGTTTATGTGTTAAATGGCTGAACGCTCTCCCTTTGTTAGTTTGGTTAGTATTGTCAGTAGATTGTATCAGCTGATGTACAAAGTGTATAAATCCATTGTTTCGTTCTTTATGTTGTGTGTGAAACTTGTAAATAAAGCATTTTGAAATGTACCTATTGTTGGCTTTTTTCATTGTGCTTACTTTCTGGGCGTGAACCAACCCAACCAGTAACTATCTGAGACCAGTGTGCCATCTTGTGCTCAGTCTCGGCACTGCAGTATCACGGCATGAACAGACCAAGCTACTTACGTTAATGCAAAGAAAAGTAGCACGAATTTGAGCAGATATTTTGGCCTTCCATGGTAGAAAAGCCAGAAGTATATAAAAAAATAAAAGTTTGCCAGTCTCAGAATCATGGGAATTACAACTCACTCCTTAAGCATTCCTGCTTTTTTAACAGCCCTAGAACATGTCCCATAGAAAAGCATTCCAATACTACTTTGTATTCAGAGTGTAAAATAAACAAATAAAAAAAAAAAAAAAAAATTAAAGAATGGGGGCTTGTCACACAATACCTTTCCATCTTCATAGGACTGAATTGAAGTGGCTTAAACCTCATAGTATCCTCTTTCTCGTCCGGAGCAGGACCGCCAGCGAGAAGAACAGCTTCTTCCCCACAGCGGTGAGACTACTAAACAGTGGCACTGCTCCGTCGACTGCTCAACAGAACAACAGAGTATCTCTTTTTACCTCATGCGAATTTTGCATGAACCAACTTTGCACAACCCAAACTTTGCAGTTTCACCTGATATACTTGACTAGTAGGTTTAAAGCATCTTCATCAACCATGCTCATTCTGTATTATTCCCTGCATATTGGTCACAGGTTTTTTTTGTTGCATTCTAATTTCAGAGTCTGGGTAGATGGTTTGATGCAAGATTTAGTGACATGGGACAATTTAAGCAGTTGAGGCAGGGAATGATTCAAGTCATTTTAAGTATAGATAGGTCAGGGCTCCCTGGGAAGCTGAGGTTGTGGTGCTTGCAGTTTTGGCTGTTGCCTCAGTTGATGTTGCCTTTAACAGTGTTTGAGGTTCTCCTGTCAAAGTTAGAGAAGCTAGAAAGGATGTTGAACTCAGTTATTAGGAAATGGCTCAGAGTCCCATGCTGCCTCAGCAGCGCAGCCTTGTATGGGAAAGGCTGGAGTTTCGAGTTTTTAGTCTGTCAGAGGAGTTCAAGTGTGCGAAGGGTAGATTGGAAATTACACTCACCCAGTCAAAGGACTTAGTGGTTAGGAGTGTGGCACCCATAGCTAGAACAGGGAGGAAGTGGAGGCCAAAGGGAGCAGTGCAGCAAGCACAGGCAGCCCTTCGTCATAGGGATGTTATAGGCCAGGTGCAGCATTGGCATGGAGGCTTAGGGTCAGGTGTAAGAAAATCAGTGTGGAACAAGGCGTCAGAGAAGAGGAGTTGACAGTTGCTGCAATACATAGGCAAGAGGAGGTGGGAAGGTATACGAGAGCAGTGTCGCAGGCAAAGCAAGGACAGTGGGTGAATTGGGAGAATGTGGAAAGGAGAACGCTGAAGTGGAGAGAGTTGTGGAGCATGGAGGCTAATAGAATTAGGTTTATCATAGGGGCTACGTATGCTGTGCTACCATCTCGCCAGAACTTAAAAGCAATGGTTGGGCGAGGACGCTGCCTGCCCAGTGTGTTCTGGGGTGGTCACACTTAGACATATATTCTCAGGGTGTAAGTGTAGTCTTTCACAGGGGTGATACACTTGGCATCATGACCAGGTGTTGAAATGTTTGGCAGCAGCAGTTGAAGAAAAGTGGCTAGAGATAAATTCTGTAGTTGGTAATAGGGAGGCTAGACGGATTAAATTTGTACATAAGGAAAAAAAAGTTAGACCATTTAGGACCAAGCACCACGCGGGGCAGCTAAGTGTAGGTGGGGCCTGGGAGTTGACGAATATGAACGAGCAGCTAGTTTTCCAAACATATATGGTTAGCTCCTGACTACTGCCGGATATGTTGCTGTGGTCTGGGGTAGACAGGACAGTGTATTTTGTCGAACATACGACCCCCTGGGAGGATTGAATTGAAGAGGCTAGTGAGCGCAAAAAAGGTAGATATGCTGAGTTGGCAGCAGAGGCAGAGCAGTGAGGTTGGAGGGCTCGGGTGCGGCCTGTAGAGGTGGCCTGTTCTGGGTATGTGGCACAGTCTGCCGTTGCTCTACTGACTGTGTTGGGCATTTGCGGCCGGAGCCGGAAACTTGCGGTCAGTAACATGTCTCAGGCAGCAGAGCGAGCAAGTGACTGGTTGTGGCTAAGCAGAAGCATGGTAGATCAGCTATGTAGCTGGGGGTGTTCCAGGACGCTGTGGGCCTAACTCAACAAAACACAGATGAAGGAAGGGGCCCACTTGAAAACCCCAATGATATCCCTCAGGCTGCTGTTGGCTAATGTAGGTAAGTGGTGACTGTTTTGTTGGGTGTTAGCCTGCAGGTAGCTTGCTTGTTTGTTGTAGATAGCTGCTCTACAGCCTGAATTGGGCTTCAAGATGTGCTTCACCTAAGATCTTGGCACAAGGGATAGTAAAACCTTGTCCTGTAGATAAATGAATGCATCTTATTTTTATTATTCTATTACTTTTTATGTATTATCCGTCCAATGTGCATAGCTCACACACGTATTGCACTATATCTGTATCGCTGCTACGGTCTGTCTACCGGCCCCCCTGAAACTAGTTTCTTTCCATTCTCCGAGAGTGGAATGACAATAGCCCTTTCCTCAGGACAAACTTTATGCATAAGATTTGACTTCCTCTTTATCTTTAACTCATGTCACCCAAGTTTTCTATTTGTTTAAAAACATTTATTGTAGTTTCTGTATATTACATGCATGTATTATGAAGAAGCCTGCACCCTAACCACCCTCAGATATATATATTTTTAAAAAAGGTAATTGAAGTATCATGAAGCTGACTCTCAGGACTGGAATAAATAATTAAATAGGTCAAATTTTCCACAGTTGAAGACTGGTTTTCCTGATTTATTTGCTTCCACGGTTCAATTTTTTATTAAGGAAAAACACACATTTGACAGACATTTGCCATTGACAAAATTTATTTCCAGTGTTTCAGGAGTTTGCGAACTCTTCTCACAGTCAGAGGACCACAGCATTGTTACAAATGATCCAACTCACTGATGTGTTTCCTTGTGCACAAACCTCTCCTCCAGAGAAGTACCGAACAGCCCACGACATCCATAAAGATGAGCAGTGTCATCTCACAATACTGTTCTCAACCCTGCTATATGTTGGAAAGTAAAGCAGCTAAAACATGGCATTAATATATGTACATTTAAGTTACTTATTTTACAAGACATATTAATTAAATTTCTGTTAAAATCAAAAATGAATGATGGGGGCAAAGTACAAAATGTTTTCAGCTAGAGTGGAATGCCTACGGAATGGAAGCTCGGCATTTAGTTACAGAATCTGTAGGATGACAAAGTCTACAATAAGAAAATGTCTTTCACAGTAACATCTTCGTGTATCTCAACAAAGACAATATGGCACCCTTAACATTACATTGTGAGGCACTTCCTATTGTGAAGAAATATGATTTTCTGGTATACCCATTTTCTTCTACTGGCATTTCCCCCTCATGCAACATACTGCCTTAAGTGTGACCCAAAAAAGGTAGCAGAACAACTGCATCAGAGGTATGTTGTTCTCTGCTCTTTAAACAGTTAAACTGGGATTAATAAAACTATATTTTTTCTATTTGCATAAGTCCAGTGTCTCCTTGTCACCTTTGTACCTTTAGAAAAACCCCTTGGAACGCTTGTAGGCAGTCCACAGACAGGCTGTACCGAAAACACTATTCAAGTACACAGAAAACAGAGGAGATGTACACAATGAATGAAACACAAGCATCTAAAGCTTTTAGTTTGTATAACAGCAAGCACATCTGTACATTCTTCATTTGGTTACTCACTCACTGACTTGGAACATAGTAACTATCTTTACACAAAAATAGTTAATCTGCAATACTAAAACTGTAATTTTTACTACTTCCTATTCATTCTAAAAGTCAGTTAATCCATAAAGCCACTTTGCTAAACCTTTTAAAAATCTTAATTCAAGTTTCACTGTTCACAACTCCTCGCACACTGTGCTTCAGGGGTCATTGGTCTGAGCCACAGGTCCTCTATCATCAGCATAACAGGAATTTGTACAAACGGAGGAAATACTCCGCCTGAGCCGTCCCAAAGTCAATTATAATTGGAAAAAAAAAAAAAGAAAATCATTAATGACATTAATTCCATGCTTAATAAACAAGCAAGATCATCAATCCGTGTGTTGATTCACTTTTTACAAGCACACGCACACACACGCACGCACGCACACACGCCTTTTTTTTTGTACAACATGCTCATTCACTAACTTTGATCTCACAACAGACAGTACGAAAAGACATCCAAACATGAGAATATCTCAGACGGAACAAACAGTCATACACCTCCAACACTTATCACAGGTACTGATAAAAGCGTGAATGGACCACCTGGGAACTAGTTAGTTTATGAGGATGAGCTGTTGCCGAAAGGCTCAGACTTTTTGTCGGGGGGACATCACCGTTCAGCACCTCGACTGGACAATGTGGCAGTTCAGAAGAGGAGGCAGCGCCGAGGTTTTGGAAGTTGGTGCTGCACAGTATCCCTTGCTGTTCAGAAATGTCCAGACTGACCTCAGGGTTGCTGGTCCGGTGACGCTCACGGGCAATCCATTCCCCAATGGAAAAGTCCTGAGAGCTGCATTTGGGCTTCAGCCGGTCCACAGCTGACAGCTCTGACCGAGAGTCTGAACCAATTCCTACGTGCTGTGGCCAGTCTCCCAAAACAGACAGCTCAGCAAAGTCCCTCTGCCCGCCCATGGTGTGTCGGCGCCTGATGTTCTTCTTCTTGCTGCGACACTCGGGGGACCTGCTCCTCTGGCTGCCCACACCAAACATGTCATCGACTGACATTCGTAGACGCACCTTCAGCCGGTCAGTTATCTTCAGCCTCCATGCTGGCTCTGACTTATCAAGCTCACCCCGCAATGAGGAGCTGAGGCTGCCAGTGGAACGGCCCTTCACTGATCCCAAAACCTGTGACACCCGATTAGTATCCTTATCACTCCGAGCTCCTTCCAGGGAAGACTCACTGTCAGTTTTCTGTCGAGCAGACTTCTTCCTGGAAAGGGTATCACATTCAATGAGTCTGTGAGAGGAGAGGGGTCGTGGCGCCTGCTGCAGCTTTCGCTCTTCAGCTGCTCGTGTTTCTTTTCCCCCATAGTAAACACTGTCACTCTCGCTGTCCGTCTCCATATACCTTCCCTCGCTGATGAGCTCACTTCGTTCATCATCTGCATCATCTCCACCTCTGCTCTCAGCTACTGACTGTACCTCAGGGCTGAGGGTGCTGAGCTCAGCTCCGGTCAAGAAGGTCATGGAGGATGTGGTTGAGTAATCAGAGGTGATCGAGCACACTTCCGCTCCCAGCCCACTGGGTCCTGCTTCCATTCCCAGAGCAGCTGCCTTTCCGGATCTAACCCCGGGTACGGAGGCTTGAGAACTGGTGCTATTCATCGTACCAAGGTCAGACACAGTATCGTCGTAGTTTGAGGGTGGGTCTGACAGAGTTGAATTGTGTGTCGTTGCCATGTGGTAGTTTAGGGTTGGGGACTGGGAGGGCGAAGCATTAGAGGAGCCAGGTTGAAAGGTGGAGGAGTTGTGTTCAGAGGGCGGAGAGGGTTTTGATGTCAGGCTGCATGATTTTTTGAGATGTTCCTCTGAGTTGTTCCTGTGATTCTCTTTATCAGTGGTTTCATTTGTCTCCTCCTCCTCCTCCTCCTCCTCCTCCTCCTCCTCAGTCCGGCTGTCTTGAGACCACAGAGGCTGCTGTTGGCTCTCCTCTGGGAGCTCCTTCTTGGGGATCGCAGCATCCAGGTCATCATCTGAACTGCTAGGATGAGCTTTATCCTTTGGCTTCTTGCGTTTACGGCTGACGAAGAAGGAGGATCTCATCATCTCTTTGCTACACTGATCCTTCCCTGACCCCCACAAGCTCTGTTGATTAAGAAAAATTAAAAAAAATGATAATTAGTCACTCAGCCAAGATCAAAAATGATTCAAAGAGATAGAAGTGACGGATTTGTGGAAAATAAAATAAGGAGGACGTTACCTTGGATTTGGAGGAATCACTACATGCTGAATCTGTATCAACGAGAAGAAAGCCAAGTCAGCTACATCTGACTTTCTGAAAACAGTCAATACGATAAAAGAGAGAATGCAGAAAGGTCGCTCAGAGTGAAACAGACAGATGTGATAAATATAGTGAGAGCAGCTGGATGAAAGCAGATGACAGCTTCAGCTCAGTAAGAGACAGGAGGACGAGAAACCACACTAAGCAGTATATGGAAACGAGGAGAATGTGGCAGAGGATGCCTGAAATGAGGGACAAGAGAAGAGAAGGTAAAGACCCAGCACTGACCCAATAAATTAAAAGCAGCTCATGCTCATGTCAACGATGAAATGGTGGCACATCACGAACACAAGTCAGTCACAGAGCATCACATGTAGCCACCAACTGTAGCTTAAGGCATTCTCTCCCAACTCAGAGACGTCACAAAGAGGGACTGATGAGCTCACACTGACAGAGACTTTAGGGGCCTGAGCTAAGCAGCTCAGTGGGTGTATGCCGTGGTCAATACAGCTAACACTGGCAAGCCTTGGCGCAAAAGAAAGATTGCTCTTACACGAAACTTAATCAACTCCTGTGGTGTTCTTTAACACCAAACCTGTCGTTCCAAAATACAAAAAAAGGGCAAACCAAAACTCACAAAATTTCACTGCACTGCTCTGAAGAGAAGAACTCAAACGGTTGCTTGTGAAGATTTGCAAACTTAACCCTTTTCAAGCAAATGTTTCCAGAAGCAAAATTCATAACATAAAAGTATGCTAATAATGAAAATAATAAGTCACAGCTGATTACAACAATGTAGTTATTAAAAATTAAAGGTGTAACTTTTGCATGCGATAAATAAACATGGCCTTGTTGTCTAAGTAATTAAGAGCAAGACTTCATGGAGCTCTGGTGTGAAAGTGAGTGTCTGATTTGGAATGAAATCAGAAATGGATAGTGGAGCTTGAATGCCAATTTACTTGTAACTCTACTCTCAAGTAATTGTGCTTCAAAATTTGTCAGCAATGTTGCAGTCAAATAAGGGTTTGACTTTCTTGATTCTCTGTCACTGGCTGAATATCTCAGACCTTTAAAGTTATTCAGTTTGTTAGAACATTGTTATGCATATTAAGCATAGCGCAGTATACAACACTTGTTATAATACTGTTGCTGATAAAAAAAAAATTAAAAATTGAACGCTGCTTCCAAGGGTCATGCCTAAGTAAAAGGAGGAATTCAAAAAAGCACATGTTCATTTGGCATGATGACAGAAAATACTATCGATAGCTTCTCTGGCTGAAATCCATGTAAATTTCAAGCAACGGCTCTCCCAGCCTGAGAAAGTTCAAGGGATGAAAACAGGCTATTGATGAGCTAATTTAGGCATCAACTGTGTATAGTATTTGTAGTGAGATGCGGAGGCCATTTTAGTTATTAAAATATATCTCAGAAGATATGTTAAAAAGAAATGGTTGTGTAGCAATGTGAAACTTCTGATAAACTTAAGACTTTGTGGTAAGGAATTCAAACAAATTGAAAGAAAAGGACAATGCATGCGAACTGAAGCAAAAGACTACCTTTAGAGGGGACAAATGAAAAAAAAATCTAACATCTGTTTCAAGTTGCATCAATTAGCATGTGTGTGTGTCACAAAGTTAGATACTTGCATACAGCATGACTTGATCTGGTGTGTGGTTTCAAGTGAATGTTTATTTGAGTGTAAATGCATGTGTGTGGGGGATTTTTCTTAGTCCCACAACAACAACCCCACCCTCAGACATCATGAAAGATTATGCCACATGACTGGGAGAGAACCTGAGGTTGACCATACCATGCTACTTGTCCTTGCGATCAGCTTAAGAGACAACAAGAGACAGCAGAAGGGCTTTCAGAGAAAGTATAGCAGCATTGCTCTGTATCCCCTCAATTTAGGGTACTGGATTAAATGTGAGACGTGCACACCACAGGAAAATGACAAACATCGACTTCTCTTTCTTTCTTTTGTATCTTTTTTCCTCCTTTCGCCCAAAATTAAAAGAGCTGTGGGTTTCTGCAGACTAGGCAGCTACACTGGGCACAACACTCGTCCTTCTTCCTACAGTCCCAGCTGTCCATCACTGACAAAACAGAGTCCATCAGTGACATCATCGAGTGATAGACGCCGCCCACTTGGCCTGTGTCAAGATGGGGTAATGTGTGAGTGTGGGACAGGGATAAGGAAGAAAGACAAACTACACACAAAAGGGAAGAGGTCAGAAGAGTTACAACTTCCATAGTTTCCTTTGCTTGTTAAGATTTCGATTTTTGGGAAAGAACATGCCGGGATTATATGAGACGAGGAGGGGAAGAAAAGAATGGAAAGAAAAGGAGTCGTCATCTTAACAGTTAAAGCACAGGGAGAGGAAAAAATGGCTTGAATGAGAGGAAAAAGAAAAGAAATGAACTAAAATAAAACTAAGACAAATATAATCTATTAGGGCAAAACCAGCAACAGTGAAACAAAACAGACATAATTCAAAAAAGGCTGTGAGGTGTATCATAAAACAAGTTGCTTTTCAACAACTTTCCCAATAGTTGGACTAATAATTGAAATGCACATTGGAAAAATTACTGAAAAGGCTTGTTTTATAAGGAAATAAAAATAAAAAATTAAAACACTTCTTTGAGCTCAAAGCATTTAATAATGGATAACAGGCATGGTGTTCTTTGTATTTTTCGAGTGTTAAATGAGGCTTTGCCAAATATTTTCGTAACTTACACCGCTATGGTGGTAGTAGTAGTAGCAGTAGAAGTAGTAGTAGTGAAATACATCATAGCTGCCAAGGAAAACATTTGCAGTTGGGATGTTAAATTCAAGGGTTCTAAGACAGAAATACTGATGAATTACCTGAGACTTCACCAGGTGACGCTGTGGTCCGTCCGATATTGGAGAGCAGGTGGTCGATATTGGGCACAGGTTGAGACTGCACTGTGCTTTCCTGCTCAGCTGTAGTCTGGGGGCACAGGAGTAAAATAATGCGAGTTGAAGGGAAAGAAGAATTCAGACATTTGAGAAGTGAGCAAACACGAGACAAAACATTCACTATTGAAAGAAAGAGACAACCTTAAGTGCTACTTACCACAGGGTCCTCGTCACCATCATCAGTGAAGAACCACTCATACTGTTGGATTAAATTTTCAACTATCTTGCACTGATCCGGCATGTGATTAACCATATTGGTCATGTTGTCTTCAGAGGTTCTAACCAGCGTTGGACCGAACACAATTGCCAGGTTACGAGGCTCCATCTAGGCATGCAAAATTGGAAATAGGAGTCCAATGTAGTTGAGGAATGCTACTGAATGAGACTGAAATGGACAGATTTTGTCTAACTCATTCTACCTTGTTTTTCTCGCAGTTGTCAGACACTCTCTTTAGGTGAGCACAAAGGAATTTCAGTGTTTCGTAGTGGTGGTCAGGCAATTCATTGATCTGTAAAAATATAAATAAATGAATACAAATTTATAGGGTATAAAGTTTGGGGAGAACAGTATTTATCAGTTTCGTATTCGTGGAGCTAGACTGTAAGCTGATGCAGTTCTTACCAGCCTCTTAAGTTCCCTTAGCCTTTCAACTGAGTCTTCTATTCTATTGGCCTCAATAAAGTCAGCATACTTTTCTGAAAAATAAAAAAAAATGTAATTCAAAAAAGCATGGTGAAAAACTGACTTAAAAAGATATCCAGGGAAAATCAGATACAGTTTAAATTGAATGTTTTTTCATGATTTGAAGGATCATGAAAGGATCATGAAGGATCTCACCATTTGTAAACAGAGGTTCTGGAAGTTTTCGAAAAAAGGATTTCAGTAAACTACTAATGACATTGAGATCCCGCCATTTCTGCAGAAACATATTGCAACCACGTTACAAACCTTTTAAGTATAAATCTTTGACTCTGAAAGAGCAAAATCCGTTGATGAATCACTTACATCTTCTTGAATGTCAAAATCTGTCATGCCTTTGCTGTTGAGCTCCTCCTGCATGCTGGAGATGGCAGCATTGTTCCCTGGAACTCTGTAGATACCTATATATTCCAAACCTCTGTCCTCAACCACCTTGCAGCACACTTCCACAATCAAAGGCACAAACTGCAAAAGATACAGCAGAAAAAAAAAACATCAGTCAGATTAGATGTTGATAATGTTGAAACTTGGAATTTAAGTTAATTAACTAAAGACATAAAATGCAATTGCTTGTGTCTGGGTCCATCTGCTACAGTAAAAGCAAGTAAAGTGGTGGTTAAATTGTCAATAAGCCACTGTTTACAAACAATTAAATTCCATTTTCTTTCAAAAGGAAAAAAAAGTAAAGATACTCACTCTATTACTTTGTGCTGAAGGACAGTCATCAAGACGCACCCCAAATGTGACCCCTGCTGGAGTTTTTTTTTCAAAAGGTTTTCTCATTATACCAGCAATGCCAATCTTCCAAGCAGCCCTGTCCCTTGGTGGACTAGAATCATCTGGGTAAACAGAATTAATTTTTTGAATGCTAGAAATTTTCTATGAGCACATTAACAGTCCACTCTTGGCAGTTACCTCTCAATGCCCTCCGCTCCTCTGATTTGGGTGAATGTGGGCTATGGAGCTTGCCCTCGGTTTTACTTCCCTTGTAGTTTAATGCTTGTTTGATGCTGAGGGACTGGCGAGACGTTTTTGGGGATGGTTCTGATCTGCTACTAGGGGCACTGATCAAATAATGTTTTAAAAACAGAGATTAGTTTGATAAATCATTTAGAGACCGCTAAAATATCTGGTTGAAAATTAAGGAGACCTGCATACCTCATCATGTTGTATTCTTTTATCTTTCGACTGATCAAATCCTGACTTGTTATTACAGAATTCTGAAACAACAGTGGGAATAACTAGGACAATTCTCTGAGACATTTGTCATACATCAACTTAATTCTGTAAAAGCACAGAGTCAAACTGACCTCCTCGTCTAGATTACTGTTGTCCTGAATGACTCTTATCCAGGTTAACATGTCGTCTCGTCCTTCTGCTTGGAACAAGTACTCACAGTCTGAGGTGGTTAGTCGTAACACATTTTTGCGTTTTGTATCACTATAGGAGATGTCAATCAGACAGGCCTTGATGCTGATTCGCAAGGGGTCCTCGTCAGACGGTACTGAGACATGAGAAAGCGCATCCTTTCTGTCTTTGTAGAAGGTTAACATATGGCCTTGTAGTACAGCATACATCTGCTTCCAAGATCTCATTCCTCCACCAACACGCTATAAAAATTGGAAAGAGGAACCTTTCATTGACACATCAAAGCAACTGAGTAATAGTCATGAGTAATAGTCATATTACAGGCATACCTTATTTTTATCAGTACTAAGTTGCCTAAAGTTAAGAATCCCTTCTTTGGAAGAGTCCGCAAAGATATCAGAGGAGGAGTCCCGTCGAGATCCAGAATCCCCAGCAAACTTATGCCCATCAAGTGCCTGAAGATGAAAATGTGCATTATACAGAAATACATTTGTGGATCAAAACATTTTTGTTCCACAGTGGTACACAAGTCTAGTAGGGTTTGGTGTCTAAATATTGGTTAATTACCTTTCTCAGGCCCCTGAAACCTGGCATATGCCTAGTGGAAGGGCGACTAAAACAAAAAAAGGAAAGAAAAAAAAACCCAAAACAAAACAATAAACTGTTAGGAAGTCATATTGTTGGCATGATAAATAAGCCAACACAAGGCAGAAAGAAAGCACAATGAACAAATAACTGTATGCACTCACCCTCTGTCTTCCTGATAATTATCCAGGCCCTCGTCATAAGACTTGGACCGCTCTGTTTGACTCGCTGATTCAGACTCGAGCAATGCACTTCGAAGAGACTCTGGAATAGTTCGACAGAATATAAAATCAAATTATTTGAAAATTATAATTATCTACAAAACTTGAGGGGGGAAAAAATTAATTTTATTCTCCATCCAAGATTTGTTTGGCTTTTCCTTTGATCTTTACTGTTCCAGGCAGAATGTGGGATTTAAAACTGGAGGCTCACAAACCAACTTGTGAAGACTTTTAAGCTCCTATATATTCACCTTCTATCAGTTTAAGATGTACAAGTATGACTTGAAACACTTTGCTGTCTATTGAATGCAGACCCACTTAAATTAGCTGGTGACATATACCAGTGGGATGTGTAAAATTGAAACACTTACCATCAACATACTATAAATCGTGCAATCATTAAAAAAAAGCTTCCTCAGAAAATTAATTTGTTTATATATTAAGTATATATATAGTATAAGTATAAGTATATATTAAGTGTTCAAAGGAAAAAAAATTGAAAAAAAAAAATGAAAACCATTCTTGTAGCTCGGATTTGATGTGATCGAAAACCCAACAAACTCCAGCTTTTTCTTCTTTTTTTTTTTTTTAACCTTGGTCATGTGACAGCTGTCGACGAATGGGAGGACAAGGTGAGCCTGTACTCGAGGGACCTGTATGTTCACATGCAACAGAAACCACTGCTGAGGGTGGAATAGGAGCTGCTTCCTGGTCGACACTGGGGCTGACTGGCTCATCTGTAGTGACAAAAATGCATAGGATTTGAGATTAGAGATTAAAAGAAAAATTATCAGAGCAGCTTTGAGACATCAGATTTGGGGTCTTCACATGGTAATGACACCTTTTTTGTGGTTAGCATGGGGGATAGTGATACAACTGACAGGAGTGACATAGAACACATGAGGAGAAACATTCTAATTCTTGTGTGAACTAATAACTTTACAGTTGTCTACCTGTTAAGGGATCATCTGAGACACATTATCGCAAGCACTGAGAAGAGCCTGAGTGAGAGGGATTCTCAAAACTCATGAGTAAAACACACCCCTGGAGAACAAAGCTGCTACTTGCAGCTGGGCTTTGCAGCTAAATTTATAAGTAAATGTCCCAGTTTTAGTCTTTCCCAACTTTGAAATGGGGCAAAAAAAGAAAACTGCATCTTACGATTGCCATAAAATCGCCTCTTGGAAAACAAATTAAAGACTCAACTCACCTTGGAATCGAGATTTCACAAGGGCCAGTTCTCTGGTACGAAGACATGACCAAATTGAAACAAGTACATAACAAAGAGCCTTATTTGATGTTCTACAGAACTTTAAAAAGTCAAAGGTAACGTAGATGCTACAGGAGATAGAGAACAATAAATGCAATACACTGACTAGATGTTGCATTTGGCACCAGATTTGCAAAGACTTGTGACTGGAATTTCCCTATAAAGCACACATGCTCATACAGAAAGCAGCGTCTATGCTCTTCCTTTGCAACGTCCCTTTTTTCCTGAATCAAGTGAGTTCTTAGTAGTGAAGCCCTTTTGCAGAACAAACAATGTGTCACTTTAGAAGCCATCTATTTTTCTGAGGCTGTCCAAAAGCAAAGAAAAAAGAAAAAGCATAAAGTGAGGTCATCATGAGACACAGACCTGGGTATTTATTCACAAGATCAAATGTAAGAATTCCTGCCAGGAAAACTGGCCTTTTCAACAGGCCATTGATTTTGGACTAGTAGCCTGCTCAATTACAGATCTGTTTGTCTGAGCCTGGGCACCTGTCCCAGAATGCTGATCTTGCAACTTTATCTCTCTCACCACCTCCTTCATGTGCATTGGGCCTGTCAAGCTACTGAACCAAAAAAAACAACAACAAAAAAACATGAACCATATGAGGAATGTCAACAAAAAAAAACAAAAAAAAAAACACAAGCGTGAGGGATGAGAAAGAAATGACCACAAACATAAAAATATAATTTCAGTTCCTGACCGGCCTTGTTTTACCAGGAGTTTTGGAGAATTTCATATAAACAACTATGGCCATTAATCTCCTCAAAAGTGTACCTTGAAACTACAGCAACTTTATTATTCACCCCGATGAAAGACTAGTCAGC
Organism: Fistularia tabacaria; assembly: GCA_901007705.1. Taxonomy (NCBI): domain Eukaryota; kingdom Metazoa; phylum Chordata; class Actinopteri; order Syngnathiformes; family Fistulariidae; genus Fistularia; species Fistularia tabacaria. Next base: position 23,079 of record CAAKHD010013230.1, on the reverse strand, counting down.
TTTATAAATGGGAAAGGTTCAATTCTGAAACTACAGCACTGAGAAGAAAGTAGTTACCTTTAATTATATGTATTTTGTCACTGCTAAATCTGTATTACACTCCACAACAAGTCCGGGTGAAAGGTGAGAGATGTATATATACAGATAACATATTTTAAAGATGTAGACATATATTATGACTGCAAGCTCGAGGCATGTGAAAAAGAGGAAAAAAAAACCTAATTGCTAGGACAACCAAAAAGTAAGCCGATCCACAATTGGCAAACACTACAAAGGACACCAGGACCACCCAGTGCAAGCCATAATTCACTCAGCTCTAGTTACCATTCAAAGGCTACAACACAAAGCTGGTCAATTTTGCAGTATTATTTCAAAATTACATGTAAAAGAAGAGTAAAAAACTTACATATAAACAAGCGTCCGTACCTCTGTACATACATTGACAATCAACATCTATTAAGCTTTCCTCAAGTGTCTTGATTCCATAATTGTTGGAAGATGGAGAGTGAAATAAGAATTAATTGCACAACCCTAGCACAAAACATTTACGGGGTTAAACATCTCTTGAAAATAAACAAAATAATTCAAACTAAATCTTTATTCTTTTGTTTTATTTACTTATTACTTGAACTAATTTCTATAATAACAAATTAAGGCATTCCTTGAACTGTATTTGATAGTCTATCCCTTCCTACTACTGTCTACTTGTACTATCATGACAGGTTCAGCAAAAAAGGTGGACAACTTATTTCTCCACTTACCAATGAATGGAATGGAAGTCAAAGACTCATCCAGGTTGCTGGAGCAGGAGGTGTGACACTCCTCCCCAAGTCGACGCATATGTATCTCCCGACGCGCATCATTGGGAAGCCAGCATGCCACCACATCTGTTGTAGAATCTCCCCCATCATCGTTTACAGCCAGGATGTAGGATGGGTGACGCAGAGGGCTTGGGTTCTTTCCAGAGGGAGGCTTCTCCCTTAGAATAACCTCAGTCTCTGTGGGACTTTGTCCATTTACTGGGCTCTGAGAATCTTGAAGAGGTGATATTAGTATGCTTTGGGTCTGAGGCATTTTTGGGGGGACAGAGCACGATGAGGACCTGTGTCCTGCCGAGGCCTCCTCTCTGTTTGCCTCTAGAGGGTGCAAGGTTTCAGCTCGAAGCCTATTCGACTGGGTACTATGGCCTGCATGGTTACCTTTGACTAAGGCTCTTTGGTCAATATGAGAATGTTCAGGACTTTTTATCTTTTCTAACTCTAAATGTGAGGGTCTTTCTGAGGAGATGGACGAGGAACGGGTTTGAAGAGAATCTGGTGCTTTAGTGTAGCGAGAAGGGTTTGGTACTGCCCTTATTCCACTGCTATATCCAACAGATGGCCTGTATTGTCTGGCAATAGATAGCCTGCTGGTCCTCGTACCATGGTCTGCCCTCCCGTGACCTCCTCTCTTTTCAATAGGCTGATCCAGCTCCGCTGGATCAACATAGTCTGTAGAATGTGCTCGGGCTTTGTGCACAAGGCCATCTTGAGACATGCTACGAGGTGGCCAGTTCCTGGCATGGCTCATCCTCTCCGAACTGCTTAGGCGGTCTTGTGAGGCACTACGTGGAGTGATTTTAGAGTGGCCGGGATATCCTTGATAAGACCGTTCATGGGAGGTACTTCTTCGTCGTATTCCCTTTGGGCCTCGATCTCCCCAATGAATCTGATGAGAGGCTCCAAATGTATTTTGACTGTGAGCTCTCAAACTATCCAGTCTCTCCTGCATAGTCCAGCTACAATGGGAATGGATTCCTTTGTTGTCGATGTACTCCCTGTACGTTTGGTATTTACCCCAATCAACATTTTGATGGTTGGGTGGATAGTGTGTACTAGGAACTCCATAGGGAACCATTCCTGGACCACTAGGATAGACATCAGCCTTTCGAGGCTGAGGATACTGAGCTAAAGACCCAGGCCTCCCCCTGACGAATGCAGAGTCCCTGTAATTAATTATATGTTTTGAACCCATGAGCCCCATGTGAGCTAAATCGGGGGGAACCACTATAGTTCTCATGCTGTCATTACGCATATACACAGCCATCTGGCTTTTTGGATAGGAATGAGGAGGAGGGGATGGGGGCACGGTGATCTCCTTGCGATAACTAAGGTCAGGCAGTACTGTGGCCCCCCTGCTTGCCTGCCCCACTGAGTCGGGAGTTTGGGCCATACCCGAAGGCTTGCAGTCTACTCTGGGATAGCATACAGGGGGCGGATCAGGAATGTGACTGGCATTTCCACTGTAGCTGGTGTGACCACGGAGGTAAGCATCCTGGGAGTAGGCCTAGAAACAGACCAAAAGAGAGGCATAAGAAAAGATTTGGTGCTTTCTGAAACTGAACTATGTGTAATACTCAACAGTGTGCAAATACAAGTCTGTAGAGAAGTATGATATTGCATACATTGCTGGAAGCATGTCTTGGTAGTGAGTGGAGGCTACAATATGAGTGAGTGGAGGCAGTAGCAGTTTAAGAGTGTCAATCTTCATCTGCCATCTATTTAGAGTTCAGATGGTAATATTAACTAGTTTACAACAGAATAAAGAGTGACATGATGAATTATGATGCAATAGTATCTTATGATAGAATTTAAAAAATTGTATTGCATTGTGATTAATAACAGTACAGTAACCGTTCCTGACATATAGACATAACAGACAGACTATGGTGACTTGATTTACCCACCTAAAACTGACAGACAGTAACATCCGACAGACTCTCAACTGACATTGTAACCATTGTGTAATATTAAGCCTGCTAATAAGTCCAACATTGGAGGCCTATGATATTTTCACAATGCGTACAAGCACTCAAGGCTATATTTTCCCCCACTTATTGCTAGTGGAAGACTAGTAACCTTTATCTGATAGGTATTACTGAAAAACACTATAAATTCAACAAGCTAAAATACTATTTGGGGCAATGGAACTTTATATACAGCAGGTTTAAAATTCCAATCTTACATAAGACACTGCATGCAGGACTCCTCTCTTTGTACCATGAAAATGAAGTAAAGTTCAAGGGTCAACAGCCCTGATCATGCTAATGACATCTGACATGGTAGATGAATCAGGGTGAGGCTTCACTGAGATGCAAGCTGGATGCCAGCTCGAGTGTTCAATCTAACAGGTACTGCAGGCATCAAGCATCAGCCATTTCTTCAATACAAGCATATGATTCACCAGCACAGTGCTGACTGATGAAACATCAACACAAGCAACTAAAAGCCAATAATGTGGAAGTTGAGCCCATAACATGTAATGATGCTGACATTCTTACATACAAAATGAGACGCTGAAAACAACATGCCAATGTCATATAGCTGCCAAATGAGGTGACCGCTTACCAGATTAGTAGTTTCCCGATAAAAAGGCTGCCGTTACAGCATGTGGAAATGTAAGCGTTAGGAAAACAGAAGAGAAAAAATGGCAGCAGAGAAAATGCACACATTGTGAAAAATAGAAAAGATCCAAAGAGGATAGAAAAGCCAGAGCAGTGCCTTAACTTGATGAGCTAAAAATATTCTTGATCTTCAGCAGCAGTGCACAGGGATGAGGAAGCATACATGTAAGAGAGGGTTGCCATGTTACGATCTGCCAGTGCCAGTGTCGTAAGTGGAGTAACAGAAGCAGAGGCTTGTTTTTCATTCTGTTTCTAAATCTCCATGGTTGTCCATCTTTAGCCAGAATATTACAGTAACTGAACAAGGTGCCTCTCGTCTGTCTCTCTCCCTCCCTCTTCTGTTGCTCACATGACAGAAGCAGCAGCTGCTGATTATACATTCAGCTCTGATGTTACAGCTCCCCCTCCCATTCCTCCTTCCACTCTCCCTTTCCCTCGGCATCAACCTGTTCAAAACACAGGGCAGTCAGCTGTTTTTATACACTGGTTCCTTTTCATGATTCGTGTCTTCAACCTATTTTTCCCATCTCCGTATTTTCACCCCTTTGATGGAAGAAAGCTCCCTCCCATTTCTGCTCCCGTGAATTTAGATTACCTCCATCTCTTTGCTAAGCAACTGCTGCTCGTCTCTAAGCAGTCAGTGTGTACTGCCTCCTACAGTGTAATGTCATCCCACTAGCATCTGTGATAATCCTCTTGTTAAATGGATGGATTTCATCAGTTTGCCGGCTATTACCTTTTGTTATTTTTTGTGATTAACGGTTGCTATTGTGAAAATCAGTGAACTGTAAGATGGTGAGAAATCCAGCGTACTATGAAAACATTTATGTACCAAAAGCTACGAGCCACACTTGGGCGAGACCTAAGTGAAATAGGTGGGAAACAGTTATCAAAATAGCCATAATCATCCCATAAACTCTTTAAATAATTCATTAATACAAATTTTAGGTTAATTAGATAAGCCATTTATTTAAAATCAGACAAAATGCGTTATAATTCTGAATTTTAGTCAATATGTGTAAGTATCAAATAAAATGTGACCTTTTAGTTGCAAAACATGCACTATCGAAATATCAAAAATTGTCATCCAGCAGAACCTAAGAACAAGATCTCTCCTATAAGATTGTAATTCTCTTAATTCTCTTCTGAAAAAAATCATAAGAGGTTATTTAATGGCACTTTAACAGATGGGGGGGGGTCTAGACTACACTGTTTATGTGCTAAGAAGGAACCCACACTCCCCCCTGGGAAGCACTTGATAGTGGGGAAAAAAAGCCTTGGACAGAAACCAGATGGCCATCTGATAGGTTTGTTCAGGGAATCCTCAACCGTCTGACCATACAGATTCTTTGGTCCAAGTCATAGATTGACAAAGCAAAAGCAGAGCACAGCTGATATGTGAATTATTTACAAAATTAAATTCTAAAAAGCACATCCATGCCCTTGTATTTTCTACTCAGATGCTGTGTTGACAGATGTTTCTTTCAATAAAAAACTCAATCCAAAAAGATTTGGGCAAAACTGCTTTACTTTTTTTTGTCAAATTGGGTATAAAATATAATCAAAAAATGTAATGTTGCTGCAGCATAACTGTTTCCAAAACAATATTTAATTTGACTATTGTAGGTACCACTGTCAAAAATTATTGAAGAAGTACCTAAAAATGTGACCATGCCATCATCATATCCGTTACTATAGACTACAAACATGTGATTTGATTTCCAATGTTAAAAAAAACACTTTGTACATTTCTTGACAGAAGATTCGGTTTTTGTACACTTTCTCTGTTGCTATCGTTTTTTTTCCACTACTCTCAGTCAATGAACTTAAGGCATACCTGACAGCTTTTGGTTGTTAGCTTCGAGGACTATTTTGAGGAAAACACATATTGAAAATTTAGAGCAGTTGAGTACTTTTCTATAATATATAAATATGTGTGGTTGAGAAATGTTTGCTTAAGTTTAGAAATTAGGGTATTTTGCAGCCAATTTGGAGTATAAAAGCTGCTGTGGCCTTGATTAGATGCCCAATATAGAGAACTCTGTTGGGAAAGTTGGGCTGCCTCTATCATGTGACCACTGTCCCATCCCTAAACTAGGGCATCTCTGTGGGACCAGCTATAGTTAAAATTGGTTTAAGAGTAAAATGATTCCCTTAAAAACTAAACTTACCAGTTGCAGTATATCCTCATCTTTCGGCATCACACAAAGTTCAAGAAACTCCCCACTGTTGAGCAAGAGAAAAAAATAACGGGGAAAAAAATGAAATAAGGGAAAATATACTAAATATTTACCAAGACTCAACAACTAAGTAATATATAGTCTCACCTGTCTTGGATTAATGATATGACCTCACAGTAGGCTTTGCCAATGATGCTTGCTCCATTCACCTTCACTATGCGATCACCTGACAGAAAACAACAGTTTAGAAGGAATCTCATCAGTAACAGAAAGCTGTAAAAATAAAGACAGCCCTTCCTCTTGCACAAACAGGGGCAAAGGTGATGACAGAAGAAATATAAATAGCAACATAGTCATGCTTACAGCAACTATATTTACTTTTCTGTATACAATGAAATTCCCAAATAAATAAAAATAGCAAAAACAAGTACATATCAAGAACAATATTTGACTCTGGATGGGAATTCAGTGGTAATCATGCTGAAATATGACATTTGTGTCCATTTTTTTTTCTTTTGGCTTCCAATATCAACACAGATGACACACAGTCTTGATTATTACCTGTACAGAGTCCAGCTCCATGTGCAGGACCACCTTCCTTTACTTGCTTCACAAAAATAGTGTCCATTGGCTCAAGCCTGTTTCGCTGTCTCCCTAATAATAAAAAGTTAGTGTTTATCAGACAAACAATGACCAACAAGAGGCTAATTTCATGTTAATCAAGGTTGTTTTCACTGCCTCTAAAAAGAGCTGCTTTATTTTCCGCAATTGGATACATATCAACCTCATAAAAACCTCAGCACGCTGCTAAAAGTCTTGGGTGGCACTGGGTGACATAAGAGGAGAGACTGAAAGGATCATATTCTTATCAGCTTAAAAGAGGATGCAACCATTGTGATGCAATATATTTTTGTTGAGATCATGTCCTACCTACCAACTGTACATCCACAGCATCAATAGTCTCATCTTTAAATGAAGGCAAATAAAAGTAAGGCTGGAAAAGTATGAAAAAAAAATCTGTATATATAGACAAAGATTTTTTAACAAAAACAAACAAAATTGATCTTTCATTCACAACTAAAACCTCTTTTCAGGACAATTAAAATCAATCATCTTGTTCTTACAACTAATATAAGCTGAGAATGACATTAGAATTTAAATTAAAAAACGGCATGTTCACCAGCATTTAATGAGAAACTGACAGCAGTATAGTGTGAATTACAAGTCATGGATTCTTTTATTAGAAATTTGAATAAATGAATCAACAATCACACTCGACTACAACATTTTTTACCACCACTTGCACACATTACACACTCGACATGCCACTAAGGTGTTGAATAGAATTGACATTCAATTGGTTCAGAGGAAATAATCTAAATTGCGGGACATTGTGTGGGTTGTGAAAAGTGGATAAAAGCTGCCAAGGCCAGGAAAAACCTGTTTGCTCATGCTGTTCCTGTCTCCTAGCAGCTGTATAAAAAAACGCTGGCAAGAAAAGAAAGAGGGAGGAGTGTGACAGAAAAGCAAGTTAAGAAGGTGTCCTGTGCTAGGTTGCAGAACTCCCACACCTCTAAGAGATTGCAATGGGTATCACAAGATCCTTAAAATCTCTTTTGGAAAATATGTATATGTAATTTATTGGTACACATTTCAACAAAAACTACAATTGATCAACAGGAGGAAACATTAAAAAGAGAGAATGTAAAAACTAAACAGTATATTTCCTTTTTTTTTTTTTTTCAAAATTTTAAAGACATGATCACTCAATAACATTTGAACATTACTTTTAACTATAACAAGACAACTGTGCGCAAGGAAACATGACCTTTGGTCATATGATACGCCCTGTACAAGCATATAAAATTGGTCTGTGTATTCAGTTAGTGAGAAGAAACACATATGGTCTATATTCTTATATTTCTTAAGAGTTAATTAAATTCTTTTTAATCCTAATGAAGTTGCATCTAAGTCTCAGTTTTCGCTTCCTTACAAGACCATCGATACTAAATCTCATCTTGGAACTCACATTATGTAATACTGCAACTGGTCCTGGGAAACTGTAGCACTAAAACATGCTCCCTCTGTTGGTGTATTAGAGTTTTGCTCCTCAGTTTTCAAGATGGAAATGTTTAATTTGTTTAGTATCATCATTGAATTTTAAATAAATTGTACTGTTGCATATTTTGAACATTTTAGGATTTGAAATATACATACAGTTGGTTAAGTGGTGTGTTTGTGTTTTCATCTGAACTCATTTATTTTAACCACATTAAGCTTAACCCATAAAGTGTGCTTTCTGCAATAAAATACCTTAATTCTTTGAACACTGAATGATTTTAAAAACATTGATATTTTAAATCACCTCATTGGTGCTTTAAGCAAACAAAATAATTTGGAAACAATTTTTTGTTGCTTTTCTCATAAAGCAGCATATAACTTTTTCAATAAATTCTAACCTGAGTCAAAAATCAGGCCAATTCAGTGTTATATCACCATTAAATAAAAATTTAAATAAAACACATATTTATGTGGGTTGCAGCTGGCTTAAGCCGTACTGACAGCGTATTTATCAAAGAAAGAACCATAGTTTAATCAGTAAACCAGTTTATGATGAAAACAGACCAAAAAGGATCTTCAGTACAATTTGCAGATGCTCAGCTGATGACAAACCACACTTTGCTAGAAAACCGGGGACCATATTCATTCATTCACTATCTGTTCTACATAACTTGCTTAGGTTGCATATTCAAGTGAATAACAAAAATACTGAATTTTTTTTAAATATTAACCTCACATTGCAAAAGCACTTCTCCAATGGTATGCAGTAAACACTGAGGTTTTTTAAATGTCTATAAGACTCCCAGCCTTTCCCAGCATGCTATAAAAACAATGATGTATTATATTTCACTTCCTCTACACATGTAAGAAGAATTACAGTGATCCTTTTTTTCCTCTGTAATTTTCTTTTACAGGAAACCTATGTCTTATAAAATTACACATGCCTGGCAATAAATACTTTAGTGATATCCCCTTATAGCCATAAATGGTCTATCAGATTATGTACCGTTTTATACTCCGAAACAATGTCTTGAAATACTATCTGGAACTGACAACATAATTAGGACAGGCATGTTAATATTGGAAGCGCCACTAATGCAGTACGAACTGGGACTATTTAGCTTAAAAAAACTAAATTCAACATTTACAGAATTATACTGTTTCACACAAAATTATATTAGCATATAGTTATGTGTAGTTTGAAGCCATGTTTAAGAAAGAGGAACTTCTGTAGAGATTCACAAATGTGACAACCAGACAGATTTAAGTGCGGAACACGGTAATTTATAGGCTGGAGGATGGAAATTGATGTAATTGAATTGATACATAAAACAGTTTTTGTATTATTTTTTGTATTAAACCCTGACCAATTTCTGCTTGAGAAAAAGAAGGCCTACGCTGCTTTTCTAGATCAATTCTACCATTTTATCAATGAACCATGAATAATCCATTAACTCAAATATTTAGAGGCTCTATGATTTGAAGGTTTGAGTGGATGATGTGTGGGAACATATATTGTTTTCACAAGATCACCCATAAAGTTAATGTGTCTTTCCCCTTGTCAGCATAGAGCAGTTCATACAGGGATAAAGGGTGCATCGCTGTTAACTTGAACCTCTTGCCCAGTGTCACTCACTGATGTACTGAGTGATATGTCGGATTGCCACTTGTAACGTTCTATCCTCTTTCACAAACTGACTTCAGGATGAAACTTACTAACTCTTTCCTTGATCAGTTTGCCTCTAATTTGACCGACAGATAGATCAGCATATTGAGATAGATTTATAATTACAGCTCTGACAACATTTTATCTCCAAAGTAAAACTGTGAAATAAAGAGAACATTTTCACAGCAGTTAGTTTTGCTTGAGAAAAATCCTACTCCTTTATTAGAAAATATGGTGCTACTGTTATGATATCAAAAATGTACCTTCAATGGTGAGCTACATGGTTTTAGAAAAAAGCAACATTGTAAGGCACACCTAAGTTTGAACATTTCAAAAACCATATTTGGCAATATAAAACACAAGGAGTTACTGAGCAAGGAGGCATAAAATGCTTCTGATTCTTAACTAGGGGCATTTCTGTTCCTGTCCCACCTGCTATGTTGTCACTGCTATCTTGTCACAAAAAAAAATGAAACATTGATTTTTAGCTGACAGTTTGTGATTATTTTCTTTTATGAAAATGGTCTAGATTTAACAGAAATATGGGGCATTATGTGTTTTTTTAATGAGTTGAACTTGCTTGCACTGCAGATAGCAAAGTATGTTCAAAAAACAAGGGAAAAATCGAAGTCATTTGGAGATCACTGGATTATTAGGGTGCATTTTATTTGGGGATCACTTGCTTTTGATGAAATGTTACATATTCTTGGGTAATAAATCTGATTTGTCCACAATTAAAACTAGACCGAGACAGACAATCTGAATCAGAAAACGCAATCAGAATTGTGACCAAAGTAGCGCAGATATTGCTATTACAAATCCTGCACTTGTGACCAGGTAGAAATATTTCTTCAAGATTTGGGAAACATTTGACTGTTTTGCTTTGCATGGAATTTAGGTATGTTACTGAGTAAATAAAAAAAACAAAAAACAACTGACATGGATCGTCCCATAATATTAAAAATAACAATGCCTGTTCAGTTAGAAAGAGGGTCAAACACAAACAATTTGTTAAAAATCAAAGCTATCCCTTTTTGCCAGGCTTTTCATGGTAAGGGAGAAAAGCAGCAAAGAACAATAAAATGAAACAATATGAAGAGGTGGGCCAATGCAGGACAGAAACCGGTGGTGCTGACCAAACCTTTCATACCTTCACAAAGGTCAGTGACAGAGAGGAGGTATATTGTTCTCATCGCATAAGGAAGCTAAAAGAGCCACAGAGTGGATGGATTAAGAGTCATTAAAAGTCAGGGGCACTGCTCTGACTCAGCAGTGTTGAGAGGTAGGCAGGAAGAGGAACACCTGGATTTAGTTTTTGCTTACCTCTGCAGCCATGATCTTCCTCCTGTAAAAGATCAGACATAGAAAATTAAAATACTGTGCATGGTGACAACATTTTACACTCTATGTATCAGATATAGCATTGCATTGGAGTTGTCTTGAGTAAAAGGCAAACAAAACTGAGGAATACGTAACACATCGAAACCACTGGCAAATTTTTTGCATAATTTAATTGTGATATTTACTGGGAAGCCCTGTATTGCTGACTCCGGTGGGTACACAATGAAGTGCCGTAGGGTGAAGCCAAACCCTTTGGAAGTCCGACGCAAAAGCACAGTTTTGGGTCTTGGCCATGAGAACGGCTCCTCCTCTCTTGGCTCCAAACTCCTCCACTCCAAAGAGTCATTCTGCATGATCACACACACACACACACACACACACACACACACATAAAAATGAGATTGAATACCTTAAAGTTGAATATATGGTTACATTCTTTATAAAAGGTCAAAAGGTGCAACTCTCAGGAAGTACGAATAAAAGTATCATCTGAAAAAAAAAAAAATCCGAGCCCCATACAAGAATAACTTGATAAGACAGTACTTGGCTTTTTCACCTTTACAAGCAAAATTTAATCCGGACCTTTGTTCAATTTTGTCTTACTTGTTACAAAAATAATAATAATCATTTAAAATATATGCATAGACACACTTTTTCCACAGCTGGAGAGTAGAGTATGTGAGGCATCGGGGCTTAGGACAACCACCTGTGTTTACTGACTATTAATAGCCTCAGAGACACAGCTTATCCCAGTTCTACCCGTGTCATATTCCCTATTCTAGTGTTGTTTGAAAACTTTTGTATTTCAATTATAGTTATTTACTTTCTTTATCGTATGTCAACACCCCCCCAACAGAAACATAACTTTCCACAACAATATAAACGATCTGATGAGTTTGCATTAATACACTCAGTCTGGGCAGTTGAGTAAAACTTAGGAAAATTTGGTTGAGCTGCCCAAGTGTTGACAGAATCAGTAGAAAGCACTGTTTAACAATGATATGAAGACAAGTTTTAAAAACATTGAACGCAATATAAACGTGCAAAATTGGCTTATCTGACCTGTATATGTTGAAATAAACCTTAAGTGGTACAGCTGCTACAGGGGGTGTCAAATGTGTAAAGCCACAATTGAAAATCAACCTTTAAGAAAGGAGTCTTCAGCTGCAACCCCTAACACAGAATGGATCATTATAAGTCAGTTGTGTATTTGGATGTGTGATTCCATTTAGTTTTAGGAATTTATGATGACATTGTGACAAAAGCAGCACTGAGCACATGTAATGAGGTCAGAAATTTTGTTTGAGCTGATCGGACTGAACTAGCAGGCTATGACACAGTGTAGCAGGTGCAGCTAACACCCACCTCCTGAAATGAAACACGTAAAACAGGTTTTATTGTGTATAACCAAGTTAAGGTTGCTCTATGATTCTAGCACTTCCAAATTACTTGGCAGCTTTTGAACACTGAGCGTTGAAAAACCACATTTAGATACATAAACAGAGAGGCACTGCAGATGATATGACAGAAGATGATTTGGATGTTTCAAATTCCATTATGTCTACCAATGCTTCCCCAAGGCAAGTCAATACCAGTTGACTGGATCTAAGATTGTAGCTAGTGCGTGGGGCAGTTTGAAATTTCCCTGTGGTCTTTATATGAGGACAGCAGAAGAATGTAATTGACATTCAACAGGTTCATGCTAAGCAATGCAGCAATAGCCAATGTACAGTTAGCAGACAAGTTGTGTGATATGCGTGTAACTATTGAGGAGCCACAGTTACACAAATTGTTGATTACCCATTGCAAAAAACATTTATACTATTTTAATTTTGAGCCAGCACACAAATATCAGCCTGTTGTTAGCTGTAGCAGCAATAGTCAAAAATGAATAAAATTTTTAAAAAAAAATTAAATATTTGGATACAATTTGATTTATTTAAAAAGTTTACTATGTCAAAAGAAGCTCCATATTTGTTTCACTAAACACATTATTTAATGCTTTTAAAAATGAAAAATACACAAACACAAAAGAAATTGTTTTAACTGCAACTGTGCAGAAGGTAGCTCACACCATGCTTTGTCACTAAAATTGCAACAACTGGACAAACTACTTTGAAGTCACCTGGAACTAAACAACACTAAACTGAACCAAAAACTGTATCATATATTCAGTAACTAAAGACAGAAAGTATATGAAGTCATGTTCTTAAATGTACAACATTGCCCACAATGTGGATGAAGTAGAAATCTTAAGTCTTTGCATATACAGACAAGGTCACTCCTGAAAATACTACAGTATAAACAAAATAAATGCCATGTTTTGTAAAATTCCCTCTTATGTTTAGAAAATTAAAGTTGAGAAGCCCCGCGTGAGACCAGCTCTTAAGCCATCCCACAAGTACAGTCTTAAAATGTGAATTAACATAGTTCTCTGTGGGCTGCTAAATTCTGCACCGTATCCCCTCTAAACCAAGCACTTAACTGTGAAAAGCCAAAGATGATGGTATCAAGGGGCCACTTGAGAGATCCAGTTGTCATAAGGTTGTACTGCTGGACAAGGTTAGGAGTATCACTACTCAGCAAATAAAGACTTGTTTCACTTTGTGCATCCCACACGCTTGGCGGTGTCATATAGAAGAAACAGAAATATCCTGTCGTCTATTCATTGTTCCTATTACCTTTGGGTCCACCTGCCACTGTGGTCAGTAGCATTTGAAAACTATCATCCTTTTGTTTTGAGAGTCTATGGCAGCATATATTAAACCTTGTAAAACTATCTTGGTAGAGATCTGAAACTTAAATATTTGTTAAATTAGCCATTAGCCTGTCTCTCTTCAATCACCCAATACATAGCAAAAAATACAGTCTGATCCCCAAAATATCTACACTCTCCCTGAGGCGATAAAAATCTCAGTGGTCAAATAAAAAGAATGAAGAGAGAATATGAATTTCTTGCCTCTGTGTGGCAGTTGAAATTAAATTAGCATTGCTAACTCTTTAGAATCTGAGTAGGTTTCAGAATGGAGCTCCTGCTTACAATTACATTCAATCTTCACACACCTGCTATTGTATACCTTTTATTTAAATGATTTTAGACATTACTATCTCAAAGAAGCAACAAGTATAATTTTGAGAAACTTTTGAAGATAATGGATTACAACGGTGACAACTATATTTTGATGAGTTTTGTATCATGTGTCACTGACAATTTTAATTGTTTGAAATTAGACCTAAATTTCTAAATAAATAACATCTTTCACTAATTCATCCATGTTTTATATAAAGTATATAAATTAGACTCAAACCCTTTACAATAAAGTCTCCTCATGATTTTGTTTGTCCAAACATTTTCTACCATTTAAGCTCTATGTTGTGTAGATCTCATGGGCTATCACATAAAGAACTCCAAGCCCAGTGCAAGTAACAGATGTCTATCAAACTGAAGGTCAATTTTCCCTTCCAACTGCCATTAGCCATATGATGCCTGGGAAGAGGTCTCTGTAAAAGGCAGCCTGACTAAATGAGATGAACACTGACCTTTAATGAGGCCAAGACAGTGGGGACAGGGGGTTTGTCTGTCAATAGTCCCCTGCAGAGCTAAATATGGATTATGTTTCATCATCTACAACAATCATCTCTTCACTCAAATTTGCAATCCTTCAGTGAAAAACTAAGTGAATATTGAGGAGCAAGTATTATAACACAGAGTAAAAAAACAAAAGCAAAACAAGAATCAACACACATAAAAGGAGAACCAAAATAGGTCTCTCCTATGTTAGGATACTCAGCCAACCAGAAAACCTATAAAGGTCTGGAGTTTTGGCAAACTCTTAAGTCCGCTTTGTGAAATCTGGTTTCAGCATTCACCTATGATGATCAAGGAGCATCAGCAGAAAAAAAATAGACAGAGGCTAGGGTGAAAGGGGAGACATGTCATAAAAGAAATCTAACACTAAAGATCAGAAAATGAATCAATGTCAAGTTCAGAGTTTTTCAGTCAAAAACCTTTCACAAGACCTTTAACTATAAAGGACAATAATGCTAGTAAATACTGTAAAAAGAGTTTTTTTTCAATTGCATTATCCCTTTTCATATGGAATTGTACCCACTGCAAGGTTTACATGGATATCAAATACTAAATATTTTACTTTTTTCCTTTTAAATCTCAAAACACAGGAAATTCTGTTAAGGTACAACAAAGAATGTATACCATAATTTCAAGGCACATTATCCTGCCAACATTTTCTGGAAAAAAAAAAAAAAAAAAAAAATTAAAATATGAACCCAGTCCTGGTAATAAAATGTATTCTTTCTATCTTAAAATTAATTTTTACCTAGATGGGCTTATCTTTGAAAGCACATTCAAGAGTATATTGGATAGGAAATGAAGCAT
>CAAKHD010013229.1:41363-53194 GCA_901007705.1 Fistularia tabacaria | reverse complement strand
TCCAACACTTTGTTCTCTGTTCTACCTTTGTCCTTTTCATCTTCCTTGTCACCAGAGTCATCCTACAAACCACCATCCTATGCTGTCTGGCTACACTGTCACCTACAACTACTTTGCAGTCACTGATCTCTTTCAGATAGCCTTGTCTATACAAGATGTAGTCTACCTGCGTGCTCCTACCTCCGCGCTTATAGGTTACCCTATGTTCCTATCTTTTCTGGAAAAAAAGTATTCACAACAGCCATTTCCATCCTTTTTGCAAAGTCTACCACCATTTGTCCCTCTACGTTCCTATCTTGGATACAAAACCTGCCCATCACTTCTTCATGACCTCTATTAACTGGACCAACATGTCCATTGAAGTCTGCCCCGATTACCACTCTCAAGTCTGGGGATAATCTGCATCAATTCATCTAACTCATTCCAGAACTTCTCCTTCTCCTCTAACGCACATCCCACCTGTGGGGCATAGCCACGAACAACATTGAGCATCTCACCTTCAATTTCTACTTTCAGTCTCATAAGTCTATCTGACATTCTTTTCACCTCCAGAGCATTCCTAACAAACTCCTCCTTCAAGATAACTCCTACTCCATTTCTCTTCCTGTCAGTACCATGATAGAACAACTTAAAACCTGCTCCAAGGCTTCTAGCCTTACTACCTTTCCACCTGGTCTCCTGGACACACAGTATATCCACCTTCCTTCTCTGCATCATTTCAACCAACTCTCTACCTTTTCCTGTCACCGTCCCAATATTCAAAGTCCCTACTCTCAGTTCAAGACTCTTGCCTTTCCTCTTCTCTCTCTGCTTCCGAACACGCCTTCCTCCTCTCCTTCTTCGACCCATTGTAGCCCAATTTCCATTGGTACCCTGTAGGTTATCTGCACCAATGGCAGTTGTTGTTAAAGCGGGCGTCGACCGATCCAGTATGAAATTTTTAGGTTTGATTCGCATATTTGGTTTTGGCAAAAGTTTTACGTCGGATGCCCTTCCTGATGCAACCCTCTGCATTTATCTGGGCTTGGGAGCGGCTCAGGGTGACACTGGCCTGTGCCCCCCCGAGTCTTGCTCCAGGAGACACTGGCCCGTGCCACCCTGAGGCTGCACTAGCATTCTAAATCATAATATGAAATAATACATTTTGATTTTTTTTCGCTGTAGCCTGATAGCACTGGAGAGAATGCTGTTCCTACACCCATACATACATTCATACATCTATTTTATTAAAGCACCAACCCATTTTCCTATTTGGAAAATGATTGCTGAATTACACAACTTTTTAAATGACTTGTAATGATACATATATGTTTTAGCTTTCAAAATGAAGGTTGCTATTATTATTATTATCATTATCATCTTTTATTACTATTATTATTGTTGTCACCATGCTCCTCCTCATCATTATCAGCACAATTGTTAACATTTCTTTCAATAAATGAAATCAATCACCTTTGTGTTGTACTCCCTTGGGGGTCCACACCCCCACTGCCTCTCTCACAATTTCATGGCCCACTTATTCCTGCCGTCTTGGGAATCATCCATTCAATGACTAGCTCTTCGTCATTACATTTTACGAATCTAGTCTCTGGCTACTATCAGCATTTGTTGGTTTGAAAAGTGAAAGCTGCAACAAAATCATTTATCTAGTGCATTTAGGTTGTGTATGTATTTATCTTTCCTGATTTTTTTTTTTGCTTTTTTTTCCCTTTCTCTAATGTTGCTGCTGCAACACCCGAATTTCCCCTATGGGGATCAATAAAGTATTATCTTATCTTATCTAGTGCATTTAAAAGTTCAGAAAATATGGATTTTTATGGTGGAGTTTTTCATATATTCTGTGGGGTTTGATCAGAAATGGCAATTTCATCAAGATAGGGTTATAAACAATACTTGATACATAAAGCATTCTGCACATTTTTTTAGATTGTGGGTCTTCAATTAAGGCTTTGCATGGTATTTCTGTCAGAATTTGTACTTTTTTTGTAAAACACTGAATTTTAAATGATGTGGCTGTTAAAATGTTTTTATATTTTTTTAGATTTTCTCATTAAATGGACTTTCACACTTCACAGCTCATTTGTACTCATTTGTACTTAAATAATTTTGTCGACTGACATCAGGAGGACAAATTAAATTGCGGTGGATCAATCCAAAAAAGTTAAACGATCATATTTGAGAAGTGAAAAGAAGCGAGAGATTGAGAGATTAACAGAAAAATCATTTTATTTTGTAGAAACTTTATCTGGCAAAGGCTTACAAAATGCCCTCAATGTCACTTCTTAAATTTGTCACTTTAAAACAGTCTAACATTGTTGACAAACGCTTATTTTTGTTAAATCAACAACCGAAACGCAAATTCTCTTATTGGGTCAGCACAATGTTTAATTTAACTGAACCACATCATGTTCAAACAACAAACTTTAGGGTAAAAACGTCAGACCCAAAGAAGCTGAGTATTTTGCATAAAACTACAAATGATAATGTGCCATTTTAAGCATTTTCCTGTTGCTCAGTGCCACAGCCATTCAGACATTTGCATAAAAACTTTCAAAATTTCACCCAGGAGTTGACCTCTTCTCCCTCCCTGCTCCTTGAGGCCTGCCTGCGTGTGACCTGTGGGCTTCACTTTGTGTGCAGCTCACTTAGCCTGCGACTGCAACGCGTGTGGCGTGATGTGTTTTTAAGCCCCTCCACTTTACATGCTACACTGATTGTTCATCTATTGCCGCACGAGCTGTGGCTGATAAGTTATGCATAACAGTGCAGTCAGGAGACGTGTATGTTGGTAATTACTTGTGACAAGGTGGATTTCGGATCACATTCAATGCGTGCTGGAATCTCCCTTTCTCTCAGATAGACCCTAAACACATCAAATGTTCTCCCATCATCGTGATGCTGAACATCACGTTATTCCCTGTTGAGTAACAGACTTCATTAAAATCGAGAGCAGTAAATTCATATTGGTCATTTGACTTTCCTACATAGACCTTTCATTTTACAAACAAACAGGATTATCTTTTACTCTGTTTATACGATTAAAGCCTTCCTTTCATGATTTAGGCTTTCTCATAATGCAGAGTTGTAGATACTTTTTGAGCTTTTTTTTTAGATAATTTGCAATCTTTATTTACTTGTCAATTTTGCTAATATTTTTGTGTTCTAATTTTCACAAAAAATGTTCCAGGTATTTAATTCTTTTTTGCTATTTGTTACATTTTTGAATTTTCAGGTGTTTTTTGGCAGTTTAAATTGACAGAATAATTCATCTGAACTTTCTGAAATTTAAATGTGATGCTGGATCAATGATTTATCTGACGTTAAGAGGAAGTTCTCGAGGTACAATTTTTAGGCATTGATCTAAATATTGTGAAGTCAATGCTATCCCAAAAACTGGAACAATAGTAACAAAGACAAACTACTTGAATGTAACTCTTCCTGCACTGAAAATGAACAGTGTACACTTGAGGTGATTATATTTCAACAGATTGGATCAAGTAATTTGAGTCAGCAATGGTGGGGGATTTTTAAGAGCACGTTAACCTATAACTTGTCCTGGTGGCTGTTAAATGTCTTCAGTTACTCAGTGATGAATCAGTTGGTGCAACAACCCTGGGACTTATGACCTAACGAGGACTCCAAAGTTTCATGACAGTCATGCCGGGACAGAGGCCTGGAGTGGATCCTTACGGCTTTACAACTGCAGCCGGCCCCGGTGTGTCCCCTGATCCCCTGGATCCTGTGGTTCCACCATCTTCTCATTTTCTTCATCAGTCTATTAATGGCGAGAAGGCCGGAGCGCTGCTGCTGTTCTTTGGCCTCTGCCTGGCCCTGTTGGGGATTATCGTCACTGTGTTAGGCTGGCAGCACCACAGCATCAATTCCAGGTTCGAGTTGAACCTACTGCTTGGCCCCATTTTCATCACCATCGGAGGAACTTTTGTTCTTGCCAGCATCTGCACGATTGGACCGTCTCTTTGTTTGCACTGCAGACGATCGAACAGAGATACCTCTGTGACTCCTGCAATGGAGCAAAGCCCACCGGGTCACCGCTTTACTTTAAATCAGCCAATCATGTTACGTGGCACCCCGACAATGTTCTACATTCCCCCGCCATATAACTTTGGAAGTCAGGAGGAGAGTGAACGCCAGCACAGCCACTCTACAAATGGAGTCTTTCCAGCCCTGGATAACTTAGCTTTCACAGGAGGAGAAGAGGTGGATCATAGAAGGTGCAGGTAGGATCCCTTTTTATATGACAGGTGTCCTATAAGAGGTTCCTGTTGGGCACCTGATTATACGCTGCTGTTTTTCACTTCTTCTTCTTCTTTTCCTTTCGTCTTTTCCCTTCAGGGGTCACCACAGCGAATCAATCTTCTCCATCTAACCCTATTCTCTGTATCCTCATCTCTCACGCCAATTACCTTCATATCTTCTCTCACTGCGTCCATAAATCTTCTCTTCGGTCTTCCTCTAGACCTCCTGCCTGGCATCTCCAATTCCAGCATCCGTCTATCAATAAAGTCCCTATCCCTCCTCTGTACATGACTGAACCATCTCAGTCTGGCTTCTTTGACCTTCTCTCCAAAACATCTAACATGTAGTGTCCCCCTGATGGACTCATTCCTGATTCTAAACCATCTTGTACACCTTTCCTTTCATTTTGACTAATAGTCTTCTACCACAGAGAACCCCTCAAACTTTTCTCCACCCATTCCAACCTGCTTAAACCTGTTTCTTTACCTCTTTTCCACAATCTCCATCGCTCTTCTTGATCTCCTCTCCCTGTAGCCTCAGCGTTTCAACCGAGTTCCTCTCATTCACACACATATATTCTGTCTTGCTTCGACTAACCTTCATTCCTCTCCTTTCCAGAGCATACCTTCACCTCTCAAGATTTTCCTCAACCTGTTCCCTGCTCTCACTACAGTTTATAATATCATCTGCAAACATCATGGTCCATGGAGATTCTTATCTAACCTCATCTGTCAGCCGGTCCATCACCACTGCAAACAAGAAGGGGCTCAGAGCTGATCCCTGATGAAGTCCCACCTCCACCTTGAACTTCTCTATTATACCAACAGCACACTTCACCACTGTCTCACAGCCAGCATACATGTCCTGGACCAGTCTAACATACTTCTCCGCTACTCCAGACTTCCTCATACAATACCAGAGTTCTTCTCTTGGCACCCTGTCTAATGCTTTTTCTAGGTCTACAAAAGCACAATGCAGTTCCCTCTGACCTTCTCTGTACTCTCACCTACTCTCACACTCTCACCTACAACTACTTTGCAGTCACTGATCTCTTTCAGATGACCTTGTCTATACAAGATGTAGTCTACCTGCGTGCTCCTTCCTCCGCTCTTATAGGTTACCCTATGTTCCTATCTTTTCTGGAAAAAAAGTATTCAAAACAGCCATTTCCATCCTTTTTGCAAAGTCTACAACCATTTGTCCCTCTACGTTCCTATCTTGGATACAAAACCTGCCCATCACTTCTTCATGACCTCTATTAACTGGACCAACATGTCCATTGAAGTCTGCCCCGATTACCACTCTCAATTTCTGGGGATATTCTGCATCAATTCATCTAACTCATTCCAGAACTTCTCTTTCTCCTGTAACTCACATCCTACCTGTGGGGCATAGCCCAGAACAACATTGAGCATCACACCTTCAATTTCTACTTTCAGTCTCATAAGTCTATCTGACATTCTTTTCACCTCCAGAGCATTCCTAACAAACTCCTCCTTCAAGATAACTCCTACTCCATTTCTCTTCCTGTCAGTACCATGATAGAACAACTTAAAACCTGGTCCCAGGCTTCTAGCCTTACTACCTTTCCACCTGGTCTCCTGGACACACAGTATATCCACCTTCCTTCTCTGCATCATTTCAACCAACTCTCTACCTTTTCCTGTCATCGTCCCAATATTCAAAGTCCCTACTCTCAGTTCAAGACTCTTGCCTTTCCTCTTCTCTCTCTGCTTCCGAACACGCCTTCCTCCTCTTCTTCTTCGACCCACTGTAGCCCAATTTCCACTGGTACCCTGTAGGTTATCGGCACCAACGACGGTCGTTGTTAAACCGGGCGTCAACCTATCCAGTATGAAATTCTAAGGTTCGATTCGCATATTTGGTTTTGGCAAAAGTTTATGCCAGATGCCCTTTCTGACGCAACCCTCTGCATTTATCTGGCCTGTGCCCCCCTGAGTCAGGCTACAGGAGACACTGACCTGTGCTGTCCTGAGGCTGCATTACACTGCTGGTTTTCACTGCTTTAAAAAATATAAGAGGCAGTCAGGCAGCTTTAGCTTTATTCCAGCTGAAGTGACACAGTAATATCCCAGAGTTAATTTTCAACCTCCTCTTCTCTCACCTGATTTGCCATTCAGCAACAGCAGCAGCGTCAGAAGGTCGGACTTGTCATCACTAACACTATCATTCTCCTGTTGTGCGCTGAACCGTGAAAATATCAAAAGGAAATTTAGTCCGATTTAGAAAGTTTTGTTTTGCTAATTCTGTTCTTGTTTGTATATAATATGTATGTAATCTGTCTTGACTTCCTGGGAAATGGAAAATGATCATATCTGGCTTTGGGTGTTTTTGCCTGTTAGTACCTACTCAATCAGTGCTGTTCATCTTTTACAATACATTTGATTTCATGGTTTTATGTGATTACTTTTGATAATTTTCTGGTTTTCCCAAGAGCACTTTGACCTGCCACATGCATAGAGATGTTCTGTGTGAATGAATTAGTCTGTTTTAGTCTGGGAGTTCTGTCAATTCTTACAAAAGAGAAATAAAAAAGTAAAAAGAACACAACAGAATTATAGTGTCCAAATATAAATATCCCTTATATTTAGCAGCACAGTAAGTAGAAATAACTGGATATTGTCAAATGAGATCTATAGTCCAGTTGCATTCAATAAAATCGCACATTAACCAAGTGGCTGAATTAAATAATTCACAAAATAAGAGCCTTAAAACAGCTGCCAATCTGAACGACATGGGGACACATTAAAAAGACACTACAAGCAATTTCTTTTGCGCAGTCATCTTCTCTTTTGGATTCTCACCTTCTATTGGTCAGCCTGGGCTCAGTAGCCCAGGAAGAATGTGTCCAGGGGAATAAGTGCATTGTGTCCTTGGTTTCTTTCCAATCCTTCTTCCTCCTCTTACACAAACAGTATGAGCAGACATAAGATTTACATAAATTAACATTTTATTGTATTTCTGCTGTTCACCATTAAATCAAGCATTGGTCATTTCACTGGAAAAATGAAATACGTCCGCATGAAAATGCTATTTAAGTGCTCTCGACAATATGAAACTGGATTTTATTTCATTAATAGGAGAACTGAGCTTCTCCAATGTTCACTCCATCACCAGAGTTATTAGTCATATTTTTCGGGAAATGTATAAAGTTTTTCAAAATGGAAGCGTGAACATGGGACTTATCATATTTTCCCACCTGCTCCTTGCTAAGGGACAACTAAAATATCTTTCCTTTCCACTAATTTCATTTATTTGAAATCCAATCAAACTATTCTTGGACGGACAGGTCCCGGTGAACACAAAGCTGTGTTCCATTAACAGAAAGTTACACGTTTTCACTCTGTCTTATTGTTTTTAACAATTACTCCCAGCAGGTTTCCAGGAAAGTAATTCACTTTAATAAAAACAGACAGCAGGAATAATACAGTTAACCTACGACAACTATAAACCGCTGCCCTGATCAGACTAACACATGCTCCGCTCGCCACCTCTCACTTATGTTGTCACAACTTCTGACCTGTTTCGGTGTGTTTCCAGCGGTTAATGCCAAATAGGGGAACCATCAAGGCACAAATTGCTCAAAGTCTGTGTTTTTAACTTTTTCTTTAAAAAAAGGCAAATGGGCTTTGTGTGCTTTTTGGCAGAATGTACTGAACCTGTAAACATTTGAATTTTCTGCCAGATTTCTCATAGGCCCAGTCTCTGAATTGATGTGAGGTGTTTGCTTCTAATTTCCAGACTGACGCAGCAGACGGAGGAGGAAGGACAACACCATCCTGGCGGCTGTTCCACCTGTGCTCCCCCACCTGCATACGACGACATCTATCCATCCGCTGACAAACAAGGCCCAGCATAAATGCAACTTTGAGACAGAGCTGAAGTTGGCTCTTAAATATAAATAATGATAATATAAGTAAATAAGTAAATAAGTAAATATATACACACACGCACACACACATATATAATACTATAATATATAATATAATACTTTCTTTACATGATACATAAAATCAATTTAAAAATATATCTCTTTAATATGAATGAATCGATCAAATCCTCAGTAAAACTGGTAATAGATAATTTCATTTATTTTTAAATCAAGAGGGAGGCTTCCTAACACTTCTGTTTCTTTCCAATATGTACATTAAAATATACTTCATCTAACAGGTAACTTAATTGTGTGGAAAATATTTCAATGTATGTTCCGCAAATTTGTATATTTTATATATTATCGCTTTATTGTTATTATTTTTGCTCTTGTTGTTTTTACTGCAATATATCTGATGAAATTCACACATAGCTGTGTTTGTGTGTGTGAAAATCTGCTCAGGGTTTTTATTGATATATTTCATTGAGATCCCTCATGAGGTCCCTTAATGCAACCTATCCTCATCCAAAAGGGACATTTCACAAAAGAAATACAAGGCCTTGAATTATTATCATTATTTTAAATATTTTACTTATTATTGTTGTTGTTCCTATTGTTGTTGTTGCTGTTGCTGTTGTTGATAAAAATGTATGGCATGGGGAATTCCTATGCCTACTGTCTCCAAAACTTAATTAGTTTAGGGTAGGAGTTGTAATTCCTCAAAATGATCCAGATAATCCTGGAAAAAAAAAGTACAGTGTTGTCTTGTCATCTCACATCTTGCTTCCAGTGGTTGCTGATTTATGTTCTGTATTTATTTGTTACCATGTAGTTTCTTCTGCCTTCGTGAGACACACATTAACTTTCCACTACTTTGTAGACTGAAAATGCTATAAATACTTTTCTTTTTCACATTTGAATTATTGATTTTGAAACCCAAGGTTTTACGCCCAACATGTGAACTTTCACTAAAATTCTATATTTCACAGAAATATTTTCTCAGAATCAACTTTACTTATAAAGCAACTTGAAAAGCAACAACTTACCATGATATTTTGCTGTAAATGTGTCTTCACATTGAGAGGAAATACTATAAATTTGTACATAACGGGCCCTTTGACTGATAAATATCATTGAACTTCATGACCAATGAGCAGCTCCTCTGAGTACATGAGTACTGAATATCAAAGCTCTGGTACTCCAGTATCCGTCAGTAACCACGTTCTGATCAGTTCCAGGGAACTTTTGGCCAGACAACATCCCAGCCATCTAAATGAAGCAACTCGCCACACACTCTGGGATCATCTTGAACAACTTGGGCACAATCTCAGGGAAAAAAAGGGCTTTTTTGAGCTTTTTATTATTATTATTATTATTATTATTATTATTATTATTATTATTATTATTATTATTATTATTATTTTCTTTTTTTTTTTCGAGAACAGAGACCAGTTTTGCTCTATCCGCTCAGTATTTTTACTTCAAAAGAAGAGCCATAAGCATTGTAAACAGAAACAGGCCCGGAGAACCGCAGACCTGCTCTTCATCAGTATGGGAGCTCTGACATTTAGGGATTTGGTAATTTCAGAAAATATATGAATCATCATACAGAAGGGGGGGTTGGGCAAACCTCCCCAAAAGAGAGGAAATATAATCATGATCTGAACTACGCTTTGTCGTGCGACGCAGGATGCAGGATGGACGGATGCAGAACTGGCTGAACAAGGAAGAGTTAAAGGTGGATGAACAGAGAGCACATGGATCTTTGAGAATATTTCTATCTCAAATTTCATCGATTTGCTTGTAAAAAGAGAATCTCTAGTTTTGATAAACTCTTATTATAAAACGTTTTTCTCTGCAATGTATATCACATCTTATCCCAACATTTTTTTTTAATTTGTAGATTAACAGAAAAAGGACATTTTATGGGTTCAGTGGTTAGCACTTCGGCCTCGCAGCACTAAGGACCCTGGTTCGATTCCATCAAGAAGACTTTTTTGCATGTTCTCCCCGTGTCTGCGTGGGTTTCCTGCGGGTTCCCCGATTTCCTCCCACAGTCCATAAACATGAAGCAGGTTAATTGAAAAAATTGGATAAATTGCCCCAAATGAGTGAATGTCTTTCTGTATATGTCGCCCTGCGATTGACTGGTGACCCTTCCAGTGTGTACCCCGCCTCTCGCCCGATGACAGCTGGGATAGGCTCCAGCATCCCTCGTGACCCCGAGTGCAGGACAAGCGGCAAGCAACGGATGGATGGATAGACGATTAGCGTGATAACCAATCAAAAATTGATTTATTTCAAGATGATATTTATATTCAACTGACAAAAATATTACATTGAACAACACTATTATTCAAAAAACAAATACCCCAACATGAAAAATTGATATATATGTGACAAGACAGCTGCTCATGTCTGTGTAATAATATTGTAAGAAAAGTCCCTTAATCAGCAGAGGGAGGATGTGGTGATCGGATATCGAAATTCATCACCAATATTCTTGATTGATCCACAATCACTTGTTACAGCAGGTTATCAGAGGAGATTGACGCCAAAGTAAAGTATTTAATCTTTAGGGGAAAGTTCAGGTCAGAGAAGTGTGTGTGTTTGTGCGCGCATGTGTGTGTGTATGTGTGTGTACGATCGGAATGTTGCGAGCTCGTTTCCCGCCGGCTCCATCCAAAGCGGGAGGTCCCGGGTGTGTGTGAGGAGGAGATCCGCGGTCGTTATACGCCACACGGGGGCAGACACACTGAGGGAATCACGGCACTTCCACCCACGGGTCAAGTCAGGTGTTCTTTATTGCGGGGTTACACCGGCAATTAGACGGTTCCACGTGTAATGAGTCTTATTAACTATCAGTACGTCAATAAGAGCGGCCCCTGCTTTTACCCCCAGACTCATGTCACAGTGTGACCCCCATTCAGCTGCCACTTCTTTATTTTTGTTATAAAAATCCTGTAGAGTTCGGTATCTTTTTAAACAAAACTGCAGCAGTTTACATTTATCTTGTGTTTTATTTGTATTTCTGTCCGTCGATCCTTTTTAAAATTTGATCCGCGTGTAAGTTATACAATGATTATAACATCATCCGTACTTTTATAGACGTTCTCAAACACACGTATATTTTTTTCAGAGCGTTTCTTTGAACTTGCAGCGGTACGTTTTCTGATTCTTTCCATAACAGTTTGTAATTGCATTGATCGATTTTGAAGGTTATTAATTTCCGAGTGTTCATTTGATTGTTATTCAAATTCATGCTTTCATGCAAGTTTTATTTACACCATGCACCAATGCAGATTTTTCTGGTAAAAAAACAAAACAAACAAAATAAAACAATAAATACTTGTCTGCTCCTACATTGAACAATACAATATTGATGTTTTCTTTAAGATGATACGTAATAACGAAGTTACAATGTATTTTTAAGGCGCGGGCTCCCAAAGTCACAACAGAAACCAATAAAAAACAGTTTTAAACAAAAACCTCACACCTATGTCGCTCTAAAATCACGCGCACACACACACACACTAACTCACACACACATACACACACACACACACACACGCACACACACACGCACCCACACCCACACACACCCACACCCACACACACACACACACACACACACACACACACACACACAACCACACCCACACACGAAAACAAAAACTTAAAC
>CAAKHD010013229.1:15093-28905 GCA_901007705.1 Fistularia tabacaria | reverse complement strand
CATAATCCACCTGGGATCACTGTGTTTTGTCAGCTTTGCCACAGTTTTTGTGTTTATTTTCCACTCGCTCTGCAAAAGATCGCGACCACCCCGCACACTCACACACACACATATACTCACACACACACACACACAAAGTCACACACAGTCACAAACATACATACACAGTCACCCACAAACACAGACACACACACACACACACACACAGACAAACAGACACACACACACACACACACACACACACACACACACAGAAACAAAGCCTTCTCTTTTAAACACATGTATGTACTATCCCCTTCATGCAGGCGTACACCCATACACACAATAACATATTTTTTCTAATAAATATCTGATGGTTATGCTTTTTATAAATCCATCTGTTGGAAGATTAGTGCATCCATCAGTATGATTCAGAACTTTGTTGTCAACTCTTATCCCTATTGATATCACTCCATCGCATCCTGTTTATAATTGTCATTGTTTCATTGTCATTGCCACTCTGTCTTTATCCTTGCCCTTGTTGTTGTCGATTTTGGTTGTCTACTCTCACCCTTGCTGTTTATTTATTTATCTTTATATTTATTTACTTTTTTTGACTTTTTGACTTTCTGTCTTTTAATTGTCTCTTTTATCGATATTTAGACTATTTATTGATATTGTTATTGTTGCACTGCTGCGACAGAGTAATTTCCCCTATGGGAATCAATAAAGTACTATCTTATCTCTTTTCTTAAATAACTCAAAGACCCTGAATGACTACATATTTTACTGCAGGTTGCAGGATTTAGTTGAAAAGTTAATAGCAGTAAAGTATTCATTGCATTCAAATCCAAAATGATTACATATTCTAATGACCTATTTTGGGTCAACATGGATCAGTTTGTATAGTCGCTGTCTAATAATCAGAGGTTTAGTGGCTCTAATCCCCAACGCCAAACTGCTGGAGTGTCATGTAAGAGATGGTACCTTGTAATCCCCCAACCAACCACCCACTCCCACTCACTCTTGTGCTTTGCGTGCTCAGATGACCGGAGGAGCCGGTCGATAGATTCAGTCACTCTATAAGGTAAAAAGAAAATACAATCAGTCTGACTTGAATTAAAAAAAGACCAAAATTAGCCACACAAGCAAGCTGGCTGTTTGTTTTTATCAGCCTTTTTCTCAATGGGCCCTGACTCACATGGCTATTTAGGACAGATGCCATTACTCATTTGGGGGTGGGGGAGGGGGGGGGACGGGGACCGCGCGGGACGGGGGACTTACCATTATGGCTAATACACTGCATAGGCAGATAAGGACCATTATATGATTTAAGAAAAACAACAACAACATTTAAGTAATACATTTCCCAGAAAATAACAGATGTTGTCTTTGATCGAGAGTGACACATTTGTAAGAAAAAAAAATCACAATTTTAGCAGCACATGCGCAAGAAAATGATTGTGCTGGCCAGCAGCCATGTTGCCTCACATTGATGGCAGATGGCAACACTCACACTGTTATACTTCTGCAGTCAATGACCTCATCAAATGACATTTTTCAATCACATTTACCAAAAGTGACGTGGCTCCGTTGAACTGGGGGGTCATTTAATTTCAAATTAATCTATTTTCGTTTTGTCGTACTACAGCACAAAGCCTTTTCAGATTGTTTGTAGATGTAACCAGTGGTACACTTCACGATCCTTAAAATGCTATCTTTGTTTCTTTTAAGAAAAATCTTTTACTTAATTCAGGGTTTGCATCATGGTTGCCTTTTATTGCCAACACAATCAACTCCCATTAAAATGAGACAGCATGATGGTACTGAAGCTAAATGGGGAGGTAAACGCTGCTGAAATTTGTAAATGTAATTGCAACAACTCCATTGTAGATAAGGAAAGTGCCCCACGCCTATATGAGCATCTATACTTGTGCATTACTGTCTGTGTCTAAACTACTCAATACAGAGACTTACACACACCGACACTTACAAACTGTTGATAATACGAAAGTCCCCTGAGTTGTAGATAAAGGCATACAACAATGTAATTAATACTGTGCACAATATTGTTTTACATAATTATTATTATTAATAATAATAATAGTAGCTGTGCTCATAGCAGTGATGTTACTGTCAATGTCCTCACAGTATAATCTGACTACATTTCATTGACTATACAAGATATTAAGCACAAAACAAGTTTTATCAAATGTAGCACAAAATATATCAATACCACTGCCCATATCTTCATACACACAATTTCACAAGATTAGTGCAGAAATGAAAGTACAATCTAATATGTGACATTGTAATAACGGTCAGTGCATGTAATAGACATATATTTATACATTTTACATTAAATGTCAACAAATGCCTGATAAATCGAGAAAAACCATGATGAAACTATACTTTACTGTAAAATAGTATTCGAGACTAAATTAACATGTAAATAGTCCAAGGTAAACGCAATGCACAACATCAGGGTTGATACTGTATACGAAGATGGAAAAAGCTGTGACAATGTGCCAAACATACAATGTTGTTATCCATTCTGTCTATTTATCTTTCAAAACGTTAAACGAAAGAAAATTCCGCAAGATTGTCACAAGTTCACAGGGTTAACGTAAACTGTGATCGACTGCAAACCCACATGTGAGGGTCATTTGTTGATGAATTAAACACTATAGACACGTATAAGCGATAACTGCAGAAATGTCTCAGGATGAAAGTGGAGCTTGCCTCCCCCCCTCACGAAATCTGCATCAGCTGCAACATTTTAAATTCAGCTCTCAGTCTGTCGCGGAAATCACTGTTGCGAGTTAAAGCTTGATAAGACATGAAAAACACAAAGGAAAGTGATACTCCTCAGAGTGGTGCTTGTGTCCAGACAGCACATGGCAAACGTTGAATACCAGTTTTGAATTGTTGATCGTTATCAGATGTAGAAGAATCGGTTTCTTATGCTAAATGTTGCCGTTTGTCACCCAGAGACTTCAGTTTTGCCAAACATTATTTTTTTCTCCAAGAATTCTCTTCAACTTTCCAAAAGCAGCTAATTGGCAAGAAAAAAGCGATGCAACTCTGTGGCCTTTACTTTGAAATGAAAAATGTTACTAAAATGAAAACACGTACTTGATTTCAATGTATCGACAGGACGAGCTCACTGAAAGCCCCGTAATTTCATTGAAGCACAGTTTAATAAAATATGACTCTTACGATGCCGACCGCGCATTTTCCACGGGTGAAGATATTTATTAGAGCGTTCGTGTGTGTGAGGCCTTCTGTCACGGCTGCGTCATCACTGAATAATTTAACACGACTCCTCAGCACGTCCCTGTGGTTTTCTTTGTAGTGATGCGTTCAAAGCAACAGGGGAGATGAAACTGTCAGAGGAGAAGAAGCGCTGTTTGCAAACACTACATCCATCAGTACAATATTTTGAAATGTTTCAAACAGTGATTGGATTCAGGCATAATTCGAAGCTGTAAAACACACTGTTTAAATCCTTTTGGGGAATGTACGTATTGGATGGACACATTGGTATATTTTCATTTCTGTTTGTTGTGGCCTTTATGTAACAGAAGCATATTTCCTGTCAAGCAGACACACTTGGGTTCAACAAGGGTATTTATAGCCAGACTAAATTAAAATACAAACCTCACGGTAGCAATTGTTAAACAGTAAGCAGTTTGACAATATAAATATGACAAATATTATACAACTGTCAACTTTTCACAATTTACCACGAGGAGCCCTGGGCTGCATTCACATTAATTCCTCCATTAATTTTGATGTTAAACTCTTATCTTGTCACACTGTACATGCTCTAATTCTGTTCTTTTTTTTTTGAAGAGTAATTTGATGTCAAACAACTTCCACCCCTGATCATTTAGTTTAGAAAAATCCCTACATGAAAGGGATGAAAAGGTCTCTCTCTCTCTCTCTCGCTCTCTCTCTCTCTCTCTCTCTCGCTCTCTCTCTCTCTCTCTCTCTATATATATATATATATATGCATGCATATATATATAAATATATATATAGTCCTTAATATAAATGTAGAGAGAGGTGCCCCCATTGTACATGCAGAGAAAACTTGAAAACATGTAAATCTATTAAAAAGTCTATTCATCTGAACCGTGTGTAGGTGTGTCTGTCCATGCGTGTAAGTGTGTGCTTGCAAGAGAGAGCCGTATGTATGCGACGTGTGAGCATGTATGAGACGACCACAGCCTGGAGATGCACCTTAATATCATTGTACTGTATTGCAATTTAAAATGGCAATAAAGCTATTCTATTCTATTCTATTCTATGCTTTTCTATTCTATCTGTTCTATGTGAATTAAGTTTTAAGTTTACAATCCTTATGTGTTGGGAAAAAGGTTTCCAGTTTATTCACTTCAACAATTGGTCCAAAGATATTTAATCTACCTCAATTTTACACTTTTTGTATAAATATAAAATATACCTAATGGTGAATCGATTGCAACGTCTCTCCGTTGCGTCCATAGAGACAGCAGCAGTGTCCCTTGACTCAATCAGTCTGTGCTGAACTTCACACGGATCAGGATGCACCCCACCACCAGCAATCACAGTAGTACACCTAATCTCTTCCACTGCAAGAAAATATAGATTTATGATAAATAATTTTCACAATATTGAATTTGGTCCAATATCAAATAAAACGTTTATGTGATGACCACCAGCTGCAGTCATGAGCCATGTTGCTGATCATAAACTCACAGCTTTGGGCTGTTTTGAAGCTCTTCCCCCTCAGGTGAGGTCACACTCCTGCTGGTCTTTCCTGGGAACCACACAACCTGCGCCTCCCCACAATGTGATCGTATGGCTCTGAAACATCTTCCTTTACATCGCTGTTTCTCTACATAATGAATGATATCACCTTTCTTGTGATGAATCCTCTGGAGTTCATTCTTGAGCTTGTCTGTCAGGAGCACATGCATAAAACAGCTCAGTGTAAGGATTCATAGCCACTCATCTGCTTCTCACACACATGCACACACAGACAGACAAACACTGAAAAACACACACACAGACAGTTATATACATACACATAGCACATAGGAAGAAAGACATAGAGACAGACTAACACACACACAAAGACACACTAATCCCACACACATATGCAAACACACATATGGAAATTTATAT
This sequence comes from Fistularia tabacaria, assembly GCA_901007705.1. NCBI lineage: Eukaryota > Metazoa > Chordata > Actinopteri > Syngnathiformes > Fistulariidae > Fistularia > Fistularia tabacaria. The sequence continues at coordinate 23,754 of CAAKHD010013229.1, read as the reverse complement.
ACACACACACACATACATGCACGCACATAAACACACAAGAGACAGACAGAGACACAGATGCACAGATGCAACACACACAAAGACACACAAACGCACACAGATATTTACTGTATATACGTGCAGGCATTTACACACTGATAGACTGAAACCAACAGACAGAGATTGACACAGACAAAAAAACAACAAAAACACACACACAAACATACATGGGTGAACTTGTAAATGTGAACTCACATCAGCACTAACAGAGACAAACAAACACACAGTGACAGACACACACACATACTTTAGAGACACTTCTATATGTACAAGCGTGCAGGCACACACAGACACAAAGACACAGACAGAAACATGGACACACACACACACACACACAATGTGAAAACACAAGGCAGAGGTAAGGTTTCATCTGGATGTTGTCAATTTTTTTCTGAATTGACAGAGCATCAACCCTGTCTCACATAGCTGTAGATCATACTCTCCCATTAGAGGGTGTCAGTCTGGGCTGGAAGGCACTTTCTTTGCTGAAACAGATTTGAACAATAACAAACTCAAAACACAATGGTGTGGTTCACAACCCATCAACAGAAGCAACACCCTAATAAAATATCACTAAAAAAGGCAAAAAAGAACAATAATGCTGTCAGGGTATATGAAATTGGCGTCATCAAAACACGACTGCATCCAAGCAGTGTAACCTTGCGGTTGATCTTCAATTCACAAGTTTGTTACTGCCTGTCTGTTGGATGTTTGTGTTACGGATTACATAAGAATGTTTGTCTGTTTTTATGTTCGCTTTCTGCAGGGGGTGGGGGGGGTCTGTGTTTTTCAAAAACACTTAAACAGCAAGATTTATGACATCACGGTGTTGTTGGACGGGAACTCTGCTTCACTTCTAAGGTCGGAAATTGGACATGGTCAAACCTACTCGAAACACGTTGACCAGATGTGAAATGAAGGCTGGTGAAGTCTAGTTGTCATTTTTGAACACGTTCGGTGACACAAAAGTGCTAAAGTAACGTTTTTTTCAATTTATGCGCCTGTCGACACTTGTTTTGCGAGACGTTTCAGTGCCAACTATGAAAAGCAAAGTCTCCCGGTCTGCAGCTCACAGAGGACCACACACTAGAAGCTATCACCTCGGACCCAAGTCCCTGCTCCCTCTATATCTATAATTTCCATAAAATGTTATTATGAAGCTAATTGAACTCCCGCACTTCTGATCCGATTGCCAACAGATGAAAGTCAATAAAATGTGGTATTTGCGGGCTCCGGGATAAATCCACTTTACCATAAATGATTCAGCAGCTCCCCTCACTCATCAACCCAACAGTATGGCATTGAGATTTCGGTGTGATTTGTGTGAGCATTGCAAAACCTTCTGGCTGAGAAATAATCGATTTTACCCCCACAGTGAAGGCGTGTGAGAGTCTCTCTGAGCCAAATGTGTGTGGAATAATGGCGGGGCACAAGTAGTTAATGCTCACTCAACTCGGTGCGATAAAAGGAGCTAAAAGTGTCGATGGCTAGAAAGCGTTGTTTGAAAGGCAGCATGCCGACGGGTCCGTGAGTGGATGAAAAGTTATAAGTTATAATCACTAAAAGTCCTTCACAAAGTTGTGGGGTCATTTTACAGTATCCTTTGCTGGGGAAAGGTTGATGCTGGCTTGGCCAGCTGTGTGGAGCGCCGCTCTGATGAAGATATAGCGAGGTAAACAGTTCCAGCCTCCTACCGAACCTTGGGGTTTGTTGCAATAAAACGGCGCAGAATGCGAGCTGTGCGCGCCCCAGCTGAGAGCCACTGCTATCAGATGTAGGGCTCAAACCACAGCGTGTGAGACCATGTGGGGCGGACCACCCATGAGTGGGCCTCCCCCATTTTCTCTGGCTGCAGCTGGAGGAGACACAATGCTGGAGCATGGGAACCACGCCGCTGCCGTCAGCCAAAGCGCCGATCCAAAAAATGGGGATATTTTTGGTTTAGTAAATGAAGACAGTCTCATCTGAGTTTCGCAGGTTTTTCCATCTGTCTAATGCAACTCTGAGCCTTTATTTGTTTAGGGAAAGACCTCGGAGTGTTTCAGGCATGTGCTGGTGGAACCGATGCTGCCTGGGAGTGAGATTGGATGAGATTTTGTCTTTTTTTGGGGGGGGGGTCCATATTAAGTTTTCCTCTGGGCGGGTTTTGCAAACAAGCTGCCAGCCAGCATCGGTGTTTTTGCAAAACAAACATTTGACACCTACGGATATTTGAATGTGCAATATATCAGAAAAGAACAAAGCTTCAAGTTTGGGAAAAAAAGAACATCACTTTTTTTCCAGCTCTATCCATTTTTCTTTTTACAGAGCACTTAAACTCTGGCAAGTTTCATTAAAAAACTAAGTTTTCAGACCAAAAGCAATTCTTGTCAATTTAAACCTCTGAAAAAGAATATCAACTTCACCGTTTTATTCTGCTTTTTATGAGCATATAAACCAGTGTGGCTAACTTTATTACCACTATTCGTGCCTTGGGACTAACCAATTATCACACCAGACTAATTCGCCATAAGTTTATGGAGCGTTATCATCGAGCAATCGATTATGAAAAATAATGAACAAACTCTTCCAGAAGGTTCAGACGATTCTGGTCATCTGTCAAAATAATTGCTGTTTTTGAAATTTATTTTTTGTGTAAGTAAATTTCAGCGGGACATAAAGAAAGCATTTATCCAGAGTGTGTAGCAGGAGGAGAGGGAGGAGTGGGAAGAGCAGGTCCCTGTGTCGGGGTCCCAGTCCGAGGGCCCTGATGACTGCGGAGCACTTCCACTGCCTACGTTTATTTGTAAATGCAGTTCATGTGTGGCCATGGGTTGATCTCCTTTGTGGATTTATGCCCGGTAATTCTAGTTTTAGCCTTTTTGCTCAATCTTGATGGTTGCCAAATCAAGTAGTTTTGAGGCGAATGATCTTATACGTAGTTGATATTAATGGTTAGCACAACTAACCAGGTGTAGTTCCGGCAACAATCTGCAGCTACCCGAAGCTGATGGAATATTTGATATTTTTCGCTGCATTTCCCCTCAAAGCTATGGACAATCTAAGTGTCATTATTTTCATTGTTTGAGTCTTTTATTGTTGACAAGCTCCAGATGTTTGAGCTCTTATTCTAAAGGTTGGACTGGTTCCCTCCATGGATGCCAAGTCTGTTGTCAGCCGCGAGGGCGGAGCCACATCAAGCCGCACACGCACACACACACACACACACACACACACACACACACACACACACACACACTTTAGATGATGGATTGAAGGATAGGATATCACATTTGTCTTAAAATGTTCTTCCTCTGCCCTTACAGGAGGCATGACAACGCAGGGGGCTGGAAATGGAAATTGAGATAAACCCACACACAGAGAGTTAGAAAAGTGACAAAACATTTGTGTGAATGACATTTTAAAATTTGTGAGAGACAAATTGCATTTGTAGACAAGTTGCCCACATTAGCACATACAAGTGGAAATTAGAGAGTGGTGGATGAGATTTCCTGCTTGAGGGGGTGAGTGGAACAATGTGAGTGGCAAGTTAAACACTTTTTCCTTGTGTCTAGTCATCGTCACCAAGAAATCTGCTCCCACCAGAACAACCTGAATCCAATTCTTGGCTGCTCGATACGACGGCTCAGTGAGTCACCTATCAGCTCAAACCAATGAAAACAAGTTTTGTAAAACATATGATTGTCAAAATATTCAGTCTCCTATTAAAGACCATTACTTTGTGCAATGCTTTTCAACCTTAACCTCACACTTCCCTTCTTTTATTTGTTTCTTTTTCAGTGATGGCATGATTTTAACCGCAATATCTTAAATGAGGGGCTAAAAGAAATTGAAAAATAAAGGAAAAGAAGTCAGGAGGAGGCTTTAGCTCAAGGTCTAATCCGAATGTGTGGATTCCTGCACTTACATTCATAAAAAGATGTCATAATTAATTTCCTCGGGTATGTGCAAACACAAAAGGCACTTCAATCGTTTGTTGATTTACCCTAAATTATTTTAGTTGTGCATGCAACGGATGAAGCGGCTGTAGTCAGGAAAACACTAAAATAATCACCAAATATAATGTGACAGCATGCAAGGCTGTATGTATGTATGGCTGTATTATATGTTTGAAACTGCAAATGTTAGACATGAGTGAGAGGCTTTATAGTTTGGATTAGCTGTGCATGCATTGTGTGTGTGTGTGTGTGTGTGTGTGTGTGTGTGTGTGTGTGTGTGATTCATCTTCTGCTAATGACCTCTTGTAGCTTGAGGTTACTCCTGGCTTAACAGGTCACTCTACCTGAAACAGTCAATTACAGAAACTCATGGTTCTCAAGCTGTTCCAAGCAATTTGAGTTAAGAAAGTTTTACATTTTCTGCACCCCAACATTATCAGTCATTTTTTAAGCATAGCCAAAGAGGGAAACCAATCAAGTCTCTTAATGGTAAATGGTTCAAAATAAACAATCTGTTTGGATAAATCCTTCCATCCTTAAACAATTAGAGGGGCACTGTATTACTTCCATTGTTGCAAGACTGCAAGCAGGGGCACTCTGTAAACTAATACAGGTGCAAACATAGCAGCCAAAGCCTACATAAATACCAGCAGGCTGGGCAGCTATGGAATGTTATTTAAATTTTACTTTGCAATCAATTTTTCCTTAATTATATATATTTTTTTCTTTTTAATTCTAACTGAAAACTAAAATGTAACCATTCGTTTAAAAAGTCAAAAATGATAGCTTTTTTTCACATACTGTACAAAGAACGAATTATTTGAACCCTGCTATAGTCTCTCTTCTGTGCGTCAGGAAATAGTTGCTTTCATTTGTGTATGGATTTGTATGGCTTATAATGACAGTGAAGGATGGGTGGAAAACCAAGCAAAACACATTTTCTACCTCCTTAGGTGTATCATGTCTCTATCACCCCTGGCTATCTCAGTCTGAAGGGAAACTGGCAGAGCAGCCACACGATATCACTGTTGCCCATCAACAATGCATGACAGGGAGGCATGAGAGAGGACTTGAAGCACTCTCAAGCAACACACACAAGACAACTTCATCTTCAAGGAGCGATTTATTTTCAGACTAATAGATCATAAAATAAAAATCAACTGTTTGATTGAAATTATGGTGAATCCTGGACATTGATTGATTCTTATCACTGCTCCATCACAAATGTACTGTATGACACAAATTGTACAACTATTATCAAAATTATAATCATTATTTGAGTTTCATTTCAGAAGAATAAGGGCTCAGAATAAGAGGACTACCACCTGAGGAGCTCTTCTCGATTTCATCCATGGGAGAGCAAGAGATTAACATGACCTTTAAACAGCTTTCCTGCCAGCATTAGCTAGGATGTTCCAGTGAATGTCTGCAGTGTTTCCCTGTGCCATTCAATTTATGATGAATATCTTGGGAAGTGGCAATTGACAGAAAAACGTCAGGTTGCCAATTCACTGAACAGTAACTGTCTGGGAAGAAACAAAACAGTATAGAAAGGTGCCACAGTAAAATGATACAAACATTCACTGGTTATCAAATCAGCATGGAGGAAACCTACAAAATCATCCGGTCAAATTATCCAGCAACACTTGTCTCATCCTGTAGAAGTACTTCTGGGTATCTGACCTTTTATGAATTTAATGAAAAATATCATTGACTGTGATAAATAGCTAACTGCCAATCAGATATGACTTATCATTGATTACCTTCTCATATTAGCTACTTTGGTAAGCAGTCTCTCAAATAGTAAATCAGAACAGCCAACAACATCAAATGGGACATTTGCATTTTTTTTCCAGTCACAATCTCTTCTGTGTTTTTCCCAGGACAATCTAGAATGTTTAGTATTCAGGTTGGTTGCGTCTTTCAAAAAAAAAAAAAAAATGTATTTCAAAAAAAAAAAAAAAGAAAAAGAAAATTAGGGTTTGCCCTTTCTTTCATGCATACTTTAATATTCAGAGCAAAATCTGAAAACGGCATGGGAAAAACCTAATCTTGTAATTAGCATAGAATTTGAGTATAGGGCATGATTTATTGCATGCCATGTCTTTCCACATTACTCAATAACAGCAATCACCATTAATCAAGTCCAGAAAAGCAACTCTTCAAGCAACACAGAGACCTGCAAAGACCCACACGTAATGTTGTGTGAAAGCCTGACTTAATGTCTGAGTCACATTGCATTCATAATCATGCACTTTACTGTCATCCTCCACTTCTGTCCTTCCACGAGCTGCAAGCCATGGGGCATCCCTACTGCAGTTACATAATGAAAGACCCTCAAAGCTCCGAACAAATTGTCAAACTGCCCTACCTCTCAATTTGGCTGGCTTGGATAAACACTGAAAGTGAATATATTCGTTGCAACAAGACAAGGTCTTTACAATAACAATGCATCTTGCAAAATAGGAAATGATCCTGATGCATCAGTATCACACATAAAAAATTAAAAAAAAACATTTTTCAAGGTGATTAGTGGCTCCTGTCTATTCTAACACTGGATGGAGAAAACGTTGTGTGAACACATTATTTAGGTCATGGACAAACATGAAGCCAGTCCATAATTATTTATTTCTAAAGAGACACACATTTACTAATGAAATGCCTGAATGATGCTGTTTTGGAAAAATAAAGACTTGTTAGGAATTATGGCATTGTATAATGATTTGATCTTTAATTAAGTTTTAAACATGATTTAAAAATATAACATAACCAACAGCAATGCAGTAGGATTTCTAATTGAGATAATGTAAATAAGATAAAGAATTAGTATTGTTGCAATGCTCTCATAATGGCAAAGGGATATGAAGAAAATTAAAAAGAAAAAAAAAAAAAAAGACTAATTCAGTTGGTTGGAGCAATGGCTTCTTTTAAAACTGGAGGGTTGGTTTGTACTCAAGTTTCTGAGGTTGGGTTGTCACATTTTTTTTGATACAGCTTCTTTTCTTTATATCAAGTGATCGATAAAGAACAATATTTGCATATTTCTTGAAATGATACAGTGCTCTTCTCGACAAGCGAAAGTGAAACAAGACCTGTTTAGAGTGGTGGTTTGTTGATTCTCTGCAGTTTTACCCCTGTTGTTTCAAGGTTCTCAGTGGGGAACAGACACAAACCCACTGTTTCTAAAGACAATGGTACTGATTCTTTACCAACCAAAAAGAATTACAATAAATAAATAAATAACTCCCACCAAAGGGAGAAAAAAATGGGGTTGATGCCACATCAATAAAGTATTATCTTATCTTATTCACTTTTTTGTCAATGCAAAATTTCTACACCAGAGTGGCCTCTGTGAAATGTTCAACAATCCTGTTATCCATCAGGCTAGGGGGAACCTTTGTGCAAATATAGTCCGGTTGTACTAAATAAAGCAAAGTATTATGCTATCCCGTGAAAATGTAGAGCATGAATATGAGAATTAAAATAAGAGTTAACATGTTGTTATTCTTAAATAAAGATAAAAGCTACAAGGAAAAAAACTGGTTCAACTTCTGGTTAAGATGATCGGACACCAGAACTAACCAGCACTGGTCAAGATGACCGGACACCAAAACTTCCAACACTCGACCGGACACCAGAACAGCCAACACGCATTTGAACGCGCCACAGTTCCGCCCATCTATTTTAAGAAGCGTGGTATATGGAATGACCTCGCTCAAGTTCATGCTTGTTTGCGAGTTCTTATTCAAACGTGACAGAGGAACGTTAAGAAAAAAAAAAAAAAAAAACCTGCGAAAACCGTTGATTTAGGGGATGTGAAACATAGCTAACCGGTTAACGGTTCGTCCCGGAGGGACAACATTCATATTCGCCAGCACTGAACAATCAACTTTGATGTACACGCCCCCCCCCCCTTACATCTACCTATTCTTGTGAGACACTTCACAAGCCCTCGGTGCAAAGTACTATATTTAAGAGATACAAATACGAAATGTGCACGTTATATGGCAGCTGAATGTCAAGGCAGCGACTCAATTAGAAGGCGAAGTTTGAAGTCAAGGCCTCCTTCCGTCAAACCCCTTACCAGTCGGACATGTTTCAGCCTGGGTGGAAACCGAAAAACCCCGAAAAGCGTGAACGTCGCGTTATGAAATGAGCCGTGAAGTCACGCGTTTGAATGGCTCCTCGCAGACCGAGTGTGTAATTGAATAAAGTCTGTCTTACCCAGCACGTAAATCGTAGCAAAGTTTCATGAACACTGAGATTTGCGGTTGATCTTTATCCTCGGGTACACCTGCTGCTCGTCGCCGTCACGTTTAACGCCAGCGCTGCGGTGAAAGCGGATCGCTCGGTCCGTCCAACCCGACAGGAATCCGCTCGTCTCCGACGTGTTCGCCGACAGAAACGCCGTAACGTCGTCACCGGTCAGCGCGGGGGGTTGAAGGATAATACCAGTTGCGTCCCACCTCCTGGGGCGGTGGGGGGAAGATACCCTGCCCTCCGCCGTTGGCCCGGAGTTCACGCGGATACTACCGTTAGCCGGCCTCCGCCTCTTGTTGATTCGCCGGGCGAGGGCGCGCGCGGAGCCGGGCCAGGGACGTGACGTCATTGTCGTGGGGGGGGGGGGTCGGATTTTTATATTTGTTTGTTTTTTAAAGGGGCGGGGGAAACAGGAGGTTTGCTT
>CAAKHD010013229.1:1133-15073 GCA_901007705.1 Fistularia tabacaria | reverse complement strand
TGAGTGGTTGTTTTTACACGTTTATGCATTTAGGGGGGGGGCTCGGATTTTTATATTTGTTTGTTTTTTAAAGGGGACGCGGAAACAGGACGTCTGCTTCTCCTGTGCCGAACTCTAAAACAATGATCTCTATATAGTGTTACTATTATTATGAAATGATAACAATAATAACTAACCTTGAAAAAATAGAAAAGAGTAAAATATACAAAGTAGATGAGATTGATGATAAATTAATGAATGGATCATTTTAAAGACAATTTACAGATCCAAATCGCCTTCTTTATTCAATGAATCTGGAAAATTCAAGGTATTCATCTCTGGTGATGACTCGCCGGTACACATCAATTTAAAATGTTTGAATAAGGAAATGAATGGTGATAAATAAAGACGAGAATGATGTTAAATAAAAAATAAAATAATTATGATTAATTATGATAACTATTATTATTAATTATTATTATCTTCATAATTACAAAGAAATAAACCATGAAGGTCTGAAAAAAGTTCTCTTCCTATTCTCGATGTATTGATAAAAAAAACTGAAGAATGTGACCAGGCTAATTTCATATACATGTTTATGCCTTTTATTAAGCTTTCGCCTCTTCACGCAAAACATATTCATTCAAATACATTCTTCCCTCTTTGAAATGTACAGTTTTTACAGACAGTTTTTCTTTCAGTGTAGCAGATATTGGGATTCTTCACTTACTCTGAAGTTCATGAATGCATTGACCTTACCCTCAGATTTGTCCTGCCCTCATGAGGTATCAGCAGAACTTTTAGTTCCTACTTCTTGTTTCACGTAACTTGTGCTCACTCTTTGCGCTTCCTAATCAAATGATATGGAAGGAGACTGTGAAGAGAATGACTTGGGACATAAATGAATGCATTTCTCTATCTCCATTTGGACTTGAATCTATATTAGTGTAGTCATTCAGCCTGACATGATACCATTACACAATTAACTATATGGTTAAATGCAAGTTAATGGCGCGTAGATAAAGTGACTGTTTCCACCATGATCAAGTATAACTCAAGACAGCCAACATAAAACTGTTCTGAACAATGATGAAGAAGTCCCGTTTGCTAGGAATGCCACGATATAGCTTTATGATTTAATTTTCTCTTTCAAATCGTTCAATATAGATAATCAATGAGGATCTATTAGTATGAGCTGAAGAGCTAACAACACAAGAGGTGCATCTGCTGATGGTGTCTGTGAGGAATACTCGCGGCAAAAAGCAGAACACTGAATTTTCTGCCACGAAATCTCCACAGCTGTCTCGTGGCTGATCACAACATCAGACAGGCGTGGCAGAATCAAGTCTGGAACCATGTTTTGCTTTGTTGCTATAGCCAGATCCTGTTATATGTTGTTTTGTTGTTGAAAAAGAAAATACTAAAAATGGGTGTCAGACTCTGCCCCTTCTTTCTGGCACATGCCTGTTTGATGCCTTTTTAAAAATTATGTTGAACCTCCAACGCATGAGTTGTGTCCTTGCTTTTGAACAACTGTGATGATGTTTGCCCATCTTCATGGATTGTCATTAGTGAGCAAATAGAACCTCCAACCCAATGTGGGAAAAGTGCTATGTCCTTGGCACTGCAAGTCTAATCTGTTGCAAACATTTTATTTAGCATTTTATTTAGTTTTGAGCATTTTAGGTAAAATAACAGACCAAACCAAAAGAGGCAGTTGTGTCAGAGAGCAAGGAGACTCCCAGGGGAATTCATTGACTTTGAAATGTTTGTATATGCAAACAAATCAGTGCAGGAATGAGAGGAGGCTCCTCTGCCACTTATGGAAACAACATCCATGGCGACAAGGACCATGCATGAATACAAACTGCAATAGACATTGATATGAAGGCAGAAAAAGTCCAGAAAAATATAAGCTGTGACTTAGTGATGACTCACTTCTTCAAACTTCAGCTTTCTGAAGTTTGCAGAGGACTAATTTCACAGGAGATTAAAAATAAGTGCAACTCAAGTTTCTGTTTGCTCGAATCAATTGGAAATAGATTAATTAGTATTTATATTGCATAAACTGATATTCACAGCTTGATCGATAGAAAAAAACATACACAGCTAAGGGTTTGTGTTGTCATCAAAGATTGTACAGCAAGTCACTGATGCTTTTAGACAGGACTCCATAATGCATCCATTCAGACGCACACACGCAAGCAAACACACACACACACAATGAGTCACTGGTAAGTGATCCTCTTCAGGTGTCTTCTAGTAAAAGCACTGCTGTTGAGATTTCTCAAATCCCCCCTCTGTGCTCATTTAGAGAGCCAGTAATACTCAGCTTAATCCTAAACCATTTTTTTTTTTCCGGGATTGCACAAGCAATGCGTCTTATGCAACTGGCAGAGACTTCTGAGTCAATTATAGAACAGTTGAAAGGAAGAGGAGGAGGAATGACTAGGCCAACGATGCAAAACATTTGAGGAAGATAGTTGGGTCAAATTAAAATCTTCATTCAGGTTTGATTAAGTTCTGGAATGAGGTACTCGGTCATGATCATCAAGATAAGGGGCTGCTGTAAGAGATGTCAAATGTCTTTTCATGGTTTCAAATAATATGACAAAATTTCAATTTCTGATCCAATAGTCAACTCAGCGTCCCAAATAGCTTTTTTGTGCCTCGTAAATTCATCATCACTCAGTCATTCTGGTTCAAGTGCTCAAATTAAAGTGCATTGCATAAAAAAGAACTGTCATTGAGATATCAAGAAGTAAAACACCTTTGAATTAACACAGAAATTAAACACTGGTTTTCATTAAAAACAAAAAAGTCAACAGGCTCCCCTGCAAATCACCGTTAAATTTTGATTGATAGAATCAGATATGTAAATGACTTTTTCAAGTAACCTAATACAGCGAGATCTCCAGACAACTTAAGAAAAAAGTATCTTGAAAGGTCGTTTAAGTCTGTCGACGAGCGCACTGACCTGGAAGACGCAAAACGTCCTCAGATGGTGTCATAACAGTTTCTTCCTAAAGAGGGCGCTGCGACCCCAAACAACAACGTCGGGTCAAGTCTGACAGCAGTTGTCAAAATTATTAAACATAAGAAAACTCCAAAAAATATTCAAAATAATATAAACTACCTTATAAAAGAAAATCTTTATATACTTGGAATGAATTAGCTTTTCTATATTTGCACTTTAAATATAAGCGTTTTCCTGATACTAAGGCAGTATGCATTGGATGTTAGTTCAAGATTTTTAGCTAGATAATGTTATTTTAAGCAAATGTGCAATTACCCACCGCAAAATAGGACGGACAGCAGGAAAGGGTTGTGACTGTAACAGCTTCTAACCCCAACCGCTAAGATGCAGTATTTCTTGAATTTGAACACAATGTTATGTAGCCAAGCAGAAAGGGCAGACGGTCATATCTAGTTAATTTAACACCATGAACTGTGGGGGTAGCAGCACGAAACCCAACATGTATCGATTGATAGTTCTGTTGCTTGTGACTGCCGATCAGTAAAGTGCCACATTTTGTGTTTTGTTTTTTTTTTTGTTTTAATTTCAATCCACGGCATAAGTACTCAAAAGCTCGATTAACTGTCAGTTCCGAGTGTCAAACAGTAGATAGCGCACTGGCACCATCAGACTCATTCTGTAAGCCCTGCTCAGCATGGAGTGTGCCAACTGTCTCTCAACAGTCTGAATAATTTAGTTTGCCTTGATGCGATGAATGAGATGAAAAAGAGGGTAGGGGTCACCCTGACAGAGGTTCTAGAGTAGTTAGCCTGGCCCACTCAGCTCCTCGGGTTCCAAACTGAAATATCAGCTGGCCCATAGAAGGACACCTGCTCTGATAAAGACTCATCATGAAAGCTAAAGTAAAAAAGCAAATCAACCCTTGCATTTTGGATACAGTTGTAGTCCTGGATATTGTGTCTCATTCCTTTAACAACATATAGTCTTCTTGGTGATGTTTTGTCAATATCAGCATTCATTTTAAATGGCAGGAAGAACATACGGTACACACATTTTTTGTTTACTCCCCAAATTGTCTTTGTTCCTGAATGAAGGAGCGGCTTCTGAGGCAGTAAAATTTAACCGTCCTGTGAAACAAGACTCTGCTGTCTCACCTTTCACTCAACCTGTCAATGGCTTATAGCTGCAGACTGAAAGCCAAATGTTTTTGGGTTATGCGCTGCTAACCCTAAAGCCCAAACAAGGCACTACTTTATCGACACCACAACACACTCTTGAAGGATATTATCCCTGTGGTGACAGACCATTGACATTTCCAACTGCTGCTTGAGATTATATGGACCATTCAGTGGTAGAATTTCAATCATCTGCTTTCTCACCCACCACCGCCACCACCACAGTTATTCTTCAGCAAATTGGTCTCCAAGTAATTGAAGAATAATAAAGCGGGGACTTCAATGGCAGGCTATAGTATAGTGACACCATCTGTTGGATATGTGAGAGGCGGTTTCGTTGTGGCTTGAAATAATAATAGTAAGTTAAAAGACGTACTACTCGAAGAAACTAGAAATCTCCAACTGCTTTCTGGAAATTACCATGACCTTGAGCAGAAACCTTTGGGAAATCAATTGACTGCTGGAGAAGTTAAGAGGTGATTTGTGCAATATGTAAAATTTCCGTGTTTTGAAAAGTGTTGTAACGATCATCGCAATCATTGTTATATATTGAAAATGCAACTGTAATAATATCACAGGAGATACGCTTGTATTTCCATTCTCGCTAAATGTCAAATGACAACAATCCCTTTGTATATTTAAGTAAAATTCTGATATTCGAGTCTGGTGAGATAGGCTCAGCATCAAGGCTGCAATGGCTTAGAAACAGCTTTTACTCAGCCTGCTCAAGGTGAGCACATATCTTATTTAGTTAAACAAAAGCTGATTTGTAAATGTATTGGCATCTTCCCCTGCTGCAGACTTGGCAGGCTGTTTCTCTAATCTGAGATCACAAAAGCAAACACTGGCAGGCATACTGTAGTTCTCTCAGCATGAAAGCATAAATTACATTTTAAAAGTACAGTGCATGATTGCTCTTTCAGAAATCTTATTGTGTTTTTCACTCCAGGGCTACCATATGATATGCATTGACATATATCTAGTACGACCAAATGAGGACGTGTAGCTGCTCACAAACTGCACATATCCAGCTTAAAAAGAAGAACACATCACTTAGTGTTCAACCTGCTGACCTCTTACACATTTAGTCCAGAACTTCAACCAGAAGTGCAGAACATATCTTTTTTCTAGAGGTTTCCTTTGGAGCGTCCGGCCCGCTGGCTGATTAGGAGCGGCAGGCGTCATTGTTTTGTGGAGATTAACCGAGTCGCTCAAAAAGATAAACCCATGTTGAAATTAACAGTTGGGACAGAGTAAGTTATTGTCTGATCTGCACCATCAGACAGTGAAACTGTGCTCTTCACCTGTGGCCCTGTGTGGACATCATCTATAATATATTAATTCCTGTCTGCATCATTTTATATGCTGGATTAATTTACACGCCTCTTACTTATTTTTTTCCTTTCATCCCTGAAAACTAGACTAACATGTTGAACTGTCTTCATATCGGCCCACTAAAAATTCATTATGAGAGGATTTTGAAAGAATGTAACCATCTCATACCAGGTGTAAAGAAAACCAAGAGATACGGGTGGCGTGAATGTCATCCAAGGACAGGAGGTGCAGAGTGGTGTCAGCTAGCTCTGGATATAAATCAACATAAACCTGAACCGGACTTACGACAGCGAAGCCTCTCCGAAGACAGAAAGCAGGCTATTCCTTCTGAGGAGGCTCGTCCTCACTGCGTCTCCTGGAGATGATGATGGTCATTATAACAGAACACCCATTCCTGCAGGTGTTTTTGTTTGTTTTTGTTTTGTTTTTTAACACAGCAGGGCCTGTTTGTGTTTTATTCATTACAGCCATGTCATTAGTTATGCTGTTTACTTTTTATGCTTTCCTATTTTATTTGAGAACATGCTTTAATTACATGCTTTAATTAATTTTGTTATGTTTTTGTTTTGTTTTTTTTAACTTTTTTTTAATTTTATATAATACACGCTCACAAATAATTCTTGTGTCTGATTCATATCTATTTAGGATATCATAAAATATAAAGAAAATACATTTCTAAAATACTTTATTGGTATTGGTAGTTTCAATTTTAGGCAGATAGACACTGTCACATATTCTTTTATAGATTTCATCCTAAATTGTAGATATTTTATATTTCTCTTTAAAATGCTTTTTTCATCAACTTTGCTGGCAGTTTGTTGCAAAACAAATAGGGACTTTCACAGGAGTGAGAAAAACTGTAGATGCAAAACACCATTGAATGAAAAATTTGGCAACAAAAAATTTATCTATTCTAGAAAACACATCATATCAGTATTTTTTTAGCCCATAGAGTCTGTGAGGGTGTGTGTGAGAGTGTGTGTGTACACCTTCCCAGCAGATTCAACCGGTTGCACATCGTTCTAAACCAAGACAACAGGCCCGCACAGGACAGTTAAAAATTCATCATGTTTAATTTTACAGTTATAATCACTTTTTGTTTCCAGTGTCATAAAACCATAAAAAATAAATATACATTATGTTACAAAACATTTCCAGTGTCTCGGATCATACAAAAACAAAAACATTTATAAACAGGATTGATTAGATGAAGGCAAACTGTGGCAGATCAGTGTGTAATATGTGGTACAAAGGCATCCCATGACTGGCAAACATTACTGTAAGTTGCCTTTCAGTAGCTGCAAGATGGATTAGAGTTGGCATCATTTTCACTTTGAACTCAGATGATTCAGAATTCCAGCAATGAAGAATGACTTTTATCCATATTAAAGGGTAAAGCTGCACACATTTTGGATAAAAATGAGTAAATCGCAAGATGAATTCTTATTTTGCTCCTGACTTTTGTGCCATAAAAACCCCATACTATTTGGCTTCCTTCTCAAACTATTTTGGAATAACCTGAGTTAAACCTGAAGTGACCCCGACTCTAATCTGTACATCATGACTTTGGTAACAAGAGCTGTGTTGAATTGAAAAAATGGGCAGGTTGGACAAATGAAAACCAAGGCTTCAGGTTTATACAGTACTTCTGAAACAGGCTGAGTTCACTAGAGGGGGAATTCCTTCCCAATGAACATGATTCATGTCCATCCTGTGGTACTCTGTGTCCACACACATTTGTGACTGCACTTTGAAAGCATTTTTGTGCATGTACAGAGAAAAGTTCTGTTTTTGAAGGTCCACTACGCCCAATACAGAGCTGCTGGTGAGTTTATTTGTGTAAGGCCTCAGTCCGGGATGAAGGCACGTTTGCTCACAGAATTGTTCTAAGTCAGTTTGACCAAGTGTTTTTTTTCTGTAAAGACTTGGGTTTAAGCAGGGAAAATTACTTTGAGTAGTGAAACCTTTTCTAGCTACACCTGAAATACAGAACAGATCCTCAACTCATTACATTGTGTATTATGTACACATTAGTTACAACCTAAATCCACTGCATTGCAGGCTGCGAGAGCCTTTCTTTGAGCATAAAAAAAAAAAAAAAAATTAAAATAAAAAGAGCACTTGGTGCATGATAGTGCCATCCGTGTTGAGCGGAGTCCAGAAGTCACTGAGCTTGTCTGGAGTCTTCCTTCCAACACAGACATTTTACCAGGCAAAAGGGATTTGTTACTATCCTTTCGGACGACAATCTGACTGTACCAGCATGAGTTTGTGACCATATTACATTTTCCAAGTGAAAACCTATCTGAAGGTCTTGTCCGGCTTTCCCAACATGAGAGGGAAAGTGACATCATGACCACCTCAGATCCCGATGTAGAGGACAGTCATGTTGCAATACATTCTGGGAGAATTCTTCATCTTCTGACTCTGGTTTTGGCACGCGTTACTCCACTTCATCCCCTCTCCATCTGTAGGGTCCACCATCGCATTCCCTTTGTCATTTCTCGCATCTTTTCTTTTCTTTTCTTTTCTGAGGCAGCCTTGGAGTCTGCCATTAATACTGCTCTCCAGGGGCAGGCATCAACAGAGAAGGGATTTATGGAGGGGGTCACCCGATCTTCTGCTCCCTTCCTGTCACCTGTCATTCATTGCCGTCCTCTCTGTTTGTCTTTTCTTTCCTCTGCCCTGGCGAGTTCTTCACTCCCACTCTCACAACGGCAGGCTGGTCTGAGTTTTCCTAACAGGTCAGATCGAAGTCTCGTTACTGCCACTGTTAATTGGAGTGATGAATGGCGGGCGGGGAGGGGGTGGTGGTGCACCGAGCATGGTTGAGAGGAGATCAAGAACATGCAGGTAAAAATGGGTGCACGGATGCAGGAGGTCATCATGCAGTTTTAAGGTCGAATGATCACTCTTATCATGCTGGACTTAAAGGAAGATTTCAACATTTTGATTAAGGACTGGAATCAAGAGAAAGATGTTGAACTGTCCCTTTAAAACGTACATTGTGGTGGTACATGCAGTGCGACAGCTGACAGTGAGGGTTAATCGTCAAGTTATTTGGGCGGTGAAATCGTTTTTTTGTCGAGTTCTTGAAATCGTATGATGAAAAATGTGTTTGTGGTTTATCGTATCATTACGTGCCCAAGCACAACTGGAAATTAAATCATATAGTTGTTAATTTTTGATACCGTTTTTATCATCTTACATTCAAGTAGCCTGTTTTACTGCAGTATTTAAATTAGTTTATATTGTCATGGAAAAGTGGCATAAGTAAATGCTTAAAAAGTTTGCAAAAACAATCATGAACTCATAAAAGTCTACTCACTCTGAGTCGGACTCATTTCCTCCGTTCACAGTGCCTGACTTCAAGTGCATGGCCAGTCCCCCATTGGTGTCCCGGTGGACGCCTGCAGGCGGCTGCCCGACAGGAATCTGTTGCCGTGGAATGACTGGAGGTTTAATCAATGAGCTATTGTCATGGTTGCCAGGGCGACCTCCATCGTTGGAGGACAGTGAGGGCCGCCGGGATGCAGGGTTCATGATGTTGACAGAGGGAGATGGGGGAGTGGTCACATTGTTATTCGGGGACGTGGAAGTGATGGTGGGGGTGTTGTAATCGCTGAGTTTCTCCCTCAGACGGTTCTTCATGTTCTTGTCGGTTAGTGGTGGAGGGTAGCTTATCTTGTTCTTTAGAATTCCTAAAACAGACAAAGAATATAATTTTAGCACAAACTGAGTTGATTCACATGTGTCGTGCAACTTGAAGAGCCATCCTCTCACCTTTCCTCTGCTCCGGTTGGTGGTTGCTATTGCTGTTGGGATGTCCAGCCTGTCCTAGGTCTTTAGCATTAGGGACTGTCTGTTTGTCCTTCTCCTGAGGCGTCTCTTTGTCTCTCTCCACCATTTGTTTGAACTTATTCTCCGGGTGCAACTCCACGTTCACTTTGGTCTCCACCCTCAGCCTTTCTGCCCCGCCGGGATCCTCGCTGTCGCTGGCTGTGGTGGCCTCAGTTGGCCAGTAAGGCTTCACATGATTGGACACTGAATCCACTGGGGAGAGAGAGATAAATTTGAATCAATGTAAAATTTGACTTTCAGGCAGCTTGTTTTTCTTGATGAATCTGCCGACAAAAGATCTTTGAGTTGGAAATTTAAAATGACTCAATTTGTTGCAGACTTGAAATTTGATGATCATCAGGACCTCACCTTTACCTTTGGGAGTACTATGAATCGGCTGTCTCTCATTATTCCATTTTGGCTTGACGTCGATGTCATCGTCCTCACTGTCAGACGAGTGGGAGGAGGCGTAGGAGGAGCTGTGTTCGTCCACCGACAGTTCACTGTCCGAGTCGGAGTCTGAGGTGGACGACGAGAGGAGGACAGGTACGGATGATTTAAAAACTCAATGTTACTTGTTGCTGTGAGTGTTGCTTTTTGAATGATTCTCTGACAAAATAAGAGTGAAATTCACCATCTCCTTTGGTGCCATTTCTATGGAAGAGAGGCCCATCTAGATCAGTGTGACCTTTAGCGGTTCCAGATGAGACGCTGGGCTTTTTGCCTGACTCCTCCCTGTAGAGAGAAAGAAAGACGGGGGCGGAAGGAGGGGATAGTGGGGGAGGCATGAGAGGAATTGCAACGGGACATTAAAAGTAAAGATTAGTAAGAGACGGGGAGTGGAAGTGAAGTGTTCTGTTAAACAAGCTCAAACTTGCGGGCCGAGACAACGACAGTTCTCTAAACCCTCTAAAACACCAGGCAAGCTTTATCACAAGTCGTGTTGTCTTCCCAGATACCATAAACCTAGACAAGAAAATATATAACAGCTATAACAGCTATAAAGCTAAGTGTCATTACATTACTTTAAACTTTGACTATTTACTTCTGACCAAAAGATGAAAACAATATCAGCGTCATGAACAAAACATCCTTGACTTGAGTGATTGAGGCTGTGAATGTCATCAATGACGCTGAAAATATTTCGGCCTCAATCAAAATAACATACAGCTATTAATAATCCATATTCAGGAATTGCATTTGGCGTCCTTCAATGTTTATTTGAGATAACCGTTTTGTGATTGAAAAAATATATTTATACATGAAGTAATTATAATTGTTTTCTGCGCATTTATTTTTTTTCACTTGCTTTGCATAATAATGAAGATTAAATTATCAAACTATGTTTCAAGCATGAAAAGGAAGGAGCTCTCATTTTCTCTCTTGCTCCTCTTTCCATGTTGGACAAGACTTGGGTTCGGAGGGAGAAATGCGACTGGAGAGTGGCCTATCTGATGTCTGATCTAAGACAAGCTTCTGGAAGCAGCTGACATCTGCCGAAAGCCATAGTAAAGTGTATGTATTACGTTCCCTCTTTCACAGTTGGTCCCTTCTCTCTTCTCTCCTTCTCATTCACTCTCCTCACTTTCACATTCCTCCCTCTCCCCCTGCTTTGCCTCTTGTACGAGGCAGCACACAACATCACTTTTCCCCCGGGCGTTTTTACGCTCATTGACCCCACTGTCAGTTCGCATTACTTAGATGACAGTTTTATGAGACTGGGCGTGAAGTCAGACCTCATCTTAATTCTGTAAAATGTCTTTTAAAACTGTATCTATGTAACTTCACTCCGGAGTGATGAAAAGATGTCCATTTGACTCGAAACTTAAAACGATACAGGGAGAAGATAAGCTGGAGATGTACAGTATTTTGCAAATGATGATTCGAGATCAATCTGCAGATGTCCTGTCATCTGTACTCCAAAGCTAAGTGACACATCAACATGCAACAATAAGAGATACAGTGAGAATATTCATTTATCATGATGCTGGTTACCTATTTTTTTCAAGATTTATTCAGGGATGCAAAAAAACAACAAATATATATAACAGATGTACGTTTCAAGAAAAAAAAATACATAAAAAAAATAAATAAATTATAAAATAAATAAATATATATATATATATATATATATATATATATATATATATGCAATCTCTTATTGTTGCATATTGTTGCATGTTGCAGATATTTGAAAAATCAGCCAGGTTTTTGGGAGTCCAGAGGAGACATATCTTATATTATCTTATACTGTAATTTTCACTGAATAGCTCTTGCAACAAATTTGCATTAAACATCTGATGAATTGCTAGTTGTTTGCATATGACTTTATATTTTTAATATGCTAACAGATTATTTAAATCTGAAAATTGTCTCACATTCACCTTTTAATTGCATTTCTCATCACAAACAATAATAATGCCCTTATGTTGAAGACACAGATTTGCCCACTTGCTTGAGCTTCCTGGTAAAACAGATGTGCCTCAAAAGTTTGTCCACATTTCGTCCAAATATTTCCCAGAAAAATTCCATGCAAGTGTGACCTCAGAGATAAAGATGTGTCTCATGTTGATCATATTTGCCCTGATTGACCTGATAGAAGTCTCCATGATCTGCGTGGAGGCTTGCAACAGGCCATGCGCTGGCAAATCTCTGCACAGTCATGCAAGCTCAATCACTGCACAACACAGAAGCCATCCTGCGGCAGCATGCAAATGTTGAAATGTTGAAGAGAGCGAGAGGGCTCCAAATGACACCAAAAGCCAGAAACTGAAAATATCTTTGCTTAAATGAGGCATAAACACACATGGGGGGGTGGGAGGGGGTGTGTGGACACACCAGAGTCTTGTGTTATTTTGCAGTGTGAGATGTCTGATGCATAAGGAGACATGCAGGTTGAGTGATAAATAAGAAAAGGAGCTAAAAGAGAAACGCACACACACACACACACACACACACACACACACACACACACACACACACACACACAAAAACACACATACACACACACACACTTCTCACGTGGCTGTTTAGTCGAAGCAGCCATGCAGTCAGTAAGCATGTTGTACCTGAGTGTGTAAGCCAGGTAGCTGCTGCGGCTCTTGGCTGACCTGAGCGTGCTGTCCAGTGAGACAGTGGATTCGCCGATGCCCGAGCGATACAGGTGGCCGTCTTCTGTGTAGGTGTTGTTACAGTTGAGGGAACGCTGAAGATGGAATTATGAAAAGGGAAAATTGGAGGAAAATCAAATACGAAAAAAAAACCTAAAGCATCATAGCTTTTAGAATTTAACCATTATGACAAAAACCTAAAGCAAAATATTATGTGATGACTACTCAGTGATTCCAAAATATTTCATTTTCTTTTAAAAAGAAATAAACAAACACAACACGCACACACACACACACACAAATGGTGAACTTCAGTTAAAAAACACAAAATAAAATTTTATTTGATAATCCATAAAAACGTACTGTTAGCAAGGAGGCCCTTGTTGTGGCTGATTCATCCGGCATGTTCTTCTTTCCAGTGAAGATGTTCTTGAGGTTTTTCCTGACCTCCTTGTTGAAGACTACGTGGAAGAAGAAGATGAAGACTCCCTGTAAAGAAAGGAAAGGGGATTTCTCGAAATGGGACATTCCATATTAATAAAGATTTTTTTCTCAAATGATTATCCGACTCATTTTATCAGAGTGAATTTCACTGGTTGTTTTCTTCAGAAGAACAGAAACCCTGCCTTACCTGTAGACAGCTGAAGCCAGCAAACAGGTAGTGGAAGGTCAGGACATCGCTGTTCACCGCCATGAGACCAAGCAGCCAGGTGGCGCTGATGAGGAGCAGGAGGAGGAAAGCCATTCGGAGGGCAGGACTGGATGCAGGAGATGAACACGGTCACATACTGTATGTTCCAGAGGCATGACATACACTCGGTAGATTCAAAAATAACTGTCAGCCATCTTTCAGAACCCTAAAGTTTTGGGTGTTGTGTTACTTATGGAAACTTACATGGCTCCTGACTTCTCAACCGCTTTCTGCCTGCGACCGCAGGAAGCCTTTGCAGCCAGAATAAAGATAACGATGTTCACCTTAATAGGACAAAAAAAAGAGTGTCATTTTTATTTCACATTTATCAATTCATCTACGATTTTGTCTATTCATTGGTTCTTGCAGGAACACGAATTAAATCACCCTGGATAGAATGTATTTCTAGTTAGAAACAGATTTTTTTTTTCCGAAAGGCTGCATCATCTCTTGACCTGAAATGCACATCAAATCCTATCTACAGTAGTTCCAAATGATTTGATAGCAAGTTATGTGCAGACTGTTTTGACTGAAAATGTCTGACACAAAGCTGCTGTCTAAGGATATTGACATACCAAGACGACTACAAATATGGGTCCTGCAAAGCTCCAGATGAGTGTGTCATGGACAGAGAGCCAACAGAAATCAGGGTTCCCGTAACCCTGAGGATCTAGACCAACCGCCAAGCCTACACACACACACACACACACACACACACACACACACACACACACACACACACACACACACACACACACACACACACACACACACACACACACACACAAAAAAAAAAATTAATATAATTTCTTATAATTAAAAAAAAACATATA
>CAAKHD010013228.1:63011-96236 GCA_901007705.1 Fistularia tabacaria | reverse complement strand
GTCATCAACCTCAGGACTGAATCTATCTGTTCTCTGGCCCTTCAGTCTCGGCAGTCTTTGTACCTTATCTCGAAGGGGGAGTCCAGCATCCCTTTAGAGAGAACACATTTCGGCCACTTGTATCCACAATCTCGTTCTTTCGGTCACTACCCCCAGCTTGTGACGAGAGGTGAAGGTAGGAATGTAGATCAATCGGTAAATTGAGAACTTCACCCTCTGGCTCAGCTTCATCTTCACCACGACAGATCGGTCCAGAGTATGCATCACTGCAGGAGCTGCATCGATCCACCTGTCAATCTCCCGCTCCATCCTTCCCTCATTCGTGAACAAGATACTTTAATTCTTGCACTTGTGGCAGGACCTCTTCCCCGACCCAAAGTGGGCACTCCACCCGTTTCCGGTTGAGGACAATGGTCTCAGAAATGGAAGTGCTGATCCTCATACCGGCTGTTTTGCACTTGGCTGCAAACTGCTCCAGCGAGAGCTGGAAATCATGGCCAACAGGACCACATCATCTGAAAAAAGCAGAGACTTGATCCTCTGACCACCAAACCAGAGCCCCTCGATACCCTGGCTGCGCCTAGAAATTCTGTTCATTAAAAGTTATGATCAGAATCTATGACAAAGGGCAGCCCTTGTGGAGTCCAACTCTCACCAGAAACGGGTCCGACTTAAAAGCAGCAATGTGGACCAAGCTCCGACACCGGTCATACAGGGACCGAACATCCCATATAACGGGGGTTTGGTACCCAATAATCTCGGAGCACCCCACACAGGATTGCCCATGGGACACGGTCGAATGCCTTCTCCAGATCCACAAAACACATGTAGACTGGTTGGGAAAACTCCCATGCCTCCTCGAGAACCCTGCTAAGGACAAAGAGCTGGTCCACTGTTCCACGACCAGGACGAAAACCACACTGCTGCTCCTGGATCCAAGGTTAAACGACCCAGTGGACCCTCCTCTCCAACACCGCTGAATAGACTTAATCAGGGAGGCTGAGGAGTGTGATCTCCCTATAGGGCAGCGCTCCTGTGCTTATCTTTACACTTGCTCCTGATTTCCTCCACATAAATTTCAGCAATTTTTCTTGTCAGACAGCCGTGCCAGCTCTTACCTCCTCACACATCATCAGTCAAACGAAGGGCCTTCAAAGGGGGAATGCCTAGTGGAGTGGTGGGTGAATAAAATCACTATATCTGACTCAGGCTTGTCACTGGCATTGTTTGTTTTTTAAAAGCAAGGCATTTTTTTTTTAATCAACCTAGTGTTGCTACACAGTGAATGCAGCCTCAGGGTGGCACAAGCCAGTGTCCCCTGGAGCCAGACTCGGTGGGGCACAGGCCAGTGTCTCCCTGAGCCTGTCCCAAGCCCAGATGAATGCAATGGGTTGCGTCAGGTCCGGTGTAAAACTCTTGCCAAAACCAAATACGTGAATCGAACCCAAAATTTCATACCGGATCGGTCGAGGCCCGGGAAAACGACTGCCAGTGGTGCCGATAACCTACAGGGTACCAGTGGAAATTGGGGCAACTGTGGGTCGAAGGAGAGGAGGAAGGCGTGTTCGGAATCAGAGAAAGAAGAGGAAAGGCAAGGTGGTGGAAGACTTTGCAAAAAGGATGGAAATGGCTGTAGTAAATACTTTTTTCCAGAAAAGACAGGAACATAGGGTAACTTATAAAAGCGGAGGTAGGAGCACGCAAGAAGACAACATCTTATGTAAACGAGGTAATATGAAAGAGATCAGTGCCTGCAAAGTAGTGGTAAGGGAGAGTGTAGCCAGACAGCATAGGCTAATGGTCTGTAGGATGACTCTGATGACATGGAAGATCAAGAGGACAAAGGCAGAGCAGAGGACAAAGTGGTGGAAGCTGAAAGGGGTGGAGTGTTGTATGGTTTTCAGGGAGAAGATGAGAGAGGCTCTTGGTGGTCAGGGAGAGCTTCCAGATGACTGGACAACTACAGCTAATGTGATCAGGGAGACAGGTAGGAGATTACTTGGTGTGTCGTCTGGAAGGAAAGTAGATAAAGAGACCTGGTGGTGGAATGTGGAAGTGCAGGAGTGTATCCACAGGAAGTGATTGCAAAGTAGTGGGACACTGATGGGACTGAAGAGAACAGACAGGAGTACAGGAAGATGCAGCGTGAGGTAAAGATAGAGGCAGCAAAGGCAAAACAAAGGGCATACGATGACTTGTATGTTCGGTTGGACAGTAAGGAGGGAGAGAATGAGTTATACAGGTTGGCAAAACAGAGAGATAGAGATGGAAAGGATGTACAGCAGGTAAAGGTGATTAAGGATAGAGAGGGAAATGTATTGACAGATGCTCGAAGAGCTATGCGAAGATGGAAAGAGTACTTCGAAGAGCTTACGAATGAGGAAAATGAAAGAGAGGGAAGGGTTGAAGAGGTGACTATTGTATACCACAAAGTCACAGAGATTAGTAAAAGTGAAGTGAGGAGGGCATTGAAGAGGATGAAGAATGGAAAGGAAGTTGGTCCAGATGATATACCTGTGGAGATATGGAAGTGTCTAAGAGAGGCAGCGGTAGAGTTTCTGGCTAGATTATTCAAGAAGATCTTAGAGAGAGAGAAAATGCCTGAAGAGTGGAAAAGAAGTGTGATGGTGCCCATTTTTAAGAATAAGGGGGATGTGCAGAATTGCAGTAGCTATAGAGGGATAAAGTTGAAGAGCCATACAATGAGGTTATGGGAAAGAGTAGTGGAAACTAGACTGAGAGCAGACGTCAGTATTTGTGAGCAGCAGTATGGCTTCATGCCTAGAAAGAGCACTACAGATGCAGTATTTGCTTTGAGAATGCTAATAGAGAAGTACAGAGAAGGTCAGAGGGAGCTGCATTGCGCTTTTGCAGACCTAGAAAAAGCATACGACAGGGTGCAGAGAGAAGAACTCTGGTATTGTATGAGGAAGTCTGGAATAGCAGAAAAGTATGTTAGACTAGTCCAGGACATGTATTGTGTTGTGAGACAGTGGTGAAGTGTGCTGTAGGTGAAACAGAGAAGTTCAAGGTGGACGTGGGACTTCATCAGGGATCAGCTCTGAGCCCCTTCCTGTTTGCAGTAGTGATGGACAGGCTGACAGATGAGGTTAGACAGGAAATCTCCATGGACCATGATGTTTGCAGATGATATTGTGATCTGTAGTGAGAGCATGGAACAGATTGAGGGAAATCTTGAGGTGGAGGTTTTGATCTTGAAAGGAGAGAAATGAAGGTTAGTCACAGCAAGACAGAATATATGTGTGTAAATGAGAGGAACCCGGGTAAAACGGTGAGGCTACAGGGAGTGGAGATCAAGAAGTTGGAGGATTTCAGGTACTTAGGGTCAACAGTCCAGAGCAATGGAGAGTTTGGAAAAGAGAAAAAGAAACGGGTTCAAGCAGGTTGGAATCGGTGGAGAAAAGTTTCAGGGGTTCTTTCTGATAGAAGAATTTCATCTAGAATGAAAGGAAAGGTTTACAAAACAGTGGTGAGACCAGCGATGCTGTATGGAGACAGTGGCACTGAACAAAAGACAGGCAGAAGAGCTTGAGGTAGCAGAAATGAAGATGTTGAGGTTCTCTTTGAGAGTGACGAGGATGGATAGGATCAGGAATGAGTCCATCAGGGGGACAGCACATGTTAGATGTTTGGGAGAGAAGGTCAGAGAAGCCAGACTGAGATGGTTCAGTCATGTACAGAGGAGGGATAGGGACTATATTGGTAGACGGATGCTGGAATAGGAGATGCCAGGCAGGAGGTCTAGAGAAAGACCAAAGAGAAGATTTAATGACGTAGTGAGAGAGGATATGAAGGTAGTTGGTGTGAGAGATGAGGATACAGAGAATGGGGTTAGATAGAGAAGGTTGATTCGCTGTGGCAACCCCTGAAGGGAAAAGCCGCAAGGAAAAGAAGAAGAAGACTGTTGCTACACAGTGGTTATAGTTATCCTTGTTGCATGGTTTGTTTTGGCGTTATGGACTGTAGCCCTTTGGCTCCATGGCAGTCGGTACTTGGCAACTTTGAACCCCTACATCAATGATTACAGGGAAGCTGGAGATGGCCCATTTATGTAGAGCCCAAAGGATGTAACGCTCATGGTTATTCCCAACCATCTACAAAAGAGCTTGTTGAACTTTCTCTCCTTTCCTTCCGCAGCTGACAGGGGCACATCATACACGGTGAGAAGCCATATGAGTCTCAAGAGCAGGCCTTGGTGGTAGATCCAGCACTTGTATTTCCCAGGAAGGCCAGTCTTCTTCAACCAATCTTCTACTCGCTTTCCAGTGTTGGAGATGCTTTTCTTATCTGACAGGGAATCATCATGCCACCTCCCAAGGCACTTATTTGGGTTCTCCTGAATGTTGGAACCTTCCCTTTGTTTTGCCCGTTTAGATAATCAGGCTCCTTGATTTCTTGGTCTTGAAGACCATCTTTGCTCAGGTGGCCATGCGATCCAGCTCTGCCAGGATCCATCTTGCTGGTGTTATCACAGTAAGGTCATCCATGACTGCCCTGATTACTGGCTATTTGCAACCTGCAGTTGTCCTCGGCCCCCTTGCCTTTTTACTTGCTGCAGAGACGTTCAGGTTCATTGAACGTGATGAACAAGAGGGGAAAGATTGAGCATCCTTTCACTATCCTTTTCTCCAATGTCTGCCACTTTACTATAAACTTGGCAGACTGGAATCGTAGCTTGATGTCTCTCAGGTAGCTGGTGATTATGCTTTGGATGTTATGCAGGATGTGGAAGGAGTCAAGAGCAAGTCGTCAATTTATGGGGAATGGATCAATATGCATTTGCAAAGTCAAGCCCAACAACTGTTAGACTGCCTTTCTTCTCCTTTGCTTCTTGGATGAATTGGCTGAAGACCCCTGTATGCTACAAGCACCCGGAGACTGGGGTGAGCTTTCTGCAATGGTATCCGAGGCTGCCATTGTGTGATCTTGGGGGGTTGCCAGCACAGAGAGATCTCTTGGACTATGGTGTGCTTCTTACCTAGGGTTCTCCTGTGTCTAACCAGACGGTTCATCTGACCAGTGTGCTTGAATTCATCCTTGTCCACATGTAGATTTGCTCTAGTGTATTCTGAGCCCTCTCATGCCCCTGCAGATCTTTACACAACTGCATTTCGCTTCTGGTGCTTCCCAGGTAAAAGGCGGTTTACCTGAGGCTCCCACCCCCCTGGAAGGCTCTTGGGATATTGCTTTTTAGTCATGTCTGTAGCTTTCTTGGTGCTCTCTTACAAGTGCTGCAACAGGGGTTGTTGCTGGCCTCTGTTACCCGCCTGTCTTTCCAGGAGGCCAGCTGTTTCTCCAGCGTCATGGACCTTCCTCAGTTGCCATCCAGACCTTCCTGGAAGTCACTGGTTGCCGAGGGAGTTTAGTTGTGTAATATTTCTGCGATGCAAACATACCCCCATTCCAAAAAGCCGAAGCCTTGGCCTGGAAGGGAGGTCATCAGGTGTTCCCCAACCTTCTCTAGGTGTTTCAACCCTTATTCACAACACCCTTCAGCTGGCGGGTCAGCAGTGACTAGCCAGGCCACTGGCCCTCTTCTCCAGTCTTCCAGCTTGTGTCCTCTCTCTTATGCCAGAGCCAACAGGAGGCTCTCTCAGACTCTTCCCCCAGCCTACAAACTGCTGCTTTCTTCAAGTGGCCCCTCAGTCCAACCATTATCACTCGATTCCATAATTATTTGGCTGGGAATCCTCAACATCCCATTTCTACAATCCTCAGCCATGTTGTCTGCCTTTTCTTCCTTCATTCTCACCTCCTCCTTTCTGTGAAACATTGCTTCAAATGTTTCCCATTGCCACTTTTTAGACAATCCTCATTCAATCCAAAGCTTTCTGTCACCTTCCTTCTTACTCCTAATTCTGTGTTCAACTCTTCATCATCGTCTCCGATCCTTCCCATTAGGTACATTCCTTTTCTGTTCCTTTGTTAGCTGTAGCACACTGCAAAGCCATTGGTCTGTCCAGGCTGTTAGTCAGAAGAATGAGAATAGCTTGCACTTGTTTTTTGCTGGGATTTTTTGATCCCTGTTCTCCCCGACACCACACCTTTGCTTCTCCTCTTTCATAGTTTGATATGCTTTCTATCATTCCCTTGTTAACGGTCTCTTGTGACATTCCCGCTACTTTCTGTCTTGCGTTCTTTATTTTCTTTCTTCTTCATTACTTCAACCATTCTCTGTTATTCTGAAATATTTCAGTTCTTTCAATGAATGGTGACTGACGGAATGTCCTTTTCATCTCTGTCACTGTCTTCACGTGTCAGTAAGGTAATCTATTTTACTCCAGATACTTCTATTTCCCCAGTTATCACCATACCCCCCTCTTGTAATGTTTTTCTGTTAAATGCTGGCTATATCCCTGTCACAAATGGCTTCTTGTTACTTGGGTTTGGAGGTGGAGGTGGTACTTTGAGCCATGTGGGAGCATGGCACTAAGAGTAAAGCTGAGTCACTGTTCGAGTTTTCCTCATTTTGGTTTCCATTTCTATCCTCCCATCAACTTCAAAGCTCTGGCTACCTGTCGTTTTTTATCTCTGCTATTTAAACAGCGCCAGCGATTCCCTTGTTCACCCTTCACCCCTTTCACATGTGTCAATCGCCTACTGGTGGCTCATTTTAGTTTACACTTCTTCACAATACATCTCCCTGATGGTCCCTTCTAAGAGCCAGTGTTTGCCCTGCCCCTACCACCCCAATCCACGCTTGCTCTGGTGTGCCCCAATATATCCTTGTTGCAAGCTATTCTGCAATGTCCTGGAGATTTCTGGTTCTCTATCTTCCAACTCTGTTCTAATTAATACAATTAATTTCCAAACAGTAACCGCAGTTTTGTATTGATTTCTTCCCACAGCGCTAAAATTTAGTCTTTTCGATCTGTCCTCTGTTTGTACCATGTTATAACTCGGACTTGCCGGTTTCCCACTTTGCTTTCCTTGGAACATTCTGGACATACAGACATGTTCTGCTTGCAGATTGGTTTCTTGTGAGACCATTTGTTTCTGCAAGCTGTGGAACCATGTTAAGGTCAAGGTTCACCTCTGTATGTGAGTGGTTACACAACCACTCTAATGATGGTCCTACCACCAACGAACTGCAGAATCTGCAACCGCGCTACTGAGAGAAAGTCTGTTTGGTTTTAAAGCTAGAAATGTGGAAATATGCCGTAGTTTTTGGTTGATCAAATGTGTCTTGACTTGTCTTAATTCCTTGTCTTTGTATTTATGCTCTAGTCCAAAAATATGATCCAATTTCTTGTTTCTATACCTCCCTCATCAAAATGTTCTTCTGCTAGTACTGTATCTGCACTGCTATCTCCCTCATTCATCAATAGGCTTGTCACCTATTTGGACTTTTACTTCTATCACACATTTATTTTTTACATTATACTTACCTCATGCTTAATTCATAACTTTATCATATCCTATTGTATTTTATGTACCATTAAATGCCATATTTCATTGCAGATTTTTTAATACCCTCTTATTCATTCATCACAGTTATTTAATTTTATATTATCTAAATTTCACTTCAGTTCATTTCACCCTTTTCAATACTTTTCCTGTTCGGTCTTTTGGCAGTATATTTTATCCACATTGCTTCTGGATGGCATTTTCCCCACATTACTTAGGCGGCTTCTGTTATCAACTCTCTCAAGGATCTATTCCACAACCCCCTGCCCTCACAGGGCCTCCTTATCAATCACACAGCTCCACACCCTTGCAGCTGCTGTACCAACTGGATTTAATCCTTTTACTCTCACAGCACCTCCTCCTCTAGAATGTTGACTTAGAATTATTGGTAGGCATTCCAAACCTCACCTGGAACATACTAGATAAAAAGACAAAACTCTGAGCAGCTACATACTGAACACAACTCACCCAAAATTGACAGCCAACAGGGGTTCCAGAGTGCACCCCGCCTCTAACCTAGTGTAGAATTGATTCCAGCAAACCCACAACCCTGTGTGCAATATAAGCAGCAAAGAGATTGAGTGAATGAATGCACTGCCTTATACACATAGTCACAGCTGCTTTATCAGGTACAAGTGGTTGAAAGGTTATTTATGAAAGTATCACAGCAGCCAGTCACTAGAAACTTGGTTTATTCTTATAGACAGGGCCAAGGTGACCTGCTGAGTTCAAACCGGTCATCAGAATGAGAGCAGAAAGGTTACTCATGGGACTTTCATTTTGGAATATTTAGTGCTGGATGGGCTGGTCAGAGGAGTTCAGGAACAGCAGATTTACAGGGATCTCCATGCACAACCATCTCAGGGAATCGTCAAATTTTTTTAAATCTCACAATCATCAGGTTATCTAGGTGAAAATGCCTTGTTGATACCACAAGTCAGAGGAGGAAAGACAATACAGTCTCAGATGATCAGAGGAAGAGACAAATTACCATTGGTTGACACATCAGTTCTAGAAGAAGATGAGGTATAGCATCAGAGGACCACACCTGGTGCCACTCCTGTCTCCTAACAGGGAACTGAGACAACAGTTCATTTGGACTCAACAAAACTGGACAACTGAAGAACAGGAAATGTTGCATAGTCTGATGATTCTTGATTTCTGCTGCATTATTTAGGTGACGGGGTCAGAATTTGGTGTAAAAGTTTAATGTGAAGGTATTCTGTCTCTAGAGGGCACTGGACAGTTAAACTGTTAGCTTATGTCCAAAGGTGTCATGGTGCTAGTTTTACTGATTACACAGCCACTGTTGACCTCTATTACAGAGGCTGTCTTTCACCCTTGCTGAGTGAGTTGCAGTAAAAGAAATAAGTTATGAAATGCATATTTACTGACCACAGCATCTCACACAGAGGCTCCCTTCACAGTGACAGAAAGGCTGATCTACAGATGGAGAGATGTGATTTAACTTGACAGTAGGGGCAGTTTCATTTGCTTATTTTTAGTACATTTACATTTTGGCTTGAATTGTGCCATTAGTTCCAAATTATCATAATGTCTTAATAGCAGTCTCATTCTCTTAAAATGTGTTGCCCTGTAATAATAAATATTGTACTTTTGTATTATTAATGTATTGTAATAATGTTGGGGACATCAGATACAGGGTTTGAGGTTTAGGATTCAAAGTGTTCATTGTCATATGCACAGTAAGTAAATGTGTTTCCTTGTACAATGAAATTCTTACTTTGCTTACCGGCTTACCGCAATGAGTTGCAGATTGTATGACAAGGTGTTAGTGACTTAGAATGGACCTAGGTAGCTTAGTTAAGACATAAGACAAATAAATTAAAAATAAATTAATACAATTAATAAATAAATAGTAATAAATATAATAATAAATAATAAATAAAATAAATAAACAACGGCAACAGCAAAAAGGCAAGCTTTGTTATGTTTTTGTTAGCAATATAGAAATACGGAGGGAAAAAAAATTAATGAAAACATATTCTCTCAATGAGACCCAAAAGATAGAGTAAACCAAGAGTAAAATTTAGCAGAAGAGCAGTTCAAAGTAATTCAAGAAATATATAAGAGATTGCTATTGGGATCATCAGAGAACATAATGTATCCATGTTGTCCATCATCCGCATAGTTGAATAATTACACAATCTTGTTTCCAAGAGTGTCATTGTACAAGTCACAACTGATAGCATAATGCGAGAGTACTTATAAACACAGTACAGAGTACTGATAGACACACTTAAGAATACAGACATTTTGCATCATAAACAAGCTAAGAATCATGAGAAATTTGATTTATATTTATACATATATACATTGTCTCATGTCAATTTACATTTGTCTGGGCACGCTCTTTACCAAGCAGAAACCTTGGATGATATTTTGTATATGACAGGGTCATCTACACACATCTCTTCAGTAATTATTTAATCAAATGAATTACAGCTCTTTTTTCTAAGCTCATTTCAGACTATATGCAGTAAACCAAGCTTCTGTTAGTTCTCAGGACATGACCCACTGCGAAAAGTCATGTAAGGCTTTGTCTAAAGTAGCCAGACATCGCTGCACACAGTGTTTGTTATTTTCACTTTTATTTCTCAAATATGGTCAAAACAAAAAAAAAGAATGTGGTTTATCTGTATTTTCTCCAAAGCAATCATACACTTCCAAAAAACCCTGTCAATGACGGGAACCTATATTCATGTGTGAGTGGATTCCATATCATATTTTCAAAACTATGTGTGCCTCATGCTAGCCCCAGAAAAGGGGGGCTAAGATGGGGAATATGTATTAGAACAAACAAACAAGGTATTTGTTTGCCCCTCTCCCATCACCTTGTGCACAACATAAGCAGTATAGATGATGAATAAAGCTTTAGAATTATAATTGTTCATGGTTTCTTAATTAAATCAAATATTTTTAGCCTAAAGAGATTTGATGTTGGCCATTCATGGCAAGCAGAAAAAAGGGGATCTTGTGACAGACACTAAAGGGTGTGGCCTCTCACCATGGGACTGAGGGCTTGGGGGGCGTGATTACGGAGTGTATTTTTACTGGCGTTCCCGAAAGTTCTGGAGAGATGAATTATTATGTTGGTGTCTCTACACATTAAAGTTTGAACTCCTCCACAACTCCGCCGTCATATTTCCGCGTTGACAAACCACATTGACCCTGACATGATCGAGGAAAGCGAGGAAATATGCGATTCCACCTCGCCTCAAAGCAACCCGGCCACTTGGTTTCAGCATGCGGAGAATCATGTCGGAGGAGACAAGGTACTTTTCGGTCATGATGCCGCTGGACCACCAGGCCACCAGGCGGTCCATTGAGCTGTTGAGCGATCCTCCCCCGCCGCCTGGCACATATGCTGCGCGAAAGAACTTGCTGCTCTGGAGTTGAGTCTGTCCGCCACATAGCGAGCAGATAGGCTACTT
Source organism: Fistularia tabacaria (assembly GCA_901007705.1). Taxonomy (NCBI): domain Eukaryota; kingdom Metazoa; phylum Chordata; class Actinopteri; order Syngnathiformes; family Fistulariidae; genus Fistularia; species Fistularia tabacaria. The sequence continues at coordinate 85,353 of CAAKHD010013228.1, read as the reverse complement.
TCTCTGCCAGCTTTAGGCGACGGGTCAGCCAGGGACCTTATGGAGGACAGGTTGTCGCAACTGGGATCTGAGAATGGAGGATTCCTTTTTAAATATGTCTTCCTGCAGCAATTACCGGCCCCCATACGATGGGCCATTCCGCATACTGGAGGTTCCTCGCCGTGGTCGACCCCCTGCCAGGACTCCAGCAGCACTTCCGCAAGGCCAGTGTCCAGTGCCCCCTGATGTCCAGACGGAGGGACGCCGCAGCTTTTTTCGGAAGATTGCTCAGGCCTCCCGTGAAGGACTGGTTGTTGCCCGGAGTCCCTTCTGGGTGTTCGTGAGAGGGGGGGGCTGTGTGGCGGACACTAAAAGGTGCGGCCTGTCACCTAGGGACTGAGGGCTTGGGGGGCGTGGTTACGGAGTGTATATATACTGGCGTTCCCAAAAGTTCTAGAGAGATGAATTATTATGCTGGTGTGTCTACACATTAAAGTTTGAACTCCTCCACAACTCCACCGTCATAGTTCCTCGGCAACACACCACAATCTGTCTGAAATGATTATCATAAAGGTGAAAGGAATCGTATAGTTTTCTGAACTAACACTGAGTAGAAACAAAGGACTGTTATAGATTTTAGCTTATTGTTCAAAAATGCGAGCTGCACTGCGAAATGCAACGATGCAGTAATGAGGGGGTTTTGACGATCTTGTCCTGGTCAGAGAGACATGACCTAAATTTAGAGACAGTCGAAGGCTGTATCAAACCACATTTATTTTCATGGGACTTCAATGCTTCAATACTTATTTTTCCATTTTGTTATAATTTTCAGTTTAATAAGACTCTCTTTTGACCTCTGTTTTCAACCCACACTCCAACATGGAACAGAGGCAGTAAAAAAAGACATGTTGAGATTGATAGCATTAAACCTATAGAATATTGTGATTTGAAATAATGAAAAAAAAATCAATAACCAATCACATGATATTAAAGTACAGTTTATTACATGATGTGGCAGCTTGGATGCTCAATGATGTGAAGCAAAGGCTGTTGGATAACTAATGTGGGATTCCGCAACGTTAACAGAAGTAAACATCAGTGCAACATTGCTCTGTTTGGTAACTGTCCCTGCCAATAGTTTTAATTATGAATAAATGCAAACCTTCCTTACTGTGTCCTATTGAGTTTAACTTTATAAGATAAGACAATACTTTATCAATCCCCATCAGGGGAATTCGAGTTACATTCAAAAGTCAAAGATAGTGTGGTTTGGTCTTCACAGGCTACATCTCCAAGAAGCAGAGGACCCAGGCCTGCCCCTGCTTTCTTATCCAACCAAAGCCTTAGACCTTTTGTTACAGGACCCTAAGGCAAGATCCATATACTTAGGGTATTATCAAGTCAGTGTGTTGGTCATCAACCCCCTCTATGTTTACACATGTATTGGGTTACAAGTCAAACCTATATTAACAAGCCCTGATAAATATAAATACAATCTAAATTAACGCAACTATCAAAAATAGAGCAAGAAAAACAGCACAGCCAGAGTGGGAAGCATGGAGAAACTGCCAGTGTGTATGCTAATAGGTTCATCAATATCACTGCTTCATCATTAGACACAGTAGATCTGACTATAATCACAACCGTGTATTCCATTAAGGGAGTGGGTTGATGATCACTTATTAATGAGGAACACACTTCACAAGCTACATGACTTTAAAAGTAATTGCAGCCGGCAACAGGAAAACAACAAATCCAGGAAGGCTGGCACAAGTGTTGGGGTGGGGGTAGGGGGTAATCAGTGCACTGACATCCACAGGATCTTCCAGGAACGATGATGTCATTTTCCCAAGATATTTGATTGGTTAATAGTTTGAGTTTCTTTCTCTCTCTTTTTTGCACTTGCACTTTATGGTGTAATCTCTTATTGATCTTAACCGACTCCATAGCAGGTTATAATTACAGCATTAGTTACTGTGGTGTTCCAACTGAAAACGGAACCAATTTCATGGCTCTGAAATTACCCAGTTAGATAAAAAGATACTTTGCCAACCTGCAAATCTTGTTTTGTGATACAAATAGGCTTACTGTTGTCTGGCATAGACTACGTCTGGTAGACTATCTGTGCAAAAGCAAAGCTGGTAATAATGGTGAAGTGATGCTTAACTACGACAGAAAACTAATTATCAGCTTATATGAGCTTATATCATGTTACAAATGACATACAATTTGGCACTATTTTTACATTGCTCTCATTCTGTAAGGGAATGAAAAAGCAAGATAGGCAAAGGGGGAAAATAGCCAGGGAGTAGATGAATAGAGCAGAAGGTGATCACAGGCATGGCCAGGGGCCAGACAAAGGAGGAGCAGGGGGGCCGGGTGGCCCCGGACTGACAAGTCAAGCTGACATCTGGTCATGGGAGGGAGGGAGTGGGAGGAATGTTTCAGTGTAGACAGAAGCATTTGGTTGTAGACTCGCCTACGAGAGGAGCAGGCTGACCAAAAAGCAGAAGTCTTTGCAGAAGTCCATAGTTCTCCATCAAATAAGGACCACATTGAACCGGTTTTGACTTTTTATTGTAAAGAGCAGGATTTATGGTCACAAACAAGGCTCTCAAAAATGGAAGAACAGAAGCCATTTTTTAAAAATCAAGTTCAATCAGAGTCAGAAATACTTTATTGATGCCGGAGGAAATTGAGCAGCCTCAGATGCTCCATTCAGAAAAAACTAAAATAAATAAATAGGAGGGGATTGACAGGAATAAATAAATAAAGATAATAAAGACAATTAAATGAAGATAACAAAATACAATTCGTGTTGGGTTTCAGATAAATAAGTTAGGGTAGGATAGAGTAGGCTAATTATTTATTGATCCCTGTTGGGGAAATTCAGGTGCCAAGAACCAGATAGATACTGAGATTAGAAGTGGTGAGATAGTTTGTTGTTAATACCAGACCAACTTACATAGTATGATTGCCGCTGAATGACTTCCTGCAATTGGGCAGCATGTCATGGAGTGGGTGAGAGGAAAATTGCCCTCATCTTGGACAACATTCTCCTGCCTGACAACTCCGTCAGAGAGTCTAGGTCCAACCTCATAACCTTGCTGGCCTTATGGGTGAGACAGCTCTGGCCCTTTTTGTAGATTGCATCAAGTTTTTTTGGCCAGTTCAGTTTGCTATCGGTGTGGAAACCTAGGTATTTGTAGTCCTCCACAATGTCCACATCCACCCATGGGTGGAAACCGGGATAAGAGGTGATCGCAATAGCATTAGCAATAATGCTAAGTAAATGTAGATAAGTCTATATGCAGTGTGTCACACTCAGCATCAGGCATTTTCTAGGAAAAAAAACATGTACTACAAATCACAGATAGTAAATATTAGACAACTGTGCGGAAACAAGCCACAATTTGGAGTGGTTATCATTTTTATACTTGAGTCTATCCTAATATTGACCGAATGGCCTCTCAAGCAATGCTTGAATGGAGCCCGAGGGAATATGTGGAAACATTCACAGAGAGTCACAAAGGCAGCCGATTTAGCTTCTTGAAAAGCAGCAGAAACATGTCCATGTGAAGTGCTCCCATTGCTGCCATCAACGGTGGAGATGACGAAGTGCTACAACATTGCAGACAGACAGCTGACCTGGAAGGAAATACTTTTTATACATACAGCTTTTCATTGCACCCAAATGAGAGACATTAGCAAGTGTTCACCCATTTCCATTCATACATCCATTGTCTACCGCTTATCCTGCACTTAAGGTCGTGGGTATGCTGGAACCTAACATAGCTGTCGTTGGGCGAGACGCAGGGCACACCTTTAGCCGGTCATCAGTTGATCGCATATAGACATGCAACCATTCACTCTTTAATTCACACATCTGGCCATTTTTTCCAATTAACCCTCAGCTAGTCTCCTTTGGACTGCGGGGGGAAGCAAGAGAACGCGGAGGAAACCCACGCATACACAGGGAGAACAAGCAAATTCCAAGCAGAAAGGCCCCCTGGAATTGAACTTGGGTCGAATTGAACTTAGGGCCTCCGTGCTGTGAGGCAGAAGCACGAACCACTGTGCCACACCCCCATTTTCATTACCCATGAAAAAGGGGTTGTCATTTATGTAAACATTTATATGCATTTATATAAAATCATGAATTATTAACAACAATTATTCAGAGATATTAAATTATATAGGTTATTACATTCTCTGCAGTTGTGTTAATATTCAAGTAGCAAAGATGGATGGTATGAGAATATATCGAACAGATCCTGTCAGCAGGAGAGGTCAAAGGATCAGTAAAGGCTTTTGGATTCATCCTCCAGGGATCATGATCTACAACTTCAGTCCTCATAGCTCTTCATCAGTGGGCAGAAGCAAAGATTTTAGTCTTCATATGATGCTCTGATGGAAATTTGAAGAGAAGCTGAAGTGAAGGTGTCAATGTTGCTGCCAGTAGCAGGCTGACTGTTCACACCCAGCATGCATTTCTTCTGATTTCTCCACTACGCCTGTCACCTGCTTCCTTTCACTGTTATGCTTGTGTGATTGACCACCCAACCCCCAATTCTTGGCCTAAACCGCCCCCGCCCCACACCCACGCTTCTCTCACTCAGCATGTTGTTGCCTACTCTCGCTCTCATTATAGTCTGATCTGGGCATTGTATTTTGATTTTTTCATACTTGGGAACATCCCCAAGATGCTCGTAACTTCGGTTTGCCAATCTAGACGCATTAGCTTGTAGGTCAAAGAAAAAAAAGACACAAAATGGCCACTTCGAAGAGAGTTTGGTGTTTAGAAACTGTAGAGTCCCTGTCCACCCAATTATTCCTACAGAGCTACATTCAAGACCTAGCAGCATTCCCTTTTTTGGAACGGTCTTCTGATGAGTGATGCTATCTGCCGATAATTACTGATTGGTTATGTTGGGCAAAATAACTACTTGATTACATTTACGATATTGGCTAAAATTGAATGAAAAGGCAGGAGTTTCTGAAAAAGCAGAAGGAACCCCCGTTTTTTCCAGGACCCACATTTTTCAATATAATGCCACCCATTGAAATTGAAAAACAATAGTCCTGCCTTTTTTTTCCTTGATCTCTGAAACTGACCCTCTGGGTCGCAAACACCCTGTAGCATTTATGACATTTTAAAATGGAAATCTCTCACTAGTGGTGGCGTGTCTCAGGGAGTTGGAGCAGTTTTCCTTGGAACCAAACATTCCTGGTTTGATTTCTGCGCTCCTCCGAGCCAGTCGAAGTGTTGCTGATTAGGACACTGAACCCCTAACTGCTCTCCTGGCGCTGCTCATTAGCTGCTTTCTGCTTATGGTTCATCCATGATTGGTTAAATGCAGTGGTATAATTTAGCTGATGTAGTGCTGTCTGTAAAACTGAGTGAGACAATAAAGGTATTTCTTCTTCTCAAGATTTACTTAGTTTAGGAGTCAGCCTCAAGTCGACACTCAAGGAACTGCATTTGTGGACTGCTACTGATAGAATTTTTTCCAACTGGTTTGGTTGCTTATGAAGAAACCTCAGTAATGACATTAGTAATTTAGGGTTTCTAACATTTTGATTTAAATGCCCTATCATATGTTTGTGAAGGTTCTCAGTCATCCAGGTTATGATTGATCACTGTCTAATTGTTGTGGCACCTGGACTTGGTGTTTCATCTTGAAGATGTTTCACCTCTCAGCTGAGAGGCTTCTTTAGCACTGGACATAGTTTTTTCTTCACTCAAATGAAGAAGCCTCTCAGATAAGATGTGAGATGTCTTCCCGATGAAAGACCTAGTCCAGTTGCCATGGCAAGATTTGACAACAATGCTCAATAATCGCCTTTTTCAAACTGATTTCAAGATTTACAAATCAAGACAATACAAGTGAAGAGTTGTTGGTGTGAAAGAAGTATAAACACCCAGGGCAGTCTCTCTGATATTTCTGTATTATACACTCCCCAAGAAAAGCTTGGAAACATTACTTTGGTCAATTATTTCTCGCCCGTTAATAATAATTATTGGAGTTGTACTTTACAACATTGGAAAGCTGGATTTGTACCCTTTACAGCGAGATACAATTTGTAATGATCGTGCAGCTGTGGATTGAGCAACATTTAAATGTGTGCTCAAAATGCCTGAATTATTCTCCTGTTGTTATTCACTCTTGTGTTGAGTTTCTTGCTGAAATGGCCACTTATTGGCCATTTTACACTTCATTCATTTTACTCTGTCAGGATTTCAGTGTTCCTGGCTCTGTTGGCCAGATCATTATCCTCGATGTTGGAGTAAGGTCCCAGGCTCTGGAGATATGGGATCACCACTGGCTGCAGATTCTTATTTTGATATCTCACTGAATAGATACTGCCTTTAATGATGACAAGGGCAGGGGATTTTGTCACACTTTTAGAGACTCTACCCAAACGCTTAGTTATGTTGCTCATTCAACAGAAGCACAATCCTTACAAGTTACACTTTGTTGTTAAGATTACTACTCAGGATTTTCAATTATATATAATACAATCTGCATAATTACAGAATGGTAATGATTGACATAAATAATATTTTCAAACTTTTTTCGAGGAGTTTAAATAAAAAATGTAGACTATTATATGATTTCATACATACTTCTATCAGTATCAGTTAAGAGGTCTGATGTTCCTTGTACTTATTTATATTTGGTATTGGCAAAATATGTTGGAACAGAAAATCATTCCACAATGGGGACATTTCAAGTTAAACAATGTATCTTGTGGATTAAAGCACAAATCATGAGGTCAGGATAAGGTCAGTAACAGGAAACCAGGTCATTTCTGGATTTGCCCAAAAGGACATCTTTGGAAAAACAATTTTCCATTGGAAGAGCCTTTACAAAACAGTGCTCCAATCAGAGCAAAGAGATGAAGAAGATGATTTAAAGAAAGAAAGGGAGCTGTTAGTTGTTGCTAACTTGGCTGATTTGTCTCCAGATATGTCATTTTTCCCCAGACCACAACTGAGGTGTTCATTTTCCTTGAGATGATAATTGCAGAAGGTCTGGACAGGTTTTTTACCTGGATTCGCTACCCTTAAAGATTTTTTTTTACTACCTTTTTATTTATAAAAATCCCCTTGTCTTTTAGTTTCAGACAACATTCACTGTTACACACAGCACAGCATCAGATGCTTCCATGCACATGTGAAAGAATTGATCGACAGAAAACAAATGTTGGACAGTCAATAGTGATTTTCCTTCAGAAGAGTTGGCACAATTGGGGAGCCCCAGGTCAATACAGTCCCAGTACTGAGGACAGTGCTTCATTTATCTGCCTGACAGAACCCAATAATGTTGTCTTCAACAAATTCAGCTTTCTCTATTGGTCTCACTTGAGAATTTTCCAGACTAATAGATGCACTGAATGATAATTTTTGAAATTGTGTTGGAGCAAGACCCAAGCGTTACTAGCCCAGTTTGTGGGATTCTGACCACCAACAAATCTTTTGAAGCAGAAGGAATGAGTCTCTCTAGAGGTCAGGGCTCAATCCATGTGAGAATACACAACAGTTATTGTATTTTTTAAAGACTTATCTTTCTTTTATGCCGCGGGGCCTTTTACATTATTTTTTATGCATAGTTGCTTTATCACAGAGCTGCCTCAACACAGTTGCAACAAACAACCCACAATCGAGAGATGTAGGTGATTTAGGCACCAGCATAGTGCCACCCAGGCTTGTGAATTTATTCAGCATCCTGGTATTCATCTCGAAAGCAGGACTTGCAAAAAAAAAAACAGAGTCAACCTTTGGAATAAGCCCTTCAGCTGCTCCAGCTGCCTTTTTCATCCCAACAAATGATGAAGCTGATGGAAAAATCAGCCTTAAAATCCTGCCTTTAAAGTGCAGTGTAAATTGGGATAGGGGGCTTGTCAGAGGGCAGTGTGGCCATCGGAAGACAAATTCTGTGCATATTAATTGGTCTCATGATAAGAGGCCATCAGACTGTATAACATCAGTCTGGACGGGACACAACTCTGACTGCCTGGGGAGCATCTGTGCTACTGCCACCCATCACTCCGTCACCCAATTTTTATTTTATTTATTCTTTTTTTTGTGCTATGTGTAAATGTGTATGTATATATGTGTATATTGTATGTGTACAGTATATTGTGTATATGTGTGTGTGTGTGTGTACATATATATATATATTTTTTTTCTTTTCCCTCTAATGTTGCTGCTGCAACACCCGAATTTTTCCCGCTGGGGATCAACAAAGTATTTTCTTATCTTATCTTATCTTATCTTATCAAAATACATTTCCCCCTGTTCTAAATCAAAGCATTTGAATGCTGGGGCTTATTTAGTTCAGATTTGAAGATCCTCAAGGAGAAAGACTAAGTCCAGCTGCCACGATTAGATTTGGCAATGATTGACCATGACCTGAATTAAAGAGAATCTTCGTAGACATATGTGATTAGATCAGTCATACAATGATTATTGATTATTGATCCATTGTGTTTTCATTGGTTCGTTCACTCATATGTTGAACACATGTTGCACATAGTGAAACCCTGAAAATAAAACGGAAATTAAATCATAATTTGTCACAAGTATACAAATATTGCTATCAGCTACCATTAAACTTATGTAAAATAATCTCCAATAGGCTTTCTTTTAAGGTGCTGTTTCTATTGTAAAAAAAAATGAATATGATACAGACTGAATGTGCCTCTTTGGAGCATGGTGGGACACCCTTGTGAAATTACAAGATGCGCATTTGGTCTCTAGGCTTTCGTGTTGTGTCCTACCCTGACATGCCAGATGGCTTGTTACACGAGGAAGCCATAGTAAACAAGGGGGGGGGGCACATTAAAAGAAAAAACAGGTGACAGGAAGAACCAGAGAACGATCAAGGTTCTGAGTATTTTTTGGGTGGATTTTGTCTTCATCTCAAACTCTGACATGACCGATACTGTAAGAGTTGTGACACTTAACTCCTCAGGAACAGCCACCTTTGTTCAAACAACCACCAAAATTGATGCCAATTAGCACAACCTCTTCTGGTGCAGGGAAAATCGGTTCTCATATGATTTGGAGTGCTTCCGATTTGGTTGGCAACGAATGCTGGCAGCATTACCCTTCTTCTCTGTTTTCTGGTCATTGAGAGCTTGAGAACAGTTCAATAGCAGTTAAAATGCTGAGTCTTTTGGTTAATTTTAATCAAGCCATCCAAAAACAGTGGAAGAGGAAGGAGACGAAAACTCCAGAGACCAAATGCCATATTTTTCAACAACAGAGGGGCTCCTGAATCCATTGGCGGTAGATTTTTCAACATGAAACCGCAAAGAACATTTTTTTCTGCTCTTTTATGACACCCAGCTCAAGTCGGATACTTTTATACTGTCATATGTTATCTGTAGACATTCCATCACGGATGAAAAACTCTTTGCCTTCAAAGTGTTCTCACGCCGTCCTCACTTGGCATTTTCATAGGAGCACCTGGTATTTTCAGATGGAAAAAACACACTTTGGTGGACTTAATTCCTTAACCTTTAGGACTGAATAAATCACTGTTGTGAGAAACAAGCATTCTGAGTTAAGTCACAGCTATAAATCTGGACAGGTGAGTCAAGCTGTGAGAAATTTGTATTCCATCATATACAGGTGAAATTCAAAACATTAGAATATCTTACAAAGGTTCATTATTCCAGCACTTAGATTTACAAGGTGAAACTAATGTATGAAATAGGTTCATAAAATGCTAAACATGACATTTCAAGCCTTCATTTGATATCATTTTGATGATTATTGCTTACAACTTATGAAAACCTCAAAAAATTAGAATATCACATACAATTGAGAGAAAGGGGATTTTAAACAGAGAAAAATTGGCCCTCTGAAAGGTTTAATTTTGCAAATGTACTTAGTACTTGGTTTGGGTCCCTTTTGCATGAATTACTGCCTCAATGTGGCATGGCATGAATGCCATGAGCCTGTGGCACTGCTCAGGTGTTATGGAAGACCAGGATACTTTAATAGTGGCCTTCAGCCTTGCTGCATTGTTTGGTCTCATGTCGCTTATCTTTCTCTTGACAGTACCCATAAATTCTGTATGGGCTTCAGGTCTGGTGAGTTTGCTGGCCAATCAAGTACCGTTATCTAATGGTTATTTAACCAGGTTTTGGTACTTTAGGCACTGTGGGCAGGTGCCATATCCTGATGGAAAATGAAGTCACTATCTCCATAAAGCTTGTCTGCTGAAGGAACCATGAAGTGTTCTAAAATCTCCTGCGAGACAGCTGCATTGACTCTGGACTCAATCAAGCACAGTGGACCAACACCAGCAGATGACATGGCTCCCAAAACCAACACAGACTGAGGAAACCACACTGGACTTCATGCATCTTGGATTGTGTGCATCTCCATTCTTCCTCCAGACTCTGGGACCTTGGTTTCCAAATGAGGTGCAAAATTTGTTCTCATCGGAAAAGAGGTCTTTGGACAACTGAGCAACAGATCAGTTCTTTTTGTCTTTAGCCCAGGTAAAACGCTTCTGACATTGTTTGTTGTTCAGGAGCAGCTTGATAAGAGGAACACAACATTTGAAGCCTATTTTCAGGATCTGTCTTTGTGTGGTGGCTCTTGATGTACTAACTCCAGCCTCTGTCCACTCCTTGTGAAGTGCCCCCACACTTTTGAATGGCCTTTTCCTGATAATCCTCTCCAGATTCCGGTCATCCCTGCAGCTTGTGCACCTTTTCCTTCCACACGTTTCCCTTCTAGCTAACTTTCTATTTATGTCCTTTGATACAGCACTTTGAGAACATCCAAGTTCTGTTGCAATTACCTTTTGAGGCTTTCCCTCCTTGTAGAGGGTGTCAATGATGGTTTTCTGCACTCAGGTCAGCACTCTTTCCCATGATTGTGAATTCTACTGAACCAGTACTGAGAGACCATTTAAAGACTCAGGAACCCTTCAGATGTGTTTTGGATTAATTAGCTGATGAGCGTGTGACCCTTTGAGCCGATAGTAATGAACCTTTTCCAAATCTTTTAATTTTCTGAGATTTGGAATTTGGAGTTTCCAAAAACTGTAAGCCATGATCATCAAGATTATAACATATGGACATATCTCACCTTGCATCTACTGAGTTTATGTCATATTTTAGTTTCACATTTGAAGTTGAATTGCTGACTTGTATTAACTTTTGCATGATATAGTAATTTATTGAGTTTCACCTGTACATCAATTTCCACATATAAATATTTGCAAAGTTTTCTAGCTGTGAATGTATTTATTTACTGCAGCTGAAATCATTAGACAGGCATGCAGCTCTTAAATGAAAACAAAAATCAACATTACAACGTCATTCCTCCTGCTCTGATTCCCTTAGACGATTACTAGCTTTCTAATGAGCTTCTTACATTTTCTTATTTTAAGCAATGAAAAGAAATGTATCAAAGCCAAATATACCAGAATATCAGACAAAAGAAAATTTGAGATAAAATCACCTAAGTGGATTCAAAACAAAAATGTTCAAAAAACAAGATTTTTGAAATAACAACTCTTTTGTCACAAGCTGAAGTCTGATATCTATGAATCCTAACAATGTCAATCAAGAGTTAAAAAGTTGTGTTTCTTTAGAGAACTTAAGTACATTACTGAATGTGGAATAAAAGACACCTACAGTTTAAGAGATAAAGTCAAGCAAGTGGACCCCGCAGGGTGACTTCCTGTTGGTGATCACACAGTCCAAAGGTGGACACTTGGCAGTCACTCGTGTCTGTCACGCGTTTATTCCACTTAGTTAAACTACCGCAGATGGCACATACAGCATTGAACTAAAGGCCGACACAGAAAGAGCATTTAGACTATTCTATAGATGTGCTAAAAAATGAGTATTTATATCCAGAAAACATGATTTTTTTCTATTTAAAGGTCTTTTGATAGCTATACCGTTGATGATTATATGTATTGTTACAAATTATAAATTCAATTTTTTCTTTAAAAACTCATACTGAGCACATAGTATCTTTGTTTGTTTTCTAAGATGTAATAGATCTTTGCAAGCCTCAGAGATCCTTGTATGCTTGGTACCCAATATTCTTTGCGTTCCCGGGATTTCCCTGAATGGGGCATCTTCATTTGATCGAAAAGATCTGATCTGTTTTTAACTTAAGCTATGATGAAGAAAGTGGTCAGCAAGTATCCTGAAGGAGTCTGTCTAAGCAAAACCTAAGTGATGTGATGTGCAGTGATGAGATATCTGTGCTGAGAATGGAATGACTGCAGCTGATACATTGTCTGGATGAGGTTATTCAACAATATTTTGGTGTCAGAATAATATTTTACCAAGATTTGTGACCATATCCCTTGGATAATGCAGAGGAGAGTAGCAGAGCAGTGATATGGTGGCAAGTTTGATCAGGCGGGAGTAAAAGCTGCCAGATACACCTGGTAAATCAAGCCTTGTAATGCAGGTAAAGCTGTGACAACCAGGAAAAGGATCCTGGCTGCAAGTTTTAAAATCCAACCACTGTATTCTACAGGAGGGCAGGGATGTGGAATCCATGAACAGAACTGCAGAGGTGGCTGGTTGGAGATGTGGTATGAAAACTGTCAGTGTTTGTTGATTCAGAAATTTGAGGTTGTACTGGTCAACACCAGCAAAAAAGAAGGCCTACTGGGATTTATTGACTCAGAATTGGATTGATTTTCAGGGGCTAAAGGAAGGGCAAGCAGGGCTTGGCACATTCTGCTGCTACTACGACCCAATCCTGGATGGCTGGTATAAAGAGAATAAATTAATCCTGATAGCCATAAGACACCCGGGGCAACGATATTGATGGATGGAGCAGCTGAGGCCTAAAGGTTAGAGAGGCGGGGCTGGTACTGACATATACCACGGAAATGCCCTTCAGCAAGACACGTAAACCCCTGGTCTCAGCCCCCAAACACAAACAGGATTTCCAGAATCACGAACACAACAAGACCACTGAAGGCAAGAATGCAAAGTGATGTTTTGTTTGTTTTTTTATTCACATTAACATTAAATCAATTCCCATGATCTAGGAGTTCAATCAATATGCAGGCTGTGAAGCTGAATATGTTTATTGAAAGCAGGGGAAACTGTTTTTAGCCTGGTGTACTTTAATTGCTATATACCAGTACATTTCAGATTAATTTGAAAACAGTTCAAAGAATCCCTATATTTTTTTCTATCAACCGGGGTTTTAAAATTGTAATGCTAAAGATTAAAACAGCCTCCAAAGTATCAGTGTTTAATTTTTCAAATCTATGAATCGAGATTCATGATAAAGCGGCAGTAGTAAAATAATACGGACCTTGGTGGTGATGGTGGGCTGGATGATGTCAACTGCAACAGCATTGGAGTACTTGGAGAGTGTCCTTCCACTTTCTTCATAGTTGTCACTGCAATAAGGAAGTAGGGGTTTAGGGTCTCCCTGGCATTGGATCAGAGGCTCTGTCTGAAAAAAAATCAGCCTCCTTCCTGAGCAGCTGTCTCCTTGAAGCCATACTGCAGCGGCAGCTCTGATGTGTGCAAAAAGTTGATGAACGAGCTAAAATGGCAGCTAAAATGGCAGAAAGATTGGCCAGATCAGAACAGACTCGGACTCCTGAGTGGATGATTTTGAAAACCTAAGAACAAACCACTGGACATCTGTACAGAGAAAAGGAGGATCCAGTCTACCCAAGGATGGCAGAGAATGCATTTCATCTATGATTATATTTGATAAACTTACGGCTGCTGCAAACATAACGATACAATGTTTTATGTTCCAGCATTTATGGGTGATGTAGTTACTCATAGTGTTCATGCCAGGGATGTTCTTTTCCAGGATTATAAATGTGTTGAACTGAAAGAAAATATAAGATTAATGCATACCCACTATTTACAGTCACCTGCTGTATGCAAGTTTCCAGAATCCCATCAAGAAACTTCATCTTAATTGTCCCACAGCTGATCATGTGGGACTGTGCAGGCCAACCAAGGCTTCCTTTATCTTCTGGGAATCACCACAGCTTTTCTAGGGGGATTTCAAGGCATTTCCAGGCAAGACAGGGTAAAGAATGCCTCCAGCGTGTTCCGGGGCTTCCCACCAGGTGGACGTGTCAAGAACACCACTCATGGGAGGTGCTCAGGAGGCTCATTATCAGGTGCCCAAACCATTACCATTACATGTGAGTGCTTTTGACATGAAGATGCAGGTGCAGCTGCTCAACCCCAAGCTCTCAATGGATGTCTGTGCTCCTATGGATGTCTGTGCTCCTCACCCTGTCTCTAAGGCTAAACCTAGCCACTTGTAACAGAGACCTCGAGCTAACAAGAATCATTCCATGAATGTTGAGTATCTTCCCTGTGACTGCAGTTTTGCTGTTTACAATACTTCTACATTTATAAATATGGTAAACATGTTGTTTTAATATCAACCTCAAAGATGCTTCAACAGTTGGAGATATCTGTATCCATTTTGAAAAAACATCCCTCCCTGAGTCTTGACCTTTTGGTGGTGACTGAAGGTTGTCTTGGTTGTCTGAAGTTTACAAATCCCTGCTCACTAACATTGCATTTTATCCTGTAATTCAGAATGTATATTGCGAACATCAACAGAAGATGTTTTAAAAATTTTAAATAATCATATGGAAGTTGCAATCAGTAATCACATGAATGTGATAAAGTTCTGTTATGCCATAGGGACTTGAGCGACAGGCACTTGTGATGTGTGGTGGTGTAATGCATGGTTACACTACACACAAGAATCTGCCCAGTGCTGCACATTTTCTTGAGTCCATGCCAGACAAACTTGGCTACCAGCAACCTTTGCTCTCCTCTTCAGGGCCTCATACAGGGGATGCATCGGTGCAATGGCATTGGGGACAAAGCTTGGGTAAAAGTTTGCCATTCACAGTAATTGGAACCATTTTAGGACCCTGTCTACCTTACACAGGAGTAGTACAGCCCCATCCTTGGTGACTCAATGTCCAAGTAAGTCAATAGTGGACAACCCAAACTGGCCCCCAGCTGGGTTTGTGATCAGTCCATGCAAAGTGAGGCACACCAAAAGGACCCTCAGGTGGGTCAGTTGCTAGGCTTTGGTGGCACCGGCCACAAGATGTAGTCCAGGTACACAAACTGACGATGTGTACCTGGACGATGCCAAGGCGTTCATATTATTGAATTCAGTCCTGGTAATGGCCAGACTGGACAGGCTAGTCACTTCTCTTGTGTATGGATAGGTTGGCCAATTGATGCAATGTGGTGCTCCACTCCATGTTTGACAGTAGAAGATGAAAGAGTGAGCTGCGTGAGCAGTGAAACATGACATACGCTGGGGTCTGGTAGTCTATACCACAGAGAGCAAATTTATACGAGCAAAGAGTCATGGCATTGATCAAGCTTACCCAGAACAACATCACGGCAAACCTGTTGCTGCTGCAGTGACTGCTGTTTCACAATGGAGCTGTGCAGCAGCATGATATATCCGCCTGGGCCAGGGTGGACAAGCCGGCATAGGCAGCGATGAGTGTGGCACCTGGCATGTCATGGTGTTGAGCAGCCAGGAAAATCCTGTCAGCTTCCTCAGCCAGAACATGGCAGTCAGTGATGTAGGTGCTGGCAAAAGCTGCGCACACTGGAGATGGGAGCTGCCAAAGGAAGAGCTGGCCGAAAAAGGAAATCAAGCTTGTGCTCCCCCAAGAGGTCCAACGCTTTGTCCATATGCTCACATGTTGAGTTTGTATGTTCCTCTCACATCTCCCCACAAAATATGCAGAAGATTAATTGGAAAAAATGAGAAAAATTGGCCACATGTGTGAATGAGATAGTGAATGGTTATTTGTCTCTATATGTGGCCCTGTGATCGACTGGTGACTGGGTCAAAAAGATCAAAGATCCCGGTTGTACCCCGATGACAGCTAGGATTGGCACCAGTATCCACCGACCCTGAGTGCAAGAGAAGCAGCAGATAATGACAGACTGGACTGATGGATCCATCCATCCATCATCTGCCATTTATCCTACTCAGGGTCATGTGCCAGTTGCCAGTCAATCGCAGGGCCACGTACACAGACAGACAACCATTCACTCTCACGTTCGGGGCAACTTTTCCCAATCTTCCAATTAACCTGCTGCACGTTTTTGGACTGTGGGAGGAAAACCCACAGACACACGGGGAGAACATACAAACTCCACAAGGAAAGGTCCCCTATCGGAATCTAACCAGGGTTCTTTGTGCTTTGAGGCTGAATATAATACAATTACAATACAAAAATATACATCGTAATATTTTTAGACACATTACCTCACGCATAGGTATGCACATATAAAAACACACACCTTCAATTGTAGTAATTTATAATTGTAGCATACAAAATTGAAGTAAAATGCAGTAATAATTTAGCACTTATAATTTATTCAAACATACCCCCCCACACACACACACAGACACGGCTGCTAAGTTTATAACGGGGTAAAATTCCTAATTTAAAAATCTTGTCACACAAACTTGCACTTACTGCAACAGCGAGCCATCACGATCGATTAAATGGGTTCCATCTGCGTCTCTGACACTAGGGAGATCACCTTTGAACACGGCACCAAGTGTAGAGTTCGGGTAACGCTGCAACGTCGACACAGAAATGCAACAAACATGGTTGCCTATATTTCAAGTCATATACTTCCCCCATCTGCAAGGTGGGAAGAATGTTTCTGAACTCCTGAGCGGAGGAAGGCAGTAGCCTCGGACTGTACAGGGTGACACTGGAACAGAGATCAGCTTGTGTTGCAGATGAGTATTTTATTTCAATCACTTGACTGTTTCACCTGAAGTCAGAGTTTACAGGACATTTCTTATCAGTGCATGTGTGTGACCATCTCCACCGTAACATGTTTCAAGAAGTTACTCAATTAGTAGAATTTAATCATGGACAAACATGTTCACCACTCGACTTCTAAGCTCCTAATTGTTAGAGCTAGATCTTATGTTGATTTTCAGGTTGCTGCAACTAAACATGTGTAACTTTATCAGTTGGGGAAAAGGGGCCCTACAAGTCAGTTCAGACTATTCTCAATGAGATGAACATGGACTTGGACCATAGCTTTACACAGAACCAGAAAAAGGGTTTGTGCTTTGCTAAAAAAAGCATGTATTTGGTGTCTTGAACAAACATTATGAAACAGCTGGTAACATCAGTGGGGGTTGTTTATCTTGTTGTTTGTTTTTTTAGATGTAGTTTTGTGTGTGTTTCATTCCTGGTTGCATCCAAACACCAGTCTTTTTTTGCGCAACATGTTTTTCTAATAATTTGCCTCGTTATAGCATTTGCCTGGTTTGTTGGTATGAGATACCAGGCCATGAGAAATCCATGGATTTATTTACAGGCAGTAAAGCATTGTAAGTTGATATGGCGGGATTTGGACTGAATATATTTGAATATTGCTTTTTCATTCTGATGAGCAAAGGCCCATGAAGCCTGCGTGAGGCTCCAACTAAACATTCGGTTGAACTTGAATCAGTCTTGGAAAAAAATAATAATGTACACTTTGAAAACAAAAAGAGCATCTAACTTTTCAGGATCTTGACAACATTGTAAACGTTCTTGTTTCATCAACATTTAAAATACAAGTGAATTCAAGGATTCAAAGTGTTTATTGTCATATACACAGTGCGAAAACATGTTTTGTTGTACAATTTCAATAAAGTATTGTCTTATCTTATCTTATCTTATCTTATCTTATCTTATCTTATCTTATCTTATCTTATCTTATCTTATCTTATCTTATCTTATCTTATCTTATCTTAAATTCTTACTTTGTTGTCTGCAGTGAGACCCAAGTGGATGTATTTAAATCTTTTATTTACTATGATGAATTGCAGCCTTTAATTCTGATCATGTCAAATTTAGCACAACTATATCGACATTGAGAAAAATCTGGTTATTTTCTTTACCCCACATCACCGAAAAGACGGAATCTGATTTAAACAAAACCTATCTGCACTGTCACCCTTTGAAACCGCAGCCCTGAGTTTGCATGTATACTCTTCAGCAGGAGGTCAACACATTCAGGGAAACAAGCTCAGGCTACTGCAGCCTATTTGTATCCAGGTGAGATGTACATAAGGTAGGGGTCATGGTAAGAGAGAGTTTCAGTCTTTATAACCTTAAAAATATAATAATAATGTCATATAACGAGAATAACTACAAAAGTTAATGAGGAAGAAAGGACAAGTGAAGTTATGGATGTTCCAGAACCTCTACACAATGAGAGACGGCTGACAGATTCTATCATCATTCAATGTCAGGTATGTTCGTAAACCAAAAAGTGGTGATTCAGAATGTTTACAGAACCCTCCTGCAACGCTAACATGCACACACACACTAGTACACACAAAAACCGACACCACGTGTCCAAGGTCTCTATTCTCCAGCTCCGGCCTTGAATTGAGCTGCTACAATGTCCTTCAGGTCGGGCTGTTCGGATCATTTTGCCTTCACCGACACCTGCATCGGCAGAACGAACAGATTGTGAGACAGTTGCTATGGAAACAAGCAACCAGCTGATGCCGCAGTGTTGCCATGGCTCAGACATAATCTCGCTGATTAGTCTGGCGGTCCTGATGTGACCACGCGCTGTCTGCCAATGGGAATCGAGAGGGGGAGGAGCTTTGGGTTCTCCGAAACTAAAGAACCAATGGATGTCACACAGCTCGGTTTCACTCACAGCATTTTAACCCTTTAAGCCCCTGTTGATTTTAATTCCTTGTAAGGCAGGGGTCTCTAATTCAATTTCTCTTGGCAGCATATCAGGACGGGGCACTGGAATAGTCCAGGCGGGCAAGAAATTGCAATATTTCCTGAAAAAAAAGGAACTCTGACGGGCAAAAAATTAAGCCGAAAATCCAGACCTGGACTGATCATTCATCTTCTAAGCATGTACTGAAACTCTGACCTTTGACAATATTTTTAAGATGATTGTGCTTTTCTTACAATTTTATGGAGCGGACAGCTTAAATTACACCAAAACAAAAGCCAAAAATCAATAGAATTCCAATATACATTAAATTTCTGACAGTATGTGAAGGGTTAGAAAGACAAGCATGGAGACTGGAATTGGGTCAACAGCTGGAGACCCCTCAACAATAATGATTGACTGACTGTTTCAGCTGCACATCTGAATCCTCCTCACTGGGCAGCGAGCAGAGTTAGCTGACATTCACTTGTCAATTGGTGTACATTTCGGCAACAGGAAAATCCTGCTTTCAGGTGGTTCATAGTTAAGCAGGGGTCAGCAGGAAGAGTCACATGTTGTGGAAACATCAGGACAGGTCAATGATGCTACAGGAGGAGTTAATACAATCCAATAAATCTCATCCATTGAGATCAACAACATTTGTTTTTTGTTTTTTTTAATTAAGCTTAGCCCTCAACTATTTTACTGTTTTTTGCCTCCCAGTTTCATTTGTTTGAAATGGTGCTGGGGATTACATTGATTCATATCAAGTGTAGTCCAACCTAATAATAATGTATACTCTATTCATTTAACCCATCATGGGGTGGGCCAAGAGCAGTTGGCTGCCGTCTACCATCAAACCAGGAAGGTTCAATTCCAAAGACGAGCACTCTACCTCCTGCGCTACGCCACTCTTTAGTAAGATGTATGGTAAATTTTCATGTTTAAAAATGTAATAATTTCACTGTGAGTATTGATGGATAGCGCATTATTTGTGAAAAATCATGTTCTTATTTTGAAGAGCTTATTTAGTCACTTTGATGATTAGTTTTTTCCCTTACGCGAATTAATTTGATGATTTGTATCATCAATTAAAATATGCCAAACTGAACATTTCATTAGTCATCTCCAAAATAATCTGCAAATAATGGCCTTGGAATTCTCTAAAAAGCAATACTAATTACCAGAAAATCAATCTCAATAAATCATAAAAAAGGGGGGGGGGGCATAAAGCTAGGAAAATATCAGCAGTGATGCAATAAATTATGAGCAAAAACTTAACTTTTTTTCATTTCAAGAATAAAGAAAAATCCCCTGGAAAGGGAACCTTTAAAATAAGCAAGAATTACCCAGAAAATAAGCAAAACATTCCGTAAAAAAGCAACAAACAATACCTGGATCGAAATAACTGATGATCCAGTTCCATGATGCCATGTCAGATTTTCTCATGACTAATTGAATAAATGTGGATTTAAACATTTTCCATGCAGCCAAGCTCTTTATAAACTCACATCTATAAAATGCCTGCATGTTCTCAGCTCTTCTCAGTCTCATTTGATAACAGCAGGCCTGTTGTACCAGCCAATGAGCTCTGTTAAACCTGCTGAGCTTCATGCACAAACAGATTCAACTCCACCTGCTGAAGGAAGAAGAACCTTGAGCGGGCAGCTTCCCATCCATCTTTTATTTCCCAGTTTGTGTTTCATAGACTTGTCATCCAACAATAAAAGATTTTTACAGCATTATAAACTGGTAATCTGTGGCTGTGGGGCGGTTGGCTGCTGTAACACCGATTAATCACCGGGCCCAAACACACACTGTTCTCATAAAGGCCTGGACGGCATAGGCGTCACTTATTGATCCTGCTCACTTTTATTTCAAGCCGGGCCGTTATGGAATTATATATCACTGGAAACCCAGTTTTCCTTATTAAGTGTGACAACTCACGTGTTACAGACTCCGCACAAATAAATTTAGTGTTTCTTGTGAATGAAATATTGTCAATATACATTTATCTGAAAATACTTGTAATATCATTATAATATCTGCATTATCCCTGTATCCCTTCTAGTTCATTTCCAGCTGTTTTCCAGGAAATTTTCTTTCAAAATTGAACATAATTTCTTTACTTTTCATATGAATTTTAGTCTATTGTTAGGTGAGTTCTTCATATTTAGAGGTAAGAACCTTCTTGCCAATTTTCAGGTAAATTACCTTTCACCGGAATCCAATAGATTTGTTCAGTTTCAACCTATGGATAGACTTAAATTGTATTATTACACCAGGCATTCATGTATGGGACATTGATCATGTATGGGAACATCTGCACACCTGATCAGATTCTAAGATTTTTTTGTTTATTTTGTGACACGTACATGTATCTCCAAAACATAAAACTTGTGCAATGACTGTGTTCTTATGTAATATGTAAATGTCAACAATTCTACTGTTGATGCAATGATGGAGGAGGGACCACAATAAAGGTGCATCAAGCTAGCGGTTTCACGCTAAGACTTTCGCCAGCTATGCTATGTCTGCTTGCTGGTAACAGTGTGCTGGGGCGACATAATGTCGTAACGTCAATTCCATCAAATCAACGTCCTTACAGTCTTACCTACAACCACAGCTCTGCTGCTGTTACAACAACCCAGCTGCAGTTAGAGGACACCTGTCCGCTCTCAGCAATGCCCATCATTGGACGCTGCAGGTTGACACTGAATGACTTCTGGTTTTGATCTTCAAAATAGGAGTTTCTAGTATAAAGATGACAGCATCCAGAAATACAGATTAGAAATAATGTGGTTGCTCACATTTTCAGTAAGACAAATACCCAAAGCTATCTATCTATCTATCTATCTATCTATCTATCTATCTATCTATCTATCTATCTATCTATCTATCTATCTATCTATCTATCTATCTATCTATCTATCTATCTATCTATCTATCTATCTATCTATCTATCTATCTATCTAAAGATCTATCTATAGATCTATCCATTTATCTATCTGGCCTGTAAACATTACTCTGTTTACAGGCCAGTAGCACACACTCCAATCATCACAAAGTGTTTTGAGAGAGTGGTGCTGGCCCACATTCAGAGCAACATTCAGGACACTCGACCACCTGCAGTTTGCATTCCAGCCAAACAGATCCACCTCAATGCCACAGCCACCACCCTCTATTACTCCTCTTGAAAACAAAGAGTTCAACATCAGGATGCTCTTTGTTGACTCCAGCTCTGCCTTCAACATGGTCACCCCTGACAAACTGACCCACAAAATGTCCAACTTTGGCTTTGGGGGGGGGGGCATAAAGCTTGGAAAATATCAGCAGCGATGCAATAAATTATGAGCAAAAACCTAACTTTTTTTCATTTCAAGAATAAAGAAAAATCCCCTGGAAAGGGAACCTTTAAAATAAGCAAGAATTACCCAGAAAATAAGCTAAACATTCTGTAAAAAAGCAACAAACAATACCTGGATTGAAATAACTGATGATCAGTTCAATAATGCCATGTCAGATTTTTCTCATGACTAATTGAATAAATGTGGATTTAAACATTTTCCATGCAGCCAAGCTCTTTATAAACTCACATCTATAAAATGCCTGCATGTTCTCAGCTCTTCTCAGT
>CAAKHD010013228.1:51253-62991 GCA_901007705.1 Fistularia tabacaria | reverse complement strand
ATTTGATAACAGCAGGCCTGTTGTACCAGCCGATGAGCTCTGTTAAACCTGCTGAGCTTCATGCACAAACAGATTCAATTCCACCTGCTGAAGGAAGAAGAACCTTGAGCGGGCAGCTTCCCAACCATCTTTTTATTCCCAGTTTGTCTTTCGTAGACATGTCATCCCACAACAAAAGATTTTTACAGCATTATAAACAGGTAATCTGTGGCTGTGGGGCGGTTGGCAAAAAACAAAACAAAAAGTTCTACATCAGGATGCTCTTTGTGGGCTACAGCTCTGCCTTCAACATGGTCATCCGCGACAAACTCATCCACAAAATGTCCACGTTTGGCCTACACCCCACCATCTGTGACTGGCTCCTGGACTTTCGGAATGGCAAACCCCAATCTGTCAACATAGGTAGTAGGATTTCAGCCAGCATCATCACAAACGCGGGCACTCGTCAGAGCTGTGTCCTCAGACCCATCCTCTACACCTTGATCACCCACAACTGTGTTCGCCTTCCACGAGGACAACATCATCCTGAAGTTCGCAGACGACAGCGAAGTGTTAGGACGCATCACTGGCGGGGACAAAACGGCCTACAGGATGGAGGTGGCCAGTCTGGTGTCATGGTGTGAGCACAACATGCTGAACCTCAACACTGACAAGACGAAGGAGATGATAACGGACATGAGGAACAAGAGGAGACCTCATCAGCGTCTGTTCATTTGAGGTCTCAAGGTTGAGAGGGTGAACAGCTTCAAATACCTGGGATCTCATCTCGTCCCTCAACACCACGCAAACGGTTAAGAGGGCTCAACAGCGGCTATACTTTCCGAGGAGGCTGAGGAGGTTTGACAGGTCGCCTAAGCTCCTAAGAAACTTCTACCGCTGCATTGTTGGGAGCATCTTAACCAGCTGCATCACAGTGTGGTACGACAGCGCAACTGCTCCGGACCGCAGTCACCTGCAGCGAGTGGTAGAGACTGCAGAGAAGATCACCAGAACCCCACTGCCTTCTCTGCAGAGCATCTACCGCCACAGAATCCACAGGAGAGCTGCCTCCATCACCAAGGACCACGCCCACCCTCAACACGACTGTTCTCACTCCTACCCTTTGGTCAGAGGCATAGGAGTGTGAAATGTAGGAAGACACGACTGAAGAACTTATTCTACCCAACTGCCATCAGACTCCTGAACAACTGACAGGAGTCCATAACCATGTTGTACCCTAATAACTATTTAAACTATATGCATACAACCTGCACCTGCACTTTGTGAGTTGCATACTCAAAGCTGCACTCTCAAACTTAAACGTGCACACCTACCAATATTGTTTACAACTCTAATACTCTATTTCTGTGCATGTTTACATTTCCCTACACTGGTTTTATTTCCCTACACTGTTACATCAGATGACTGCAGTATGTTTGTTATTATTTATTTATTACACTCAATTTAAATGCCAGACTGAGATGGTTTGGTCATGTACAGAGGAGGGATAGTGAATATATTGGTAGACGGATGCTGGATTTGGAGATGCCAGGCAGGAGGTCTAGAGGAAGACCAAAGAGAAGATTTATGGACATAGGATACAGAGATTAGGGTTAGATGGAGAAGGTCGATTCGCTGTGGCGACCCCTGAAGGGAAAAGCCGAAAGGAAAGGAAGAAGAAGATTAGACTTATCTGAATGCATTGTGAACGGCAAAATAAGAATTTCATAATACAGGGAAGCACGTTTCCAGACTATACATATGACAATGAACACTTTGAATCTATCTATCTATCGTAGAAGGATTTTCGCTGTAAGTATTTGGAAGTAATTTATTTTAAAAGACAATAGATTCGAAGTCTTTTACCAAGTGATACGTCTTTTTTATAGTAGGCGCAATATTAGCCTCCACCCACACGGGGGCGCCAGCAGAGCCGGGTTGTTTGACGGAAAGACGGAAAGTGATGTTGTTTATCCGAAGGCTTCGTCCTGTTACAGCAGTCCGGTTCATTTTTGCGGGTTTCTCCACGCCGGTCCGAACACGTCGCGGACTACGTTTCTCGGAGTTTCGTGTCCGGAAGCGCCCCCGGGAAAAGATGTCCCGGGCTTCATTCTGGCGGGTTCCGGACTTTAGCTTCAACCATTAGCCGCTCGCTCGGTGTACGACGATGGTCGCTGTGTTTGTGTCTTTGCATTTCAACAGTTGACGCAGACTGGAGGCCTCTTGTTTGTTATGGCGAGCGGGGACACAAAAAGCAGCCTGGGAAACCACGAAACTCAGTCCGAGTCGAAGGAACACGACTACGCTCACGCCACCCAGAGCAGCTCCGCCGCGCCTCCCTGCACCGAAACAACGGCGTCACATGTCACCGGAACGGCGCGAGAAAGCTTCGCTGCGCCGGCGCCGGCGCAGGCCGCCGGCTCTCTAGCCGTAGAACTCCCCGATCCGGCCGTAGGCGCGGAGGTGGATTGTCCCGGGGTCAACGAGGAGGCGGATGGACACGATACGACGTCGCCGCTCCGTGGGCAGGGGGACTCACGCCCTGCACCGCGCGGCCGCCGTGCTTTCAAGCGGCCGGAGGACAAGGACTGCTGCTGCTGCAAGAGTCCGTTCGAGCGACACGGCCGCAGCTTCAACCGCAGGGCGGTGTACACCTTCACCACCCCGGACACCGTACACTGGGCTTTCCCGGGCTCCGTGACGCACAACAAGTCCTTCCTGTGCGAGACGTGCGCGCAGGTCATCAGGACCAAGTGTAAGCGCAAGAACACCGGGAAGAGGTCCCTGTGGCTCAAACCCCCGGCACCGAAACAGGTGCGACCCGAAGAAGCACGATTTCTTTCCTCGAAGACAAAGTCTGGATGATCCCCACCATTCCTTCCCCTTTGTTTCAGCTGCTCCCTGCAGGGGTCGCCACAGTAAATCAACCCCCTCCATCTAACCTTATTCTCTGTATCCTTTTCTCTCACACCTGCAAACTTCTTGCCCCCTTTCTCCCCATCCATAAATCTTCTCTGTGGTCTTCTAACCTCAGCAACCTTCTACCAATGTATTCACTAGCCTCCTCTGTTCATGTTCAAACCATCTCCGTTTGAGATCTCTGCCTTTCTCTTTAAAACGTCTAACATGTGCTGTCCCTCCGATGAACTCACTCCTGATCCGATCCATCCCAGTCACTCCCGAAATTAACATCAGCATCCTAACTCCTGCTTCCTCTAGCCCTGCGTCCTGTCTTTTCCACCATGCCGCTGTTTCCAACCCCTCAAACCCCACATCCTCAAAATATCCTCCTCTTCGAAGAACCACCTAAGAATCGCAATATATTCTCTCTGTATTGTTCCTGCTCCACATACGCTGAATGAATCTCATTGCCGCTCATTACAGTTTTGTACAAAATGTCCTCACATGTATATCAAAAACCGTCTCCACTTTGTAGCTCCTCTTCTGGTTTGGTTTCCTTTTTCACACTGCATTCAGACGCAGTTTCACACCCAATGAAATTGACAGTGGCGTTGACTTTGCATTCAGATATACATTTAGATAGTGTTTGACTTCTCAACTTCATGTTACTCTCTTGGTCATTTCTCTGTACTGCTCACAGAAATCTCTCCAACTTTTCTTGCTTTTTTGGAGATTTTCTTAAGCCATTGCTGGATGATTTTATTTAATCATTTAATGATAGATTTTAGCAAATGATTTTCTATTTTTTGAGTCAACTTATTGTACTGCATACTCACACCAATCTTCCATGATGTTGCAAAGACACAAATGAATTTTCTTTGGGGAAATGACTTGATTAATTGACTAAACTGTTCCTCAGATATCCTCATCCTCAGATATTTTATGTCATGTTATTTACACTTATTCTGTGTTTCATTTGCATGTATCCTCAACTACAAACATTTCTGATCATAAAAAGGTGAAATGAGAACAGTAGATCTTTTGGGATTTTATGCCACCTCAGTGTCAGGATCTGCTCTGTCGTGATTCCATATATTTTAATAAGAATTTGTGTGATTTACTTTTGCTGAAACTAGACAAGCATCTTGATAAACGAGGACAATTACAAAAAGAAAGGCAGAATAAAGTGGCCCCTGTAGTGATCTCATGTCTTCATAGGAGGATGCTAATACAAGGGGAAGAATTGTAGCTAAAATGCTGTTTTTGTGTCGCTCTGTTGACCGCAGTCAGACTCAAGAGACAAGAACAAGAAGGGCGGCAGGATGGGGAAGAAAAGCAAGGCGGCGCTGCTGGTGAGCAAATCGTGCTACAAAGCTGCCTTTAAGATGCTGTGGTCAGCTAAAGGTGCCAGGAAGCCCATGATGGAGTTTCTGAGCAAACAGCTAAAGGAGGAGGTGAGGATGAGAGGTGAACTGTGGTGTTTAAGGGTCTACACATAACTTTGATTTCCTGAAGGTGTGAACCCATATGATTTTTTTGGGGGGGTCGGGGGGTATCTTGGAATTTGAAGAAGCTTTTTCTTTTCTAAATCTGTGTTGGTGGATGGACACATTTTAGAAGTTTGTTTTTCCGATGCATTTAAGCTTAATTATCTGCTGAGGTTTATTTTTCAATCAACACTGAATTTATAAGCCTTTCACAAACCCCTAAAGAGAAGTCTTTCATGATGTCAGTGATCTGATGTCTCAAATTTGTAAATATGTTAGGGTTAGGGTTATGCATCCTTCATTTGCCTATACTTTTATTATTGATTATTGATTTATTGATTTTTAGTGATCTGTATTTGATTAATTTTAATTTGGAGATATTTTGGGGGAAGTTTTAAATGTTTTGTGACAACTTTTATGATGATTTTTACTTCAATTATATTTCAGTAGTTCAGATTTAGATATATTGTCACATATACTTTGCCTACCAGTGTGCTTGTGTGTATATGCATATACATATGCCATTCACACACATATATATATATATATATACACACAAACACACACACACACACACACACACACACACACACACACACACACACACGCGCGCAGGCACATACTTGGGAAGTTAGGATACTTAATTTTAGAGAGCCAGTTCAGGTCAGTTCACCCTGGATCCTGGCCCATGCTATAAAGGCCGGCAGTGTAAACAGTGTGTGTGACCGGTTTGTCTGTTGCTGTGGAGCAGATGAAGGTGTTGTCACGGCAGGCAGACAGTCCCTTCCATCAGAAAGTGTCAAGCAAGAAGCCGCTGACATCCTTCCCATGGGGGGGTTGTTTGAGCTGGGCGCAGGACCACGCTCCCCTCGTCACCACCTGCCTCCGCTCGCTCTTCCCCACCGTCAAAGCTCTTGTCAAAAGCAGCCAGTAAGTCTGAGTCTGGGCTTAAGTTTCAGTCATCATTATAGTAAAAAGGTTGTCTCTGTGATATTTATTACCTGCTTACACATAACATTGTGTGTGCGTGTGCGTGTGCGTGCGTGCGTGCGTGCATGCGTGCGTGCGTGGTGTTTGACAAAGTTACCAAGATATCTTGAAAGTATACATTTTTGTCTATATCATTGTAGTGTTCCTACATTTCTCATACTTGTTTTGAATAGTTCCAATGTGTGGCAAATTTCAAACATTTTGTGCAAATTTCTAAAATGTCAGAAAAGTTCTCACTGGTTTTGGATGTATCTTGGATTGTTTAGATAAGATCCAGCTGAATTGTAAAGGGCTAAAAGATCTATCTAGACCACTTTCTCTGGGTTAATACAATTTTCAGTTGAATTCACCAAGGAAAAGTAATGACAATCTGCAAATTGTCCTAAAAAACAAAAGTGTGATGATTATGATAATTGAAAATGATTGTGTTTTTTGTGATATGAGATCTTTGATAGAAAGACTCCTAGGAGGGCGAACCCCATGCTGTGCAAATCATTGCTCTGATGGTGTGTTTGCAGCCAGCTGACAGAAGAACAGGCTCAGATGCTGCTGGAGCGTCGTACCATGCTGACGTTGTCCGTCCCGCTCTTCACCAGGAACATCTGGAAGAACAACTTCCTGCAGGCTGCTCTTGGAGCAGCACTCCGCCTTCAAGGCTGCTCCAGCTCTGCACTCGACACCCTCAACACCCTTGGACTGTGTCAAAACAAAGACACAGTCCGGCTACGGCTGCACAGGCTGCACAGGCTGCAAAGTTGCGAGGATGCCGTGAGTCCATCTTTTTGTAAATAATTCCAGTGTATAATTCAGGTAATAAGAGTATGAAGTGATGCAGTTTTAAAACTTCAGGGTTACACTTAACTGAAATGTTAGCAACATTAAAAACTTTAAGAAAACTTGGTGTGAAAACCAAGAGCAAAAGTGTTGTGTGAAGTCATAACAATACGCAGGCCTGATTTAAGGACTATTTTGGTAATTTAACCTCTGGTCAAAAACTTGTCATTCGAGTCCAGGATTATTAATATGATATGAATATCCATCCATCCATCTTCCACCGCTTATCTGAAGTCGGGACGCAGGGGCAGCTGTTGGAGCAGGGAGGCCTAGAATTCCCTTTCCCCTGCCACATGGTCGTCCAGCTCTTCTGGGGGGACCCCAAGGTGCTCCCAGGCCAGCCTAGAGACATAGTCTCTCCAGCGTGTCCTGGGTCTTCCCTGTGGCCCCCTCCCAGATGGACATGCCCGGAATACCTCCCCCTGGAGGCGTCCAGGAGGCATCCTTACCTGATCCTGATGCCCGAGCCACCTCATCCGACTCCTCTCTATGCGAAGGAGCAGCGACTCTCCTCTGAGCACCTCCCGGATGACCGAACTTCTCACCTTACCTCTAAGGGCGAGTCCGGCATCCCTGCGGAGAACTCATTTTGGCCCCTTATATCCATAATTTCGTTCTCTCGGTCACTACCCACAGCTCGTGACCATAGGTGAGGGTAGGAATGTCGATCAACCGGTAAATTGAGAGCTTCGCCCTCTGGCTCAGCTCCTTCTTCACCACGACAGATCGGTACAGAGTCCGCATCACTGCAGACGCTGCATCGATCCACCTGTCGATCTCCCACCCCATCCTTCCCTTATTCGTGAACAAGATACTTGAACTCTTCCACTTGGGGCAGGATCTCTTCCCTGACCTGGAGTGGGCACTCCACCCGTTTACGGTTGAGCACCATTGTCTCGAATTTGGAGGTGAGGATCCTCACCTCGGCTGCTTCACATTCAGCTGCGAACCGCTTCAGTGAGAGCTGGAGATCATGGCCTGATGAAGCCAACAGAATCACATCATCTGCAAAAAGCAGATGAGTTGAATAATAAACAGAAATCCTTGGCTCGATGACTGAACAACAGCTACAGTAAGTTATCAATGCAAGTCCTTCTAAATATTCCTGTTCGCATGGTCAAGTTGCCAGGCACTTTTTGGAAGCAGCAGAGCATCAGAAAAACGCAGCCATTACTAGATTTGTAATGATATCTGGTACAAGTGGACTTTTTTTTTTTTTAATTTGTCGATGAAAAGATTTAACACAGCCTTGACATTCTTGTCAAACTGAGATTTGTCAAACTGTGTGTTTATTGTTATTTGTTTCACAGTGAGTAATGACAGCTAGGGCCACGTTGGGACGCCAGATCACCTGACATTCTCCTTTCTCATTCACCAGGCTACAGAGAACGGACAGCAGGGGATAAAGATAAAACCAGAGCACAGTAAAGGTGAAGACATGATGGACATGGAGGGAGATGATGAGGACGAAGATAATGATGAGGAGGAAGAGGTGGTGGAGAACGATGACGAGGATGATGAGGATGTGGAAGAGGACGAGGAAGAGGAAACGCAAGAGGAGGAAGACGATGAGGAGGATCGAGCTGCAGAGGAGAAAGCGGAGCTGGAGAAGAAGAGGAGGAAGGCAGCAAAAAAGCAGCGAAAGGAAGAGAAGAAGAGGGAGCGAGGGAAGCGCAAGGCTAAGGAACAGGAGGAAGAGGAAGAGTTGGAGGAGGACGATGAAGGCTCGGAGCAGAAGAAGAGGCGGGTGGTGGTGGTTAGGCTCGACCTACTGAAAGGACACTCGGAGGTTGGACGATCTGACCTGTCGGCTCCTTGAGACTGAGGACAGCCGTTCCAACCTGGACGCCTCTCCGAGGCGGTGAAAGGCATTCTGGTAACTGTACAAACCTCCCAGCGAAACTGTTAGAGCTTTACTTCTATTTTCAACATTTTATTTTTTATGGAAAGAAAGAAGAAAAAAATCGCAACCCTGAAACAAACAAAAAAAAGTTCAATTAAAAACAATAAAAAAATAACCACCTGATTACTTGATTCATTTGCGTCATTGATATTTCTGAACGATGCTTCTGATTCTCCTTAAAAATGACCAAATAATGACCTCATAATGAACCCAATAAGAAAATGGCATGGTTGCCTTTACCATCAGGGGGACAGCACATGAGAGATGAGGACACAGAGAACAGGGTTAGATGGAGAAGGTTAATTCGCCGTGGCAACCCCTGAAGGGAAAAGCTGAAAGGTAAAGAGGAAGTCCAACAGTCCTCTATGTGCCCTTATCTGAGCCAATTTAAGCCTTTTTTTTATCTGAATGATGAAAAAACACCTTAACATGAAATTTTTAAAAACTAAAGCAAGAGATTACTTGTAACTTTTTGCTATAAAGTATAGAGTATATAGACGTAGATATTTAAGCACCAACTCTTTAAGCTGGAGACAAAGGGACACAATGTTGCACAG
Source organism: Fistularia tabacaria (assembly GCA_901007705.1). Taxonomy (NCBI): domain Eukaryota; kingdom Metazoa; phylum Chordata; class Actinopteri; order Syngnathiformes; family Fistulariidae; genus Fistularia; species Fistularia tabacaria. Next base: position 54,340 of record CAAKHD010013228.1, on the reverse strand, counting down.
TAGTTCCACCTTGATCCCTTTCTTTGGTGTTTTCCAGATTTCCCTGTGTTTTGCTGAAAGGACCAGCTGTATTTTCTCCACAGTGAAATTTCATAATTTGACAGGAATGTGTTGAGTTGAAATAGATGTTTGTTTTTTCAAAGTAGTTCTTCAAATGTTGGAGCTCAAGAGTGGTGAAGATGGTAGTGTCAGGAAGGGCATCTGATGTTAGGTCTTTGCCCAATCAATAAAGGGAACATGGAATTGATTTCCATTCCATATCGGTCAGGCCCCGGTTTAACAAACGCTACTGGCACTGTTCATCAACAGGCTGCCAGTGTTAGCTGAGCTACTATTGGTGGAAGACAAAGAAGACTTAAAAGAGGCAAGAGACGAAGAAAGGCAGCAGTATGACATGTCAGAGGAACTTTAAATGTTGGCACAGTAACAGGAAAAGGGTAGGGATCCAGATGACATAAGGGAGATGAGGGCTCTTACCAGAAGCCAGGACGCAGAACTGATAAGATTTTCTCTGTGAGAGAAGAGGATGGACTGGAAGCTGTTTTTTTATGATGAATCATTTTAAGGAAGACATGCTAGAGGGGGTTTATCTGCCATTTATTTTTGTACTTTTCACGCAAATGTCTTGATTTTGACATTGCTTTAAAAAGGCAACTTCAGCTGTCTAAATCGGTGAATCGGTGGCAGTGGAGAGGGTGAAGGACAAACTGGGAGGTATTCTGGACAATCCTTCCCAACCCCTGCACAACCAGCTGTGGCTAATGGGCAGCTCATTCAGCCAGTAATTCATCCCACCCCGGTGCAGAACCGAACGCTTCAGATGCTCCTTTACAAAAGCAGTACAAAAACTCTGACCAGAGGCCGGAGGTGCTTCTGTGCTACCACCACCTCACTAATTCACACATGCCATGTCCTCATCCTGCTTATCTATTTTTATTGCTGTTGTCATTATGTCACCTACTTTTTTCCTTGTCATTCTGTTACCTATTTTTACCCTTGTTGCTGTTATTCTGTTATCTATTTTTTCTAATCCTTGTCATTCTGTTGTCTATTTTTATCTAAGCTGTTGTCATTCCATCCTCATCCTGCTTATCTATTTATTTTTATTTTTTTTGTCCTTGTTGCTGTCATTCTATTGTCCATATTTATCCTTGCTGCTGTCTTCATCCTTTTAATTATATCTATTTATATCCATATTTATTGATAGTTTTGCTGGTGTGTCAATCAAATTTCCCCTATGGGGGATCAATAAAGTACTATCTTATGTTAAAGTGGGCATTTTTACAAGTCTTTAGAAAAAAAAAACTCAACATTCAGGTGTGAAAGGAGCCGCATGAAGGACTGTAAGGTTTTTATTTCTGTAACAGTCATTTACAGCAACAAAAACATCCACTGAGTAGCAGCCGCTACAATAAATATTCCAACATCCTGCCGTCTCTTTCTTCCCTGCAGTTTCGACCCAGTCATTTCAGGGTTATACACTTAAAAACAACGAATTTTCATGTGGGAGCTTAGAGACAACAAAACTCCTGAGTGAGCAACCATGAGGTTTTCATCAACCTGACCAGTCAAAGTCAGCACATTGCATGCTTCGGGATGATGTGACTTTTTATTTTAGTCCAATTGTTAGACTGGTACTTTAATTTGGTAAAAAATCCAAACCTAAATAAAAAAATTGAAGATCAAATGATAAATACATAATTTCAATCTGAGTGTTAGGAGGTTTAAAATCACTAAAAAAAATTACAATTGATAGCTCAGCTCTACAGAGACCTCCACAGATATTAATGACACATTTACAGTTAATTTCTGCTCACACAGCAATTTTGTTCCACATCACAGAAATTCCTACAGGACTTTTATTTTGAAAGGGAAGAAGAAAAGGAAGCTGTTGGCCCAGAGTGTCTGCAGCTCTGTGTGCAGACATACAGCTGTGTGGTTCATCTACCAACCTCTGCTGGATACGTAACACGGCGGAGTATTTTCTTAAAGGAAGTGTTTGGCTGTTATTTATTTACAAGAAGTTCAGATACATATTTTTAAACCAGGTGACGTTTCAGATGTCTGTGATTGAGGGTTTTTTTTCCAGCGTGTCTTAGACGTTCAGAGTCTTCTTGATTGAGAAGATGATGTCTTTGATCTGTGGCAAACTGTGGTCCTCCAGAATCTTAGCGTACGGCATAGGGATGTCAACGCCAGTCACCCGGGTGACTGGAGCATCCAGGTAGTTAAAGGCGGGGCCTGAAGAAAACAAACCGAGGGTAAATGCATTTTTAAAAAGAGACCCTGTTCCTCTGATTTAATCATGGGGTCCAAACGATCATTAGTCATTGTAACCGAGCAACCAGGCAAATTTGCAGATCCAGAATTTCCAAAGGTATTTTTGGAAAAACAGGATGCTGCTGCTGAGGTAGATTCAGATTCCTGGATATTTTTCCCAATTATGTTTACTAGAATCTATAGGTTGTTCTGTTCTGGACTGGCAATGTTGCGCCATAAATTTTTTTGAAGAGTTCAGCAAACTCCAGTGACATACAGGTATATGTGGTTAATTATTCAAGTTGACTGACCTTTAATATATATATATATATATATATCAAAATCTTATGTTTTTATGGTGAAACCTATAAGTTTTCCATGTCTAAATGATCAAAATTGCTGCAAATTAAGAGTAAGACACGATGTGACTTTATATGTTAAGTCTCAGAAACCCCCTGAAATAAGTGATGTTTTTCCAACATCTTCGGCAACGCTTCTGTGTCGATAAAAAGGATGATCTCACTCAGGTCTTACCTTCCATGATCTTCGCACAAATCTCAGCACCAACCCCAAACTGAGGCCAACCCCCTTCCACTGTCACCAGGTGGTTGGTCTTCATGACACTGCTCTCAATGGTCTCCTCATCCATCGGACGGATGGTGCGCATATTGATCACCTGACCAACACACACGCACACACACACACACACACACACACACACACACACACACACACACACGCACACACACACACACACACAAAAAAACACACACACAGACACAGAGAGACACACAGAGAGAGAGAGAAAGGAGGAGGAAGAGAGAGATA
>CAAKHD010013228.1:22376-51233 GCA_901007705.1 Fistularia tabacaria | reverse complement strand
CACACACACACACACACACACACACACACACACACACACACACACACACACACACACACACACACACACACACACACACACACACACACACACACACACACACACACACACACAGACAGTCAACATGTGGGAGGGTAAACCAATGTTACAGCAGCAGACGAGTTCGTTCCTTTACCTCACATTCTATTCCCTCCTTGGCGAGGACAGCAGCCGCATCCAGGCAGTGACCTACATACCGGGAGTGAGTAACCACGGTGACATGGGTCCCTGAATCACAGAGGAAGGAGGAGGTTGGGAGACCGAAAAAATAATAAAATACGGCTCAGTAGACAAAACCTTCCCATGGAATTACCGTCTTCATTCATAGGAAGAAATCAGATAGAAATAGTTATCTAGGAACAAGCTCTTCAAGCTGAAGACAGAGGGACACACTGTCGCACCTGGTCTCTCAATCTTGGCCTTTCCAATGGGAAGGACAAAGTCTTTGGACTGCGATTCTTCTGACATCTCGAACGGAACGCCATACATCAGCTCGTTCTCCAGGAACACCACTGCGACACACACACACACACACACACACACACACACACACTTCGGTGAAGAAAAGGGACACTAACACTGCTGACGTGTCAGTCTTTGACGAGAACATTAAATACTGTTCACTCACTGAGAGGCCAACAACAAATACAGTCGAGTCGCAAGCATTCTGCGCAAGTAGACAAACTTAAGATTTAGAAGTATTGTGAAGCAATGCCAATATTTTCTCATAATATTTAGAATTTTTAATAAACGACTGTTCAAATCAGTCTTTCATTTGAAAATTACCATTTTTTTTCATTTTACAAAGATCTTTATTTCCCAATTTAAAGCATTTCAGAAATTTGTCTGAAGAGGTTCTCAGTCCTCCGTGTCATGGCCAATTCTTGTCAAAATCTTCTTATCGTAGCAACTGGAGTTGATTTTCTTCAATTGAAAACATTTCCCCTGTCATCCAAGAGGCTTCTCCAGTTCCGAGAAAAACTTTAGAAGTGAAAAAGTCTCTTAAAGAGCAGGGGGGGGAAAAAAAATAAATAAATAAATCAAGTCTAGTTGCCACGATAGGAAGATTTGCACAAGTATTGCAGAAATTGGAAATCTGGTCTATTTGGCTATTTGGGAATAGCCATTGGACTTCATGGTATTTATTTTAGAAAATGGTAAACTTTCTTGCAGTACCCTTGACCTGTGGCAACCTGGCATCTCACCTGGGTTGTCATCTCTGATGGCTGCTTTCAGGAGACCTTTGGCATCTTCTGAGCTCCAGGGACTCACCACCTTCAGACCTGGACAGTGAGCGTACCTGCAGACACACAGCCACAGAACAACTCAACCGTCTGACTCTGAGTTCTCCATCTGACGGCGTTTTTCTGTTTCTATTTCTTATAATTACTTGACAAATAAACAAATACACTCCTCTAGGAAGAACTTTTAAAATTTGTGAAAGAAAATTGCAATAAAATGATTTCCAATTTAGTCTAAAATCTTGAGATTTGACAGATATTGGTAAAGTATCAGACAGGACATTCTGAACTGCTACTTCAAAAAATAATACTCTGATTAAAGTAAAATTTTTCAGGACAGGAAAATGCTAACTTCTGTTATAACAATGCAAGAATCTTTGTTTCAACTTAATCACTCTTTTACTCTTCCTTTTATTATTTTTCTATTGTCATTAACAATGTAAGTGTTGTGTGAGTACCACATACAAACTATACTGATAACTATTATTTCCAGTGCGCGACAGTTGTGTAATATACATGTAAGAATTCTTGGATTCATTTAAAATGGCACAGATCATGAGGAGAAATGTGCACACAAATGGTGTCTCTTATTTTTTTTATCTTGATCCCAATCTTAGGAATATCAATTTTTCCATGACAAGACATTGCAGTAATAGTATGTTCAAATATAGTATTGCTCGAATTTGGAATTGCTGGGAGTTGTGCAATATATGTCAAATAAACTGATTGTAGCCATTATGCCTTCTGAGAGGGTAGTTTTCTTAACATGTCCAATACCATTGTTTTCAATTAAAAGAGATTTCTGAAATCCTATGGAAATCTATAATCTTCTTTTTTTTTGAGGAACTTAAATTCAATGTTGCAAACTTTCAGCACTCCTTTCATAGCAGCTGAATGTAGCTCTACCTGCCTATTTTCTACAATATGGATTCACTGAGTTAAAAAGAATATCTTGCCAAAATGGGCTGATATCAAAATATTTTTAGGTCAATGCTCAGTAAAGCCTAGTTACTGCAAGCAAAATCTTCCAAGTTGTAATGCAACACACACTATGAAAGCAAAGTATTGTCAATTCAAGTATAAGTGAATGCACCATGCAGCGAAGCACTGTGAGTGCTGCGCGGCGACACCGGCCGAGGCTCCGTTGGGTCCCCTGAAGACAATGGGCACCGACTGCAGCCCCGCTGACATGTAGTAAGTCTTAGCTGCTGAGTTGATGACCTGGTCGATGGCTTGCATGGAGAAATTGAACGTCATGAACTCACAGATGGGTCTCAAACCAGCCTGGTGAGGGAGGCAGGGGAATGTCAGTGACTAGTACTGGAGTAAATACTACAATGTCATGAGAAAGACATTATTACACAAAAAAGTTGCCACTTTTCAATCTGAAAGATTTTAAGAAAGTCGATCTCCCCATTTATTTTATTACTAAAGCCAGGTATGCATAGCTGATGTAGACAATGGGATGCTCACCATGGCGGCTCCCACTGCGATACCAGTAAAGCCCATCTGGAGCAGAGAAAGATTATATTAGCAATGTGACAGAATTCTTAATAAGGTGGTTTGGTTTCAAATAGTTATAAGCACATTCATTAAACTTTATTAGAATTCACCTCTGAGATAGGAGTGTCGATGATGCGTTTGTCACCATATTTTTTCCAAAGTCCTCTGCTAACCTGCATGCACACACGCAGCCACACACAAACACACTGATCGTTAGTATTGGGTTGGATGTGGGGACCCCACATGACTTAATTCCCAGCCAGTACAGAGGGTCCAAGCTGCGCAAGATGATTCATAGATTTGTAATTACTAAAACAGACTTATTTTTCAGCCTTAAATACTAGGTTGTTTTCCTTTTTAGTATTTCTTTTTCTTATCCACCACTGACCTTGTAGGCACCGTCATACTGGGCCACCTCCTCCCCAAGCAGGAAGACCTTCTCATCCCTCTCCAATTCCTCATCCATTGCCTGGTTCAACGCATCACGGACCGTCACCTAACAACAGCAGCAGCATCATCGTTACAACCACTACAAACTCATCTGTGTCCAAAAGGTCAGAGTTCTTATCTTTGATCTCAATCCAAACAATGATTTAGCTCAAAGTAAATTTGTACAACAGAAGCAATCCTTTTTTAACTATTAATACAACAGTATATATAATTCACTGAGATATTGCTAAACTCCATGATAAGTTGAGAAAAGTGCAGATTGATTGTAATTTTCCATCCATCCATCATCTGCCGCTTATCCTACTCAGGGTCAAGGGGGATGCTGGAGCCTATCCCAGGTGTCATCGGGCGAGAGGCGGGGACATATATACAGACAGACAAACCATTCACGCTCATTCGGGGCCATTTTTCCAAATTTTCCAATTAACCTGCTGCATGTTTTTGGAATGTGGGAGGAAACCGGGGAATCCAGAGGGAACCTACGCAGACACAGGGAGAACATGCAAACTCCACACAGAAAGGTCCCGTGTCAGAATCGAACCACGGTTCGTTCTTGCTGTCAGGCTGAAGCACTATGGTCAGCTTGCTGGTGATGTCCGATTACTTATATTCAAATGCATGTAATTTTTAATATTTCAAAAGACACAGTGATACTTGAATACAACAAGAATGTATGTCCTTACCAGATTTTTTTTCAAAAATAAAGAAACCGTTTATAAAAATTGTTGACTGAACACAAGTACAACAGCAACCTCCAAAGAGATAATTTGACATTAAGCCAACCACTCTTTCAGGTATTTTAACAGCTCACACTTTTGCACATTGTTTACATTATACTGTTAGGGATCAGCAACAAGTACAGAACTAAAGCTTAAAATAGAGCAAACATTATGTTGCAGATTCATTCAGGAAGAACACCATCATCTACGGCTTGATGTGACCAATCAGTTGAGTGGAACTGGCTTTCGTATTAAGCACTTACAAGTAAGAAAATGAATATAAAAAGACCACATGAACTCTCTTACTACAAACGACCCCTGCTTTATACCAGGAGGATAATACTCGTAACACTTGGCCAACAGCTGGAGAATCAACTTTGTTGGAGCTATGTTAGCTCTCCAGATGCTAATACTGACCTGCACAGCGGCCGGAGTACTCCTATGAAAAGCCCGCCGCTGCAGGACCGAAACGGCATCCTGTTGAATACCGTAAGACAGCAAAAACTTAATTATTCATTTACAACAGCAAAACATGTATCCGAGTTAGGCTACTGTTCAATCTTGTACCTTTCCAGAGCGGAGAAAGCACCTCAGGGACGTCGCCATCTTCGACCTGTCCTCTGTCCGATAGAAGAGGGTTCCGGTATGACCTCAGGAACGGGAACCAATCAAAGCTCCGGTTTAAGCGGAACTTTACAAGCGTCATAACACAGAGCAAATCCCATTGGCTCTTTGATGGAAGAGGCGGGAGAAAAATCGTCAGACTGGGGAGGAGGAATCCAAGGACACTGTGCCGAACCTTGGAGCCGCAGGTGCCCCTTCCATACCTCTGCTGCGGCTGACTTTGGAAAATAAATAACGAATATCTAATTTAAATTTATTTTAGTTCAGTTCTTTAGAATTTTTTAACGCAATTCTAACAAGTGGGAAACCGGTCCAAATTGCTCTTTGAGTGTTGACAGTTGCTGACCTGTGTTCCAACCTGAACCTTAATGACCATTATTTCATTTTATTTATCCTCCAAAACTAGTGTCAATCTTTAAGGGAATAGAGTACAAACTTGGTACTGGTAGCAATGGAAAGCCCACACAACTAAAAGTAAAACAAGCTAGGAAATGGTGCCATTGTAAACCCACCCAAGACTAGATGGGGTTGAGTCCAATTTCCATGGCTCTATCTCCTATGGATCATCAGCTGATTGAAATGATTTGAGGACTGCCACTTTGTGATTGCGCTACCCCTACAATGTCTTGGGTGGGCTTTCCCAGGGCACCACTCCCACGCTTGTCTAACTCTCGGTCGGAGAGTCAGGTTTAGCATTAAGGTTCAGGCTAGAGCTAGGGTTAGGATTAGGGTTAGTGCTCTGGCTAATACGGGCTGTCCATTGGTTCTGGTACAGAGTTTGTGCTCCATAATCGAGATTGACCATAGTTTTAAAGGATTTAACAAAAAAGGAAAAATCATGGTCATTAGGGTTAAAGTTAGGTAAGGGAAATCTAAAAGCTATCAAAAATCAGCAATCCAAAAAATCATTTATCTGAAGAACTGTATTCGATAGTGATAGAAATTGGAAATACCCCCAACTTGTCTTGGGTGAACTTTCCAGTGGTACCACTCACGCGCTTGTCTAACTTACAGTTGGAGAGTCAGGTTTAGCGTTAAGGTTAAGGCTGGACCTATTGTAAAGATTAGGTTTAGGGTTATAGGTCTGGTAAATGTGGGCTTTCCAGTGGTACGAACCCTAACCCTAAGTAACATTTTTTTTTGTTCCGTTCAGGATATGATTATTTTTTAATTTATTTTATTTTCAATACTTTATTAATCCCTTGCGGGAAATTGCTCTTTGCACATAACCCATCATGGATGAACCATGAGCAGTTGGCAGCCATCAAGCGGCGCCAGGGGAGCGGTTAGGGGTTCAGTGTCTGGCTCAACAACACTTGGACTGGCTAGGGGGAGCTGGGTATCGAACCAAGAGTGTTCAATTTCTAGGACAATTGCTCTAACCTTCTCCACCATGCCGCCCCATATTTACAATATATTCGAGGGATTTGAGAAAAAACAGAAAAAATCATGGTCATTATGGTTAAGGTAAGTGGTTTTAAAAGGCCATCACCAGTGGCGATCCTCACAACTGTTTATTTGAAGAGCTGTATGAGATAAAGCGATGGAAATGGGACCTTCCCCCAACTTGTCTTGGGTGAGCTTTCCAACAGTACCCTACCAAGCTTCTTTAACTTTTGGAACGAGAGTTAGGTTTAGCATTGGGATTCATGCAAGGATCCAGCCTAGGATTAGACTGGAGGTAAGTAAGGGTTAGGGCTCTGGTTAATGTGGACTTTCCAATGGTACCAGCATCAAGCAATTGATGATTTGGAGGATTGCTGCTTTGTTGATGGAGGGTATAGCCCCCTTACCGAACATCAAACCTAATGACCATGACTTTTCTCTTCTCCTCCCTCCTACTGTCAGCAGGCTTTACTGGCTTTCACCGAGTCTGTCCTAGGTTATCAGTTGGACTTTCGCAATGGCCACTAGTTTTCTTGGTGTACAAGTTAATTACTAGGACTCGATGTTACAGTTCCTGAGGTTCAGAGCATTCCTTGATGTAGTCCCTTTCCCAGCCATGACCAGGGAGGGAGACCAACCACCGATACTTCATTATTTGTGCAAATAATACAAATATCCTCCTTCCATTTCACTTATGTATTATATCTGTATCTCAGCCTTGTAGTAATGTAAATTATACTACTGTATACAGTACTGAGCTTTGTTCTTCAAAAAAGATACATTTGTCTGAAGTCAGTTCTTTTGAATTCTTGTTTATATATTCAAAAATCTATTTTACCGTCTTTGTCCAGATACATATTGTCTGCTATTTTTTTAGAACATTAAGGTCCCAGCTTAACAGCTGCACAAATGCATTTACAAATGTCACTGGTCACTTCACCAATACCAGACTTAAGAAACCGTTTATTTGGTTGACACAAGTATCATTCAATCACAGCAGACTCACTGTTTAATTTTCATGATTTATCATCAGGAGGCTGCTTCATTTAATGTAAAAGCAGAAAAATTATCTATAAGGTGACATTTGGAATAAACTTTGAAAACTAATGATGCATCTACTGTGGCAAAAGTTGAAATTCAACCCCTCTTGGGTAAAGTGCTGCAGAGAAAACATTCAAATACAATTCAATGAGCAACAACACTGAACTGGATTGCACTAGAAAACAAAAAAACAAAAACGCAACCATTTCATTTGAACATACTGAAGTAGTGAAAAAAACACACTTGATTGCCGAAACGTAGATTGCAGTTATTAGACACAAAGCAAAATCAGCAGCTAGGGTTACTGCGATAGTACACAGTATGTCGTATATAAGTACATAAAGATTACTATTTTTTGCAGAGCTAGGGGAAAAAAGATTCACAGTCCCCTGATTTGTATTTTTTAATAAAAATATCAAGGGAAAAGGTAATCGGGCGTTTAAGTAAATCAAACCTATAGAGCATGACCTCTTATAACCTGATCACATAGCCATGTCTTTCACGGACTGATAATTATACGTTAAAGACAAATAATTTATCTTCAACAATGATGACATACTGTGTGCTAAACGTTCATCCCTATAGAGCTTCTGACATGAACAAAACCAAAAAAAAGAAAAGAAACAATTCCATAAGCAAAGGAACATATGGCACAATAATAATATGAGCTCTGTGACAAAAAAGTAAAAAAAAAAAAAAAAAAAAAAAGTTAACAAAGAATTAAAACACAAACTGACAGAAATCATAACAGTACGTATTCAAACAGCTGACAGAAGTTGACTGATCTGAACAGGTTAGAAAGTTTAACTCAACAACCTCTTCTTTTTTTGATTTATTACTGCTCACTGATCACCATTTTCTTTCCTCCAATGGCCAATTACTTTCAGTTGTTTCTAAAAAAAAAATTTTCTTAAAAAAAAAAAAAAAAAAAAAATCAATAAAGCATTGAAACCTGATAGCCTGATTCTGACATTGGAAGAATGTGGTTTAGAGTGAAAACTAAAAGTCTGAATGTGAAAAGAAATGCCTTTCCTTTGTTTCAGTTAACATAAAATTCAGAAATCACATCATTGTCAAATGTAGATTCTTGTTTTTGCTAAATTTTATCATTATCATCTTCATCCCACTTCTTGTCCATGGCCAGGTGAATTACACTTGTTGAATCAAAAAATATTTGTTTTTTGGTTTGGTTTGTTCTTTCTGTATTAACCTTTTATGATACAGAGTCATTCTACAAATAATAATCAGTCATAGTACTAAGAACTTTGACTTGTTGGCAGAAACAGACCATAATTTTAAATGTAATCAACTTTTATAGATTAAAAGTATTCTTTCTTTTGTTTTGGGTTTTTTGCATATGAACTGAAACAAAAAGTAGCTGTTGTACCTGTCTGAGGACTTAATAATTGGACTCAGACTCCCAGAAAACTCTACAGAGGAGCAAAGTTAAGAAAATATTGGTCACAGGTGGTTTAACATTAATGCAGTAATGTAAGACAGCTCTCATCATGTCCTAATACTTTTGTAAAACCCAGTTAAAGTTTGAAGGAAATTGATGATTTTTTTTTTGAAGGTCTCCTGCTCCAAAATATTTGGAAACATTTAAAAGGGCAATACAAGTGAATGGTTTTAGAGGGTTAAGAAAAAAAAAACCCTGCAAGCCATTCTGCTCTGACCATAAAGTAAAAACTGCAAGTAAGTAATCTCTGCAAGTGGATTTTGATAGCAATAACTGAAATTACCTGCTACCTGTGAGGAAATAAAAACAAAATCTGGTAAATCATTAATGGTACATAATCCACAATGTGGTCCTTCTCAGGATCATACTGTACCTTCGGCCACAGAAACTCCTCTTTCAAAGTGAATACAATCAAAACCGAGCAAACATTCGCAGTGGATCTGAGACAGTGCAGGCATCTGAATAACTACTCTAGTCTAAAGTTCAATATCATGTAGAAATAGATGTTATTTACAGGGAAAAGCAACTGCAGCTGAAAAGAAAAATGAAAAGGGTTGAACTTCACCCCACATACTGTGAATGACCAATTTAATAAGCATAGAAAAATATTGGTACTACCATTAATCTCTTGCATGAATTCCTCCCTGCATGAGGATTATGATGAGTCTGAGGCATCTGTGTGAAATCTCCATATCTCCATATCTTAATGGTTATTCTGGATGCTTCACTTTGTGATGCAGGTTTATAATATAAAGATGAGATGGACAAACAAAGGGGAGCATCTCTCAGAACAATCCAACCCAGCAATTAGCCTGGTGGCCCGTTTAAGTACCAACAGAGTGGCAGTAAAAGATGATAAGAATTTACACTTAACTTGTATTAAAATACTATTTCTTTCTTTTTTTCAAGTTTGAGTATGAGCATGCAAACAAAAATGTTTCATACTTTGCTTTACTATATAATGTGCTCCTCCAATCCATAACAAATTTTCTCTTTAAATAATACTTTTGAGATTGTTCAAAGCGATTGTCATATTACTAGGTCCAGTCATACTTACAGAGCTGTACACTGCAAAGAATAAATCATGGAATAAATAATTTCTTTATGTGCTCCAAGTCGAAACAGAAACCACAGAGAGCGAGGACCAGGTAATGGTTTGAAAGAACAATGGGTTGGAGCCAGAGATTTGATATGAAGACAATAGTTTTAACTGGCATAGAATCACCTCAAACAGAGAGCTGCATTTGATTAGAATGGGTAATTTATGAATCTTTGTAGTAAGCAAATCCTCTTCCGGGGCCCTGATTGGTCAAACCACATCTGTTACATCTAATGGGTTGAGCCCTTTTTTCATTCCCCACACTTTTTTATTTGATCTCTCTGAGTGGTTATTTAGTAACATGAGGGGAGAGCAAAGGCAAGATGATCGATCATGTTGGGGATTGAGACTTCAAAACTGTTCAGACATCCTATTTTTCAAGCTTATCTGCACTAAGGACTGCAATCCTAGAACCAGTGTTGTCATGAGCTACTATTGCTTGTGCTCTTTAGTGATTTTGTGCAATGCAGGTGGGCAGGGTTAAGGAACCAAAACTGCTTTGTTAGGTTTATGAGAAAAAAAATCTCTGGATCGATTTAGGAAACAAAGAGCGAAACTCAAAGTTCTATGAATGATAATCCACAAAGCAGCACATGGATGATGTAAGAAAAAAGTCTTGGAAAAAACGACCTGACAACTTAGGCCAAGAAATCGACATCCGAGGATCTGGGTCTTGTACCAGGTTAACCAGCAATATGTTAACAGAAATTATAGCCCGCTTGATTACCCCTCCATGAGTGAGGAACAAGATCTGCTCTGTAGGAAATGTTGCCTACAAATTACTTTGCTTGCAGGGATCAATATTAAAAATAAAGGGTTGCGAGGCGAAGAAGAATTTTTCCATTATGATTAACCCTGCCATCCACTGTATGTATTCCTGAAGAAGGCGCGAAGCTAGGGGCTTCTGTCCCCACCTCAGCCACAAGATCCTTCACATTGGTCCTTTTAACTCCCACCCGCTGCCTGATTCTCAGATTGAATGACAGTTGTGACTACACTGCAACTGTGGGTGGAGAAGCGGTATTGTCAAGACAAGCATTGATTCTGCAAGTAATTTCTGTTTATATTTTCCAGTTAAAGTCTGTATGAAGTAAAATGACTCTGGTAAAAATCTAAGTTTAGTAACAACTGCTTTACTCTCCATGTAGCTACCAGCATCATGCTTAAAGATGCAGACCTTCATTTCAAGAATTATCTGGAAATGAGTTTTTTTTTTTTTTTAGGAAAATATTCTTGTTTTTTATTTGTTTCTGGAAAATATTTCTTTTTGCAGTGCAGCGCAGTTAATATCATCACGTCTTTGTTACCACTTACATCCAGCAGTCAAACACTTCCTGCCGGAGGTGTGATAAGTTCAGAGATTACAACTGACACTGGGGATTCCATGGCCGGAGTCAGTTGGGAACCACCAAGCTGAATCAAGCGTCCACAGCAGCTCCCACATTTCACACAATCTTCTATTTGCTGTAGCAACTTCAAAAAACAAAAAAACAAAAAAACAAATAAAACCACCTGGTTGTCTTCCAAAGCCTTAGCCCCATCCGGAGAGCTCACTGAAGTTGGTTGAGCATTTCCAGCATCAGTCTGGAACTCAGTGGCTCATGTTTCTTCAGAGTCTAAGATATTCCTTTGTGAGTTCTTTGTGGCTGCCATTATCAACCAGTCCTTTATCTTCTCCGCTAAACACAGCAATTGATTTAAAAATTTGAATAGCAAGAAAACAATCAAAACTTGCAGTTAAACTAAACTGGTACTTGGATTTGCTTTGTAAGAGTTTTGTTTTCATATCTCAAGGAGCGAAAATGTAGCCTAGTCCAGACCTCAACGCAGCAGGTGCTGCGTGTCGATGTTGGGTCATTTCCTGGGACAAGGACGGGGTCAGGTGATGGGTTTGCTGCGGTCTGAGGTCTCTGCCCTCTTCAGCTTACCCTTGCTGAATGTTTGGATGGAGCTCAGCAGGGCAGCGCGACCTCCCCCTGTACCGTTTGAGGAGGACAGAGGAGGAGAAGGACCAGAAGAGGCATCGAGCACAGGAGGCAGAGGAGGTGGCGGGGGAGGTGGAGGAGGGGCAGGAGCAGTCTGAGCTCCTGGATGAAGAGAAGAACCAACGAAATGATGAGAAACAATGACAAGAGTTTGGCAACATAGAGATTCTGAAGGAGCTGGTAACACAAAGACACATTCCATGGATTCAAAAGTCCAGGATTAAGAGTTTGTTCAGGACTTAAAGTCAGCGTTCAAATCTTCTTGAATCTTTGAGCAGTTTGGTTTATCTCTTGCACCAAACTATTTGTAAAATGTACCATCTCGACAAAATTTAAAAAAAAAAAAAAAAAAATCCAAAAAAAGGACGAGCACTTTTCTGTGTCTGAGTTTACTGGTTCTTTTTTCGATCCATTTCAGAGATTCTCCCAAAAACTGTCTTCTTCATCTGTGAAGTATTTCACTTTAGGGAGAGCATGACGCCCACCCACCCCAACCCATTATATTTTCATTACGAAATCAATAATCAGTTGTTAAAAGTGGGGCCAGGAAAACCATAAGAAACCAGCTAATCTTCAGCAGGTGATGATTAGTGGAGATCAGTGATCCTCCTCAGCCCGGGGGGGGAGCAGCCAGTCGCCCTCCCCCCGTCAACACAGAGACATAGAGCGTGAGATGGAGTGCATCTTTGTAGCAACTTACATTCATTACAGTGTTGACATAGTCAACAGGCTGATATTATGCTTGTAAGCAGTTAAAAAGCAACTAGTTACAAAAGCACCATCCTTAGCTCTTGGTCTGAAATCTGGGTTTTTCAATGTGAGTAAACAAGGTTCAAACTGTTACTTGTGTAGAAATTGATGGGTTAGTTTTATTTATTCAATCCATGTAGAGATATTCCTTGAATGGAGTATTATTTCTGTGCTGGCACTTTAATTAGTGGAGATTATCAATGATAAGTTCAATGTTCATGCTGTGAGTCTATTATTCCAGAAAAAAATGATAACAGTCTATTTGATGAACTGAGTAGTTAGACAACCTTTCAGTGCAATCTGGAGGATTTATTACCATCCTACGGACTCGAAAGATGTTTTTGATACTAATTATTCAGGCGTGAGTTTGACCTCACTGTGTCATTTATCCCATAGGGATCAGCTAATTCATTATTTGTTATTATTTGTTGGCTGTATGTTTTGCTGATTTATAAGAGTATCAAGAACGCTGCTTCTGTTTCTTTGTGAAACCAGCACCTGCAGATCAGAGCAAAGGGTGATTCAATCCACCATCAGTTCAATCAAATAGTTTTTCCCCAATCGGCCATTTTAGGTCGGTTCTGTTTTGTTCGGTAAAACAAAATTTTATTTTTTGGACATTTGGACAAAGCTCAATCAACATCTTCAATTTACAGTTTACTGTTCTGCAACTGAATCCACAGATCACTGAGCTGTAGTTTCTTTCAGCTATACTCAACCTGCACAGCTCTTGTTAAATGGTGATGATAAAATGATTTAATAAGAGTGAACTGATGGACAAGGGAATCTTTCAGTTATGCCGTTTGGCTTCCCAGAACAAGAGTGAAACCCAGGGATTACAAGCAGAGAAGCAAAATATCTGGAGGCGCTAACACTGCAAAAACCAAAGTCTTGTCCGAATCCTATTTTACGGTACTTGATACACAACAGAAACATTAAACATGAAGCATCTCAGTGAAATAAAGGCTTGTCTTTATATCAATTGTCACTTTCTTTTAAGAACTCCTACCAAGCACGTTTTACCCATTGCATTGGTATATTATTTGACGTACTATTGGAAAAAAAATATATAAAATCCTGCTAAGCGCTTGTGCACTAGTAATTACTGCTTTGTAAATCTGCCATGGAGGAAATTACATTGACTGACTGATAAATTGACTTTAAAAAAACTCCTTTCTTTAACTGAGATGATGCTGGTCAATTTTTCTGTATTACGCCTTTAAAATGAGAAAAAGCATTGCTGTTGAGACTTTAATTTTTGTAGAACACATCAACAATAAGGAAAGCAGAAACCAAAAGCTGAGACTGGAGTCCAGCGACTCAACCTGCCGTGTGAACACAGTTACTGTCTGTAAGGACGGGACCTCCTTCAGTTTTACAGATGGGAACCAAACCTGGCGAAAGCCCTCACTGCAGGCATGGACTTAAAGTCTGATGAAATGTTTAATTGGAATCTTGTGTTTTGTGTCCACGATTAGAATTAAACAATAATATCAATGTAATTACAGGCTTCAGTCTTCTTCTTCTTCTTCTTCAGGCTTCAGTAACTTGACATTTTAAGAGCCAATTATACCTGCAGTGCTGACAATCACTCTCAATGCCAGTATTGGAACAAACGGACTTTGATTTATTGTTAAAAACCAGTGACCTCCAGAGTTTTCTCATGTAATATCCAGATTACTTCTCAATCACGTCGAGATGTGACGGATTACAGTCCATCTTTTTTTTTTTTCTCCAATACTATTTTGTTATATCTTCAATCACATGGTGATGTGAACATCCATCTAATTTCACAAAAGCAATTTAAATCTTCTTCCTCAAACATGGTCCTGAATCTCCTCGAGAGATTCAAAGCCATGTTTCTCTGCTGTTGTTTTGACGCCAGTGATTTACAGGCAAGTGTTTCAGATAATTAGGTATTATAATTCCAGTTTCATTCAGTTTCAAAATGAATACCAATTGCAGTTAAGTAATTCTTTAAACATAAATGTCAAACGGTAATTCAACTTTTTTTTTCCATTGGCTAAATGATTTTAAATGCTTTTAGTTCACTATCTTAACTTAAACAAGACATGTGACTGAGAATTTTTTTTTCTGTCACTTCTGGCCAACATTCAGATCTTTGTCATTTAATACATTTTGGGCCCCAACCACATTGATCAACAGCGATCCACACTAAAAGTGATTTGTTGATGATGCACTGAAATATATTATTTAAAAAAAATTGTCATAGAGAGAAACTTAAAATAATGCATCTAGCTCTTTTAATATTTTGTGACAGAAGAATAATCTGAATATTACATAAAACAAAAGAAAAATCCTTCAAATAGATTTATTGAAGAGTTAGGTCACCTGTAGGACAGCCCTGGAATACTGGGAGGGAAACAAAAGATTTTCACATTTCAGCAAATGGCTGAAGAGGAAAAAAAAAAGGACTTTGAAAGATTCAATAAGATGTCCTTATGAAACTCCATTCCAAACAAAGACAGACAGGCAGACAAAACGACCAAACAAAAAACAGTCAAAGACAGACGGACAAACATGCAAAGTGACCAAGCAGACTGACTGCGCAGACGGATCACAATCTGCATTGACAAACTACGGGTCTGAATCCAGGGGTCTGCAGGACTTTTAAAAATCATTGCAGATTGTGAGGTTTTTATAAAGATGTCGCACGACCGATTCCCAGCAAGCAATCTGTGTTGATTGTAAGAGAAAGGAGATGCTAAGCTTCTTCATGTCAAAAACTTCATCAGCTTGTGAAAGAACAGACTTACATGACCTCTACCTACTGACAAACATTTCGACTCTGTCTTTTAAAATCGTGCCAAATTTTTTTTTTGAATACTTAAATGACTGAGTCTGATCCGTAGTTATATAATCACAATTTGAACAAGCTGATACACCTTACGAATTGAATTGCAAAAGGGCTTTTGTAGTTGTGTGTGTTTTAAATTGTTTAAGAACAATTGTCATTAGGATTAGGATTGAGCTCCCAGTGACTTTGCATATAAATTTCTTCTGAACTGATGAGTCCTGGAGCTACTGTTCTAAGACATTATACCTGTAATACTTAATATGCCTGGTTGGTTAGATTTGTAGACTTTTTGGCCCACAGCAATTAAACCTGATGGAACAGTTAGATATTTTTGACAAAGTATGTGACCATCATCAAAACCACAAGTTTTGAAACCCCTTATCAACTCTATTGATATGTGGTACTTTGTTGTTCTGTGACACACAGCAATGAATATGTTTTGGGAAATTATGAAGGCGACGGCTATGTATGTGCAACTCAAGGGTAAGACTATTTCAGCAAAGCAGTAAAACTCCTGACTAAAGAGGTAACACATTTACCAAGTTACATTTACCAAGAACAACAAAAAGAGGGGTGTTGGAATTGTGGTTCTGAAACCACTGTCACAAGTTCTGTGACAACTTGCATTAAGTGCTTTACTGAGGTCTGTAGTAGTCTAGCATGACTGCAGGACTCTGAACCACCGCTCAGACCACTAAAATGACAGATCAACATTTTGTGCAGTCAAAAAGGTGCATTTTCAACTGAGAGTCAGAGGAGTGACTTGGTTCCCAATAATTCCGTTCTTGTTCTTTTTGGATTCAAGCATATTATTTTTTGACCAATGAAGACCTCTAGCCGTACTTGGTAAAAACAAACACAAAGATGTAGCATTTGTTCTTTGAACATAAGGAAAATACATCTCAGTAATCAAGTATTTTTTTTATTTTGGAATCAGGGGTTGAATAAAAGGAGGGAGAAGAGCAAGCAAGACTCAACTCCACTTTCAATAATATCCAGCTAACAGATCCCTCAATGCTCACATAATTAATTATCTATATGTTCTAAAGTAAAGTGAAACAATGTCAGTAGGAACAACAAAGTACAGCGATTTGTTGTTTTCTGTCAAATTATGTTTTCCTCCTTCTGAACAGTTAAACATAGACTAACAATTTCTTGTTCTTAAATTTTAAGATGTTAATTTGAATTCTTTAAATCTATCCTTCCTCTAATCTTAACTTTCGAGACGCGAGTCTCCAGGGGCTTGCTCGGAAAACCTGGGAGTACGACAACTTTAAAAAACCACCAGGGATTTTCATCATCAGCGACATTATAAATCATTTACTTTACCCAACGACACGGTCAGAATGGGGCATGCTCTATGGTGGAGACGGCACAGGATAAAGAGAGAGGGAGATGACAGTTATCCGTTCGGTGGATCAATCAGCATTACATAATAACAGGACAGAAAAAGGACAAGGAGGAGAGGGTCGATAAGGACAGGAAACATCATACATGGTAGGAAAAGTGACGAAAACATGATCCTTTCATAGACAAATAATAAATAGCTCTACTATATTTTCCTTACTGTCAATGATCCCAAATAAAAGATGGAAGTCAACAACACAGAGATAAATTTTAGCCTGTGTTTCCACACTGTGATTTCATTTGACTTCAAATAGGGCATATTAGTCAAAGTAAAGGCAGCTTTATTGTCAATTTCTCCGCATAGCTAGACATACAGAAGAATCAAGAAGACATATCTCACAATCCCACCGTGACATGAAATCATTAGTAATTGAGTGCAAATTAGCTTTTAGCTTTTAAAACCACCAGTGCATTGTGACTAGTTTTAGTTAGTCAGGTCGGTGAGGTTGTCACCATCTTTCTGGATACAAATAACATCAAAATAGGAAGTCTATAGTTGGGAAAGGGGGATCACATGCATGTTCTTACACAACATAAGCTGTAATAAACCGTAATAGAATCAAACTGGCCTCAAAGTGGTTATTGCAAGTGTGGTTCGTTTGACCAGTAAATTAAATCAAATTAGGAGACATTATTTTATGCGTCAAACCATTGGCTTCTCAATAGACGACACAGCGGAATGTGTGATTGGAGTTTTATGTGAGGCAAAAAAGCTTGTCAAAGATGTGTAATTTAAAGTGGTTGAGAAGGTTTTGAGGCTCCAAACGCCTGTGAGTGAGAAATCCCTTTAATCTATTTTCAAAACAGGAAAGACAAACATAAGTGACAGATGGGATTCCAAGGTTGGGCAGAAATCTGAGACAATAATGTTGTGATATTACCGGTATCTAAAAAAATGGTAAAGAGAGAAAGCCTGTCAATCAAGCATATCACAGAAATTTTGACATGAGTGAAACAACCTAACCATACAGGGCTCTGCCAGACTCTGTATGTACTTTGTTCATCTTTTATTAGTTATATGCTGTGAAAGATCTAAAATCCCACTGAGTCATTAGAAGTAATGTTTGTTTCCATTTGGTCTTTTCAAAGGACTTGTTACCAATAAGAAAAAATAGGATTTCTCCCAGACAGAATCAAATACCCACATCCCACCCTGTGTTCTTCAAACGAGACAGGGACAAAGTGTATGAGACACACTGCTATCGCAGATACCTGTCTGCAAATCACGAAATCACATGACGAGAGTTGAAGAGACAGACAGACCGACAAAAAGACAGAAAGACAGACAGACAGAGGTCAATTCAAATTAGTCATCCTCACAATCACTGGTGCAAAATTTCAGAGATTCAGGCTTTACAATAACGATACTGTTTGTGATCT
Organism: Fistularia tabacaria; assembly: GCA_901007705.1. NCBI lineage: Eukaryota > Metazoa > Chordata > Actinopteri > Syngnathiformes > Fistulariidae > Fistularia > Fistularia tabacaria. The sequence continues at coordinate 33,332 of CAAKHD010013228.1, read as the reverse complement.
GAGCAGCTTGATGAGAAACAACACTCCACCACCAAGTGGTGCCACAATCTGAAACACTGATCGATACTTGAAAGTAAGGAAAGAAAGATGAAGGAAAGTCAGAAAGAGGAGAAAACAGATGGAAAAATGGACAAGCAAAGGTCAACAAGGACGGATGGACAAAGAAATAAAAAGATGGACACTCAGGTCTTATGTGGTAGGACATACCTGTGGTGGATGGGGGGGTGGGGGAGGAGGGGCATGTGGGAGGGGAACTGGCTCCTGAACCTGGAAACCGGAGGACAGAGATGTAAGTCAAGGTCAGTAACAAGGCTGACAATAAACAATCTTATAGAAAGTGCATCTTAGAGATTTTACCCATCAAGTCCTCTGTGATAATTAATACTAAGTATTCAGCATTTTGACAGTAAAACATGACAAACAGACTGGGATGTTAAACCAAATCAGCCTGTTTGAACAGAATTTTATAAATTCAATTATTTCACAATAGAGAAACTAACTTTCATGCTACTGCTAATCAAGACAAAACAGAATTTGCGGGATTTCATGTTATCCCACTGGTTGACTCTTTCCGGCTGAAACCTGCTGATAAAGATGGCGAGTTAGATACATTTGAAGAAGAAATTATTTCAAGACAGTATGCACTTGAAACATCTGTTAAATGCTACCGGTCAACTTTAAAACAGACTTCTTACCTGATAAACTCAGAGTAATTGTGAGACTGTGTCTCTTTTGCCACCTCTGACGGAACTAACTGGTTGAGGAATTATCACAACAAGTAATTCACCAAGACACTAACCAACTAAACTAAGATTAAGCTAATTCAGGGATGTGAAACAAACAGTGTCTCCATGATTTAGGTCCTGAGTCGTCAGATTAGCAACACCATCGGGTGGATGTATTCAGGGGTCGTTAATGTATATTCTTATCATATGTTGCTACATACTCCAAAAGTGAAAAGTAGGAATACTTCACTTGATAACAACTAACAAGCATAAGTGTTCATCAAGCGGTGCTACGTACCAGAATTATTGTTGTTTCTAGCGGGGACATCTTCCTCATTTTCATAAGCTGACTGTCGGGACTTCTGCGAAAGACAAACAACTGTGTTTTAAATGTCATTGTATTATCATTTACCCCTCATTTTTTTGCCTGTAAAATGAAATTACTTGTATTTCGTTTCTGTTTGTTTTAGTGAAACACTTTGTCCTCGTTCCTAATGAAAACATTTCTATGAAAATAAATAAATAAATAAATAAATAGAAAAAAAGAAAAAAAAAACAGCTGGATTTTTGGACTGTTGCAGATATTTAGGAGACAAAAAAAAATTGACATGTGTCTGCTGATATTCTAAATATTTTAAGTAAAGTGTATCATTAAGGAATGAAAGTTAAGCACTTATGGAAGAAAATTGGCAAAATTACAGTGTTAAATTTATAGCAGTACTGATAGGCAGTATTTTCACCCTGTCATTCAACAGAGAATTTCAACACATAGCACTTGTGGTCATACCTATTTATAGCACAGATGATAGAACAAATTCTACTTTTCAAATAGAATATTGATGTTAAACATTTATTCATCTTATCAGTAAACATAAAAAGATCAACAGAGTAATCAGACAATGAACAAAACAATGATAATATGCCATGAATCTTCGCCACAGCATTTAATTTTTTACAAGAAAGTGGGTTTGTTGAAGCAAATGTGTTTTTTTGTGTTCTGTTAGGGAAGGACATGTTTGTCTACCTTCCTTGCCAGAATCTTCCTCCTCTTCCTCTCCTCCTCCGAGCCATGGTGAGACTGCGCTCGGGTCAGCCTCCTGTGCTGGTGGAGCTTGAGGGAAACATGAGGAGACATTCATGCTCTGATCCAGACTTCATATTTGAAAGCAGAAAAGCTCTCATAAAACAAACTATTCTGAAACTTGGCCTGGGACTGATAAAAAGTCGTGATGCGTTCAGATATTGAAATACAGAGTACAACAATAGGTTGTGAATAAGTAACCAGATGTTTTTACAAACTTTTAAAAAACTACCTAAATTCAATGTTATGTCAGGGAGCAGCATCATTTTGTCAAAAAAAACTGAGTACGTTTGAATGAACAGTTGAAATTGATTGAAAAATTATTTACGAATCAATTATTTGCTCCCATTAAATGTTTAAGCCTTATTTCTTAGAGCAGGTCAGATGAAGTAAGACAAACAAGATCATCACCAGGGAAGCACTATGTAACCCCCCTGGTTTAACAAAACTGTCTATTCTGTCACAGTCACAAAAAATAGTCTGTCAATGGCTCTGTTTCAACATTTATGTGATTTGTGGAAGTGATAATGTGTTTATCCTGTCCAGTCAAATGGGGCATGTGGAACACACAGCTTTAACATTTAATTTTCCTTAAAAATGTCCCAGGTTTAAATAAACACATGTATAATGAGAAAGGACGGTGATCGCATGGCTCTTTTCCATGCAGAACGACAATGAGTAGATCACTCACAGCAGAATGTGTGTTGACATGTTGCAGAATTCAGCAATTGATTAGTTGTGGTAGCTTGTCTGAATTTATTCCTAATGTTTCTTTGTCCTGATTAGTGTGATCTAATCAGCTGAAAGACTTTGAATGGAATGCGGAAATACCTCAGAGAAAATTTTGCTTTTAAGCCCTGCTTAAGCATACAAGTCTCAAACTTAACCGAAATTAACAAATCATCCCATGATACAATATCAGTTATTTGATACACATTTTCCTGTCTTATTACCATGTCAATGAAACATTATATTTTCAAATGATCAGCAAGAAATTTAATCATGTGAAACTAGCAGCTGAGTCTCATTCACTTTGTATTTTCAGGGGGATTTTGTTTTCAGCACTGTCAGATCTGGAGCCAGAATCCATCACTACCCAAAATGTGGCCAAAAATAAGTCCATATTTATGTCAGTGCCGACTTCTTGCGGTCGGAACATGAAAAGGTTGTGGGAAAACCAAGGCTTTTCCACAACTTTTTCCCCATGTCCAAAAAGACTGCTGACTCTTGTCTCTGCAGGAAATATTGCTTCACCTAAGCTTAACTAGATTTGGGGAAAAGTGCTTTCATACCCTTTAAAAAAGGATTTCTCCCCTGCAGCTGCTCGAAACTATGAAGCTGAGACAGTAAAACATGAACACAGGGACATGAAATTAGAGTCGTAAGCTACCAATCTCTGTTCCTCCAGCAGCCTCTTCTCCACACTCTCCTTTGCTGTCTTCAGAGCTTCCTTCAGCCTGCTGGGAACCTGTGGGGGGATTGTCTGTTGTTATTTATCTTGGATGGGCCAGTTTAGTTAGTAAAACCCCAGGGCAGAAATGTTGAAGCAGTCAGAGGTAACAGTAACCAAACACAAACATAGCTTCTCACCCGGATCTGGAGTTTTTCTGAGCACTGGAGTTGGATGTCACTGAACAGGCTGAAAAACACAACCAATGATTCATAAACAAAAATACAAAAACATCCTCAAGTCTCTGGCTCCTTTTTGGCCATTTTATGCATTATTTTGTCTTGAAGGAAGTGTTTTTATGAATACAAATATGAATTTTATTGAATTTTTTGTTGAGTATCAGCTTTAAAGTTAAAACAATTACATAGCGATTTTTATAGTTAGAGATCTTACACTGTGTTTATTGCACTTTGGATAGAGAATGATATTTTATTCAAGCTGCCATATGGAGAGAAGGAAAAGAGAAAGAAGACTTTTTCAGCCAAATTATTCTGGATGTGCTGCTGTCTATAACCTTAAAAGAAAAAATGGTACTCTGTCTTTATGTGCTTATTTGATTTCAATTAACACATTTTTGTCAGAACAATTTTTTTTTTGTTTGTTTTTTTAAATTGTCTTGCGTGTCAAAGTATACCTTTGACCAAAGAAGAAAGTGTGTACAGCAGGCATCACAAGTTCAGCTATAAACTAATGGATAATGTCATTAGCTTCAGCAGAAAACGAGGAAACAGACTTGGTAAGCGAACAACCAATATTTGAGCTTTCACATCCCTGGGGGATGCAATAAAGATGTTGATGTGGTTTATAATATTTGCTAATATTCACAGAACTGTGATATCCATCTCAACTTTGTGGTACCATTGTAAAGCCAATGGCAGCTCTGTAGGCCCGCTGTCAAGAGAAGCTTTGGGCCTGTGCTCTTGGAGATGGGCAAAGTGTCAGAGGAAAATGACTCTTGTTTTTCTAAAATACAGTTATGTGCTAAACTTGCACCAACCCAAGTGTGCATGTAAGTAATGAAGTAAACTAGAGCCTGGTGTCTCCTCAGGACCCATGTGACATTGCGACAGAACAAGACTGAAACTCACGGCGTTTGAATGAGCTGCGACACTGATGGCATTCCACTTTTACAGGCTTCTGTGGACAGTATGGACTGCAACACTGAGACTGAACGAACACACACACACACACACACACACATTAGTCCATCTCAAGAATTGTACAGATAACCAGAAAACGTAAGGGTTCCCATCGAAATGTTAGAAATTGGGTTTTCCAAACATTTAACAGGATTTTCGCTGGCTGGCAAATTGAAAAAAAGAATTCATGCACTTTTCCATTTGCAACTGTAATGAGATTAGGAGTCTATCTGTCTAGACAAATACTTAGTTTGTGTCATTGCCATCTTACAGGACTAAACAAGTTGTATCAGCTGCCCAGTCTTACAGTCGCAATGGCAGCTCTTCCTGAAAGGTATTAATTATCAAACATTTACTAAGAATTCTTTCTGGATATCAGTTCAATATTGACACACAGTCCAAAGATAGCAATTTAATGGATATCAGTCTTTCATCATTTAAAATGATGGTTTCACATCCTCTTTAGCTCCATTAAACATCTATGGCCTTTATTTCCTTCTTACACATTTTACCAAATAATGATAGTTGATGTTCTAAATGTCTGACTTTTATGTGATTCCATCTTCTAAAAACTTAACCCACTCAAATATTAAAAACCCCTTGATGCACATGATTGAACACAGAGGCTCTTGGCAAGAACCTACAGCAGTGAAATATTTCAACGTTCATCAAATGACTTCTGACACATACTTTATTTTTGATTTCACCTGAGATGAAAATACCAAACGGCCTGCATAAAATTAGATTAAAACTGAAATCGGCATTACCTTGTCAAAAATTAGAAAACAAACATGACAAAAAAAATTTTTTTTTTTTCTTTAATCGTGAAGAATTTGTTTTAAATTTGCCAAGTATCGATTTAAACCGAGACCAAAAATTAAGATGAATAAAACTACACAAAAAATTACCTAGAAAGTATGACACATGATGTTATCATTAAATAAGATGCTAAAAAAATGTGATGCCTTGTTGCATTTTTGTGACTCAAATCCTTGTCAAGTGTGTGTGTGTGTGTGTGTGTGTGTGTGTGTGTGTGTGTGTGTGTGTGTGTGTACCTACCTACTGTGGTGTAGGGGACAGAGGGGTACTGATCAACAGGGACGCTGTCTGGTGGTCGGCCGTAAGTCATCTCGTAAAGTAAATGCCCAAAACAGAGGACATCAATACCCTCCATCGTCTGCAGGTACAAACCAGTGCAGCTTTAGTCTAATGAAAAACTCCAGCAGTCTGACAATGGCAAAGATAACCCAGGCTAACCTGGAGGTCGTGTAACATACATTGATCTTGCGATGCGGGGTGAAGGCAGGCCGTAAGGCTGAGGGAACTCCCAAAAGGCTGTTCTCCACATCCATCAGTCGACACACGCCATCCTCCACTATAATGTTGGATGCATTAAGGTGACCATAAAATAGCCCACCATGATGGAGGAGCTTGAGGCCCTGAAATCAAAGAGTTCATTACCCATCTGTCTAAGAGTGTTTTTTTGTTTTTACATCTGTTTCTTATCTGTGTGTGTCAATACCTCCAGTATCTGACGACCGTACAGTTTGATGTGTGACAGTTCAAGACCCTGACTCTTTTTTGGGTTACCATATTTCTTCAGGAAATTTTCTTTGGGCTTCACCTGAAAGACATGTTAGAGGCTTTTAGCTGTTTGGCAAAGTGGGGTTTATGGCATGGTTTATTTCATTCAGTCAAATCACTGAGGAGATTTATTCTATAAACACTCCATGTTTTTGTTTTTTTGCATTTCAAGGAAGAAATTAATGGTTAAATCCTGACTGAGCTTGGAAACTCTTGTAAGTAAGATCTCTAGTGCAACTTTTCTTTCAGGAACTTGGGATATTCAAGGAAGAGCAGAGTCTTTTTACACCAAGTCCAGCATTTTTAACTGAGCTTTCAGTATTCAACCAACAAGTAACTTTAAAAAAAAAAAAAAAAACAATAAAAAAAAAAAAAAAAAGAAGTTAGGTCTTATAGGTTGTTCTAGACTTGGAACCCTCAACTTCAAACGCTTATGTCCCCATATAGACTTTGGAATGACCAGGAACAGTCGGTCAGTCAGTTAGGGAGCAGCAGGGGGAAATGTGAGGCCAAAAAAATCTTTTCAATCACAAGGAACGAAGCCTGCCACAACCACTTAGGTGAGTAATACAATTTTTAGAATAAATCCTAACAACATTACAAAAAGTAAGTTAAATGTAACAACTACATACAGATGCATGGACTGTATTTTCTGGTTTCTGGTATTAGAGCAGCACACTGAAAACAACAAAGCATTGTCCATTCACGCATAAACACACCTTACAGATGTGGTCCCTTAGAGATCCTCGTTCACAGAACGGCCGGATGAGCAGAGCTGAAGACTCACTGGTGCTGGAGAACAACAATGGACAGAGGTACGGACTCTGGAGAAGAGAAAAAATAAAATAATCATTCATTTACACACTCGAGGTTCTTGAATCGATGCCAAAGCTGATAATTTTTCATTTAAAAAGAAAGGTATATTAAAGTGAATAAGCATTAGAGCATTCTATATACTGAATGTGTAAAAGGGAAACATACTCATTCGACAATCATAACTTCAAGTGTTATATTTCCTGTACATATTTATATGGTATTGTTAAACATTGTTGGCTAAGAGTCTTAGAGAAAGCTTTTCTATAAGCTGATTCATTCAAATCAAAAACGTGTCAAAAAAAACAAAAGCAAAAAAACCCTCACATACGTATTTTAGCAGAGTTAGCAAGGGCCTGGCTGGTAATTTAAGATATTTATCAATTTGACATCAATGTAGATATTTGGGGGCCAAAAAATTCTAACAGGTCTAATTTGATGCATGTGGCCAATAAATGATCCTACATGTTAACATACTGAGAGGCTGGTGAGCAGCTTCATGGACAACTGGAGGTCTTTGTCTGACAAGAATTTCTCAGGACCCAGGTCCACCTACACAGACAAATGTGACCACACAAACAGACACTAGATGAGAAGGCAGTTTTGATTGCAGAAACCCCAAATTATGCCATGCTTCATGCTCACCCAGCTCAGCAGATACCTCTCCTTGGCCTGCTCTTTGTTCTTGATCAAAAAATATTTCTTCCTGATTCTCCAGCCTGAAAAAGGAAATTGAATTAACCATTCCTCACAGTGAAAATTTAGTTCTTGATCAAAAAATATTTCTTCCTGATTCTACAGCCTGAAAAAGAAAATAGAATTAACCACTCCTCACAATGAAAATGTAATTAGATCCACAAAATGTTGCAATTTTTCTTTTAAATTTCTTTGAAAGATCACACCTATCTGACTAGTTCTGATCAGGTTTTATCTGGCAGGGAATTAAATTTCTGAGATGAAAAGAACAAGTAAATCTGATTGTTCAGCAGGATCAATTATTTTGAAAGGCCTCAGTGCCTATGGCAGACTGTCTCAAGACTCATCTTAAACAGACACCCAAAGACAAAAGCTGTCAAGCAGTGTTTTAATGCAATATAATCACATGATCAAAAAGCAATAGTCCCTTCAGTTGTTGTTGTGGTTAAATGTATACTGGGCATCACTTATCAGTCAGTCAGTCTGCCGTGATGAAGACAGATAAAAAGCAGAGCCATCAACAAGTCTTGCTCACTATTTTCATTTCCTTCAGGCTTGATCATCCTGACTCTTACCGATGTCTCTGAGTGGTTCCAGAACCTCCCACTTTGGATCTGACCTGAAGAACATGGAGACCTGCTGCAGGGCGATCTCTGAGAGGTGGACCAAGACCAACAGATAAACATATATGAACAGGATAGATTCTGAACTATAACACAATAAACAAAACCAATAAATCAATAATAAATGCCAAAAAGTACAATGATCATTGCTTTTTGGCAATGACAGAACTTTTCAATCATCTATCAAAGTCCACAAGACAGACAGAATTTGAGCAATCAAGGGGAAACACATTTTTCACCCTCAATAATCTTGATGGACGTGATTTAATAATCTTCCAAAGGTCAGTCTTTTGATATTTCATTTTAAAACATGCGTAACTTGCTTTTTCTTCCAAGTATGTGTTTTTCAGAGCAGAGAATAAAGCAAAGATCAATTACGGGCCAATTTTGGGGAGTTATAATCCATTTTTGTCAGTCGAAACTGAAAAGACAAAGAGAAAGCTTTGTTGCTCCATGTGTGGGAGAAGACGCATCCAAGAAGGTCAGTTAACTGGAGTTTTCTGTGGGTTTCTGTCATGGTCTAAAAGTGCTGTTAATTTTTTTTTTCCATTCTTTATACAAATTTTAAAATATGAACAACGCCTACTCAAAAGGTTTGTCGCTCAGCGAGGCAATTCCTCGCAGAAAATGAGTAAGATTCATAGAATGACCAAAACAATGACAATAAAAGTACAATACCTATTCAATACATATATTAGAAACTACAGCCTGTTCATGATGTTACGGATTAAATCAGCTAGTTGTGACCTCTGACTTTGAAACTCTTCAATCACTGGGGGCTTTGTTATTCACAATCAGTGTTTTGTTGTTTTACTGATGTGATCCGGAATAGGGAAAAAACAATGACTGTTGTTTTGTTTTTGTAACTGTTTTGATTCAGTCATGTTATAGGAGGCACTTTATTATGAGAGATAAAGATCTCATAAAGTGGAGGTGGATTGATTATATAACTTAGACAAAAAAAAATTCAAAAGGAAAATTCCACTTGATGTCAATTTTCTCATCTGGGGAGAAAAAAGACTGAAAGTAAGAGATGACAAGAGGACAGACCTGTGTAGTTGGCAGAATAGTTGTTGGGATCCAGGAACCTCTTGACCTGTAGAGTGCTGGAGAGAATGGGGTGCTGGGTAATGGCGTCTAGGTAGGCCTGCAGTCCTCTCTGCCTCTCTGCTATAAACTCCCTGTCCATATTTCCAATCAGCTTCTTGGGAGGGAGAGGGAGACTAATGCCACACACCTGCAGAGAGTAATCAGACTTCATTCACTCAAACATTTCCTCAACATTTCAACAATGGGTTAATACTGCGATGCCAGAGGAAGTGTGGCTCTCAGCAGATTTCACACAGCTCTGCTGAAATCAGTGTGTGATGGAAGTTCAGGTCAGAGTGATACCCTTGCCAGGAAACAAGGGCCTAAACCTCAGCAGAAAAAAACTTCCAGCATCCTGTTAACTACAGATGATGTGACTGAAAAAGAAGTTGGAAGCAGCAACCAGGATAATCTGAACTCTGTCATCTCTGCCAAAGGGGCTGCAACAAAGCAGCTCCATTCACAACTATACCGTATTTAACATGAATAAAGACAATAATAATAAAAAAAAATTACGACAATGATGTCAGTATTTGTTGAAGTTTCACGAAGGTAAATCATAGCTGCCAAAAAATGACTGCCTTTGCATTCATTTGATAAAACACGATTATTATGCTGCTTCTTATATATCACTGTGAAATTTTCTTGTGTAAAAATTTTTCTAACCAATCCCACTTTTTAAACACTATCAAATATTCAGCATTTTGCAAATTACAAGCACTGCGCTATTTATAAATGCATAATAAGCATACTTTTTGTAGATTATAAGACACTTGTAGAGCTTGTGGGAAACTGCAACCAACAACAGCCAATCAAATCTATGATTTTTTTAATCACTTAATTGAAACTTTAGAGAGGGCAGGGCAAGCACTACTTATACACTTTGCAGTGACTACAATAAAGTTGTTAATGACAGTGACCAGGCGCCCTGCTGAAGCACAAAATGAAGCCTCAGTAACTCAACTGCGAAATCTCCGCTATGGTGTAACAAACTGTCAATGAGATTCAAAACAGGAAGGAAGTCTACAAAGAACAAGCCAGTTGATGGAAATGTGTGTGTGCAGGCAGAAAATGTTTACCAGTTCTTTTCATGGCACATTAATAATCTGAGAATAAATACAGTTTACATCTTTCATGCTACTGGATTAAATTTAGTTTTTCATTACTTTTCTAAGAAACCTTTTAGGTTCTAACCCAAAAAATGAATCTGACCCCATTTATGTCCAACACAGAGGCCAAAGCAAAGGCCGTTGAGTTCTAGACAGCCATAAAAGCACACATTCTTTTTGGTGTCAACTAAAAGAAATTGAAGATTTAAATCACATGATTCAATGTGAGCCAAACTCACAAAATACTGAACTATGGCCAGAATATTCCAGAAGCAGAGTCATGACATTTCTGAAAGAGGAGTTTCTCACCAGGAGGCTGTTGTTCAAAACATCGAAGTCACTGTAACGCCGGATGACCTGCAATACACATCCATAGCATTAATTACTTTCAGAGAGGATGGAACTTATTGGTCAATCCATCAAGTTCTCCTAGGTTGAAATTTTTGACCGATTAGGTGAGTTGGATCATGTACCTGCCAGCTGTTCTCTGAGGACACTCCCCTCTGGACACGAATGATGTATTCCTAACACACACACACACACACACACACACACACACCCCCTCAAGCCCATATACCCACACACACAAATAAACTAACACCCAAACACACACACAAAAACAAAAATAAAAACAAACAATAAAAATA
>CAAKHD010013228.1:2469-22356 GCA_901007705.1 Fistularia tabacaria | reverse complement strand
GAGTTGGATCATGTACCTGCCAGCTGTGCTCTCAGGACACTCCCCCCTGGACACGAATGATGTATTCCTAACAGACACACACGCACGCGCACACGCACACACACACACACACACACACACACACACACACACACACACACACACACACACACACACACACACACACACACACACAGCGAGTGGCCATCAAAAGCCTGTGTCAGGCAATCTAAAATAAACAGAAACAGTACACTACTAGTAAAACTGAATGTGGAAAATGTGTTAAAGAGGAACCCATGTGGGAAAAGGCGGATTGCCTTGTAGCAGCTGTGAGAAAAATCAGATCCTCTTCAGTCTGTGAGGATGCTGACACGGAGATAGACATACTTACGTTTGCGATAAAAAGCTTTCAACCAGAGCTAAAAAGCAAATTATATTTCCCTCTGAACACAATAAGGTTCCTTTTTATTATCTAAAAGCTGATTTTTCCAAACCTTAGGAGGTATTGTGATTTATAGATATATTTTTATATTGGTCAGCCTCTGAGTTGAGCAGAACCAATATTGATAAAGAATTTAGACAAATACTAAGGAAAAAAAAAAATTGAGATTTCACTATTGACTGATTCATAAGCAGCATGTCAATGCTGTCATAACAGTGCAGCACATGACAATGTACAATGGATTGTAACGGTTAAGGGCACTAGACGATGGCTGCACGCAAGATCGCACGTCAATTTCCACACATCAATTCAATGTCTGAAAAATAAAAAATAAAAAGATTGTAATAAAAGATAGATGTGACAAAGGCATTTCGTGTTGGATTGAACCCAAAACCTGCAAAATATCAACAGTAAAAAAATGCCGTACTGTTTTAGTTAGTTAACGACACAAGTTAATCAACACACTAAGTCAGCCATCATCAATATACAAGTCAGGAAACAGAAATCAGTTTGCAATAGATTTTCTGACAATGGCAACAGAATCTATGTTCAACCAAATGTTAGTGTCTAAACAGAATTCTTCCTGATCTAATGTTAACTTTCTTTTCAGACATCCACATAAAACAATAAAACATTTGTAATGATTAAGAACACAAGTCTTGAAATGCCACAACATTGTCAAAAAAATACATCCTCACATAACTGATAACTAATGTAAACAGAAAAACGTCTGTAAAAAACGGAATGTCCCTTTTGTCGCCTCTGTCGCCTCCTTCAACTCTCTTTTGCTTCCGTCTAATTTCTGCTGATTCTTTTTCCCGTCCTAATCCTGTGCTTATTCATGTGAGCTGGGCAGCTTCATAAACACCCAAGGGTCACGATACAATCATTGGGGGGAGTCTGACATCACTTCCTGTCCGAAAACTGCTCTCCCAGATCCGTTAGGTATATCGCCTTTCTTGTTACCTTGAAAAAACGTTCATTAAAAATAAGGAGTTGTTTATTGCCATGAAGAACTGACCAAAAACTGATGTTTTTGAACCATCTCTTCAACCCTGTCATGCAGAATAATCATGTTAAATGTCAACTTAATTGGATTCAGGCTCTTAAGCTGCCAAATCTCAGGCTTTGGCAACTATTTGATGTAAAAGTTGTGAAAGTAAAGATATAGCTTAGAACAGAAAAGCACTGATCCCATTAAAGTGGAATAGTTGAAGCTGGATGTCTCTGATTGATGTCCAACGATGGATACTGCAGTCAATATCATTAAATAATTTGGTGTTTCTATAAAAGTTTATAGTCACAACAATACACAGAAGTTGTTTTTTAGAGGTATGGGGATTAGATACCTGTATAAAATTGTGAATGGATCTCATCAGAACTCTGCAATCGGACTTTACAAGGGGGAGATGTTTGGATTGAGCTTAAAATTACAATATATAGTACAATAAATTCACAACCTAAGACACAGATGTATTGAGGGGAATGATAACTAAGCAGCCAAAGAAAGGGTCTACAGTATGAATCTTGGACTGAGTTTATATGAACGCAGTTAACTAATTACTGGGAAAAATCAGGTGATGGAAATAATCAAATTCCATTTATCAATACAATATTGAGAAAAGAAGGTTAATTACATTCTGATGCTAACCTGATTGTTGTTACATTTATTGCAGACATGCAGATTAATATAAAATATAATAAATAAGATTACAGATGTAATATGGGACAAAATCTTAAGATGATTTATTATTCCCCCCAACAGGGAAATTGCAAACTAGGTTTCTTCAAATCTCATAAAAGCTTACATCAGATAAAGGAACACTTGAATAATATGATAAGTCTGTGAATCTAATATCAATTGCTCATTTGTTATTGACTTTGAGTTTCCAGAGTATTTTTTATCTTGTATTCGTGATCAAAAAAACAGAAACCATGTCAAGAGATGGTTCTGTTGCCTCTTTGTCCTGATAAAGAAAGAAACACAAAGACTCCCAGATATGACCCAATTTTCTCAAAAGACAAAGGAAAACAAATAAAGTTTAACCATCCCAACACACATAAAAGACACTGCAAGAAAACACAATCATATCATTACAATAAATTCCACTCAGTGGGAGCAGTTTCAACTTTGAAGTGAGGGCATTCACAAAAAATAGGGTGAATACTAAGTATATTTCTTTATTCTATCCAGTAGAAAACTACTTCTCTTGACAGTATCATTCAGTCATTTCTTCCTAAAAAGTCACCATACTTCTTTGTTACCACTTTTACTATATTTTTTAAAGACTGAATGGTGGCAAAACTTCTGTCAGTTATGGCAAATCCCTCCAACCCTCTGTGCAAACCACTAGACAACCTCAAGAGCAGCTTCAGCGACAAACTCAACAGATACAACTTCAATTTGTAAAAGGAATAATAGAGGAAATGGCTCCAGCACATTGCCCGAATCCACAACTCATCTGCCCTGCTTACATCTCCCAGCAGAGAACTGCACTGAGGCACCTCCAGCATCTCCTGCACTCCATGCCAACATTCTCAAAAATAGCGGTCATGCACATACTTCATACACATATTTCAAAATTGTCACTTTATTCTTAGTAACATATTCATATATATATATATATATATATATATATATATATATATTCCTGTGCTAATACGACTGTTTATTTCAGATAATGCTACCTCTTAAAATATGTGAATGCATCATGTCAGTCTGAATAAATAGTTATATATTCATCCTGTATTATTTTTGTAGAAAAAAAATGTTATCAACCAAACTCTTGAGTTTTATATATAATTCCTGTGTGAGGTTCAGTTTAATTGCAAATGAGCTGAGAATGTAACAGCCCTTCTCACACCCAGGGTAAGACGTTCACTGTCCTCCCACGGTGGGACTGGTGACAGAGGGACACAGGGAGTAGCCTGGTCCGGGGCCACGTCCACGGTGTTTAATATGCATAGCCAGTGTCTCCGTGGGATTACATCTATTTATCTTTGCTGACTAAGTCTCAGACGTCCCCGGGTCGAACTGTCTAATCCGAACCTCTCAGAACCTGTTGCCTCGTTTGACGTCACTTTCACGGGAATAAAAGTTTCATTTTCCCCGATGATGGTGACGGTCACATTTTTTGCCGACATCGCCTTTGACAGTCAAATGATTGGTGTTAGCATGCTAAGTGACTAGCTCAGCTGATTCTAATCGAACTGTCAACAAAACCGGACCGTCGCTTCGGCTGCGCCCGTTATCGAAAAAACGAAATAAGGAACATTTTGTCAAACCGAGCCGTCTGCCGACAGCAATGATTTGTAGACATCTTAGTGTAATATATTATGTTAGCATAAAAGTCAGGGTAAGCTCCGGCCAGCACGTTAGTGACGAAGGGGAAAAACCCTGTCTAAAACGCAGCCAATAAAAAGATATCAGCCAAACTGCGCCTTTAAGACAGTTCAGCTGTTTCTTGAGGCTCCGCTTCAGATGCTGCGTGTTTCTCTGTCCAAATACATCATTGATAAACCCCAAAGTCTTATAAAAACATATTATTTCCTGGCGTATAAAGTTATTCACTTCGGCTGCGAGCTGAAATTTCAAAGGGGACAGTCGACCTCTCAAACGGGTTATACTGCATGTCAACTGATTGGTGTGCAGCGGGTGGGTAAAAAGGCGAAGTATTTGAATGGAACATGCAGTGAGAGTTCTGAAGAACTGAAAACCATCGAATACGGAGTTTTTAGGACGTTTTTTTCCCACTGCGATGAGCCTAAATCGGTGTCGGTAATCTCGTATGGACCTGCGAAGACCAAAAATCTGGGAGAACGCAGGAGAATGAAATTCCAGGAAATAGCTACACCAGTGACTGCAATCCCGCGCCCGCGGCCGAAAGGTGCCATCGAGACCCGGGCCGGCCGCCCCCCCCCAAAAAAAAGAAAAAATAAATAAAAAAGGCGGCTTTACACCTGGACAGCTTTGCGTGTTGACGTTTATCAACCCTGGGTTGTTGTTGAGGAGAGAGAAAGTAACCCTGTTCAATAATGAAAACGGTGACGCAGCGCTTTCACGTCAGACTACGTTGTTTTGAAGCCTCCGTCCGCGGGATTTTCCTGGCAGCTGAGAGACACTCGCGGTTTTCTGGTCGATTCGCCGTTAACGCTTTTGCTGACGCTCCCCGTGGAAACTCACCGTGTGGGACTGCAGGTTCTGACTGGCTTCGATCGACGCCGTCAAGGGGACGGTGTCGTCCAGCAGCTGCCCGCAAGGGACCGGCTTGTCCAGGAAAGACATCCCGGGGGACGGGGACCCGGACAGCGCCGGCAAAAGGTGGCGAGAAAAGGAGGCTCCCGATGCGAGAGAGCGACGGCGGGGACCAACTAGATGGGTGTCGCTTTACCGTAATGAGAAAGCGCTGCTGATCGGACGTCAACAGGCTGCTCTGGCGTCAAAATAGAGGTGCGGCAACAACAGACTGCCCCCTGCTGGTGTGGAAGGGGATCGTTATTTTTTCTCGCAATTAAAGGATCGTAATTCTGGAACTAGTCCAGTAGAGGGATACCGCATGCTAAGTTGTTTGGAGATAAAAATCATTCTCAAAATGAATGCGTTGGATTAATAACCCTCCTGCTCTTACATGCAAAAGGAATATTTGTTTTTGAAGTATGAAGTACATTGCAATAAATCCCGTCAACTGTTTCATTTTTTCTTATTGATTTTGTGTTCCTCGTCTTGGAATTCCTTTTTGCTATCATCTCTAATGTATTGTGCTTATGTGCATTATGTGTAAAGTTGTTTCAAATCTCATATTCACCCACAATTCTGAAATATCTAAGAAAATTGTTGTATAAACATTTTCTAAAACATGTTGGAAATTGAACAGCATTAACTAGAACGGCCTGCGGCAGTTGCCCTCCATCAGTTAGTGTACGACTTTCAAGTTTCATCCTTCACCAACATTATGTCATGACCCAGAAACCACGACTGTGTTCCACAGCTTTTTTCTTTATTTTCAAGTAATTCTTTTCCATGGAGTTCTTCAATTTTCCAATCTTTTTGAGGGCCAATTTAGCGTCAAAAACATGTCAGTGAGAAAACCTGAGACACCCTCCTCCACTGCCTTGTGGTATTATGAGGTAACAATTTGACAGACTTGATGCTGAGTTCCCTTTTTCCAACTTCATGAGTCAGATAGTCATATTTTACCACATCTCCTTATTGTCCCCTTACATTCAAAATTCATCCATAGAAAATTACTAAAAAGTTAAAAGCTTGATATCAAATGAATGCAGTCAATTCCATGGGCCTAAACTCAAGATATGAAACAAAGATAGTTGAATAAGATCTTTCTTTATTTCACAAAATATACAGTCTGAAATGCAATTAACAAACGACAAAGTATCTAAGTCTCTAAAGGTCACAGCTCGTTGTTTGTGGTTCATGTACACAATATTCCATTCACTAAAATGATGGATCTTTTAACCTTGAACAAAAAAAATGAACAAAATGAATGTGTTCATTTACAAAAAGCAATGGCTTGGGCTATTTCTTGGCTATTTATTTCTTCTAAATCTCCTCTTATCTTTCAGGAAAAAAAAAAAATCTTATTCCAGTGGTTACTTAACTGAAATATTTTCCACATCTTCACTGTGGGGTTGTGATTGGAAAATCTTTGAATAATTTTCCAGCGTAACTTGAGATTCTCAGAATATTTTGTTTTTTGGAAAATACAACATTTTTTTTCCAAGCATGCTGAGTGGCTGAGACTTTATGTCACAGTAGGGGACATTTTCATTTGGGGAAGCTGTCATTTCATGTGTCAAAGTGCAACGTGACCTCTAAATACACCTTTTCACCGAGTGTGTTGTTTTGACTCCACCGGCATCATCACCATCACCTCCCCCTCCATCACCACCTTGTCCTTGACTGAGCATGTCACAGCGATGTAGGCGAACGACATCTTAATCTTGCGGACCTCTGCTTCAGCGATCACCTCCTCATCGATGTAAAGCGGCGCCGGGAAGCGGATTTCCTGGTACAGGAAGACACAACCGGGGCCAGGCATCTTGGTACCAAGAACAGCTGACATCAGGCCGTTGATGAGGACGCCATGGACGATGGGTGCCTCAAATGAGGTGGTCCTGGCATAAGCTGTATCTAGGTGAAGGGGGTTGGTATCACCAGTCAGATCAGCAAAGAGCTCGACATCACGTAAGGAGAAGGCCTTGGTGAGGGAGGCACGCTGGCCCACGTGAAGCATCCGGCAGCAGGGAGGAGGAGGATGAGCTGCTGCCATGAAGCATGGCCGAGATATTGCCAGGACCTTCCTCCAGATGGAAGTCATCCCAATGATGATGGAAGTCTTGATTCAATCCAGCTGCAGCTCACGGCTGTTTCCTGTCAGCGCCAACAGGAAGGGAGACACCTGAGGACAGGGGACATTCATCAGCAAGAGAAACACAACAGATTTTCTTTAACACAAAACTCGCAGCTTTAGACAAGTAATATTTAAAACCATTTAAGGATCCATGGAAACACTGACAAATGTTCACTCTTAAAATCAACACAATGACTCTATTGGAATTTTTTTTTCTTTCTTCGTGGGAATGTTGAAATGACTTATTGCCATTTTTGGTGATCGTTGTTCAGGTGTTTTTTTCTTTGATTATTTGTGGGTTCACATCAGGAATGAGAATGACTAAAATAATTCATAAATTAAAGAAATGACAAAAACAATCAAAAACTTTCTTTGCTGGACAATTTCAAGAAGGTTATTTTTGTGACTTAAGTGATTTGTAATGCTTCCTGCTTTAAATAATTAAGGCTATAACATATATATTTTGTCTCCTGATAGTAATTCTGCAACCTCCCATCTATATCTCATAACCTGTCCAAGGTTCTTGACTCCCACTGAAAAAGCCATGCACTCAACGAATAGACAGTACAGGTGATAACATGATGTGTCAAAGAATTTTTCTCTTAGTCAGGTTCTACATCTGTCTTCTTTCTGGCTCTCTCTCTCTCTCTGTCTATCCCAACTAGTCGAGGCAGATGGCCCCCCACATTGAGCTCAGATCTCTCCAAGGTTTCTGTTCTGGACGGTAAAGGGCAGTTTTTCTCTTGCCAAGTGCTTGCTCATGGGGGATTGTCGGGTTTCTGTAAATCATTTAAAGAGTGTGGTCACAACCTTCTTCAAATGTAAAGTGTCATGAGACAAACGTGTTAATAAAATTTGACTTGACCTGACTTCATTTATCATTACGATCATTTTTTGTCCTTTATCAAATAAACCAACTTTAAGTTGGACAACTGGAGGTGCTTGATCTGGACCATTGAGTTGCAGTCAAACTGACTAACCTGAAGGACCCTAAAAGCACAGGCCTGGTTGTTGTATGAGCCCAACAAGGTCAAGGAGCTCCAAAGCTTCACCAACCCCCTGAAATGTAAATAAACAAAAGAAAATTGGATATTTTCCCTGCCTCTGCTGGTGTGTGTGAGAGACTGTATAAAAAGACTTCCAGGCTCACCTGCTCTGAACACGTAGGAAACCAGTGAGAGTATTCTCATCATATTTCAAGAGGTCAAAGGTCAAAGCAGCTCCCACCTAAAATAGGATCAGACCAAGAGCTAGAAATTAGATATAATTCTGATTTTATTTTCCCCTTTTCTGTTTCAGTTCCTTGGAATTGCATTGCATTTATTTTCATATTCTTCACTGAATATGGATCTCACATCGCCAAAAAGAGTCTTCAGGCCTGTGATGATAAAGTGTTTCAGGTCAACTGCAGTCAGTCTTGTAGAGTCATCTTCTAGGACACTACAACACATGCACAAGGACAGACAGAATTTTTTAGTGTTCAATTTGATATAACAATAGCCTTCATATAGTCAACCAATTCATTTGTGTTGGTACAATTGCATGTCAAACAATTTAATAATTGTCAACGATTGACATTTCAAAGTAACAAGAATGCAAAAAACTTCTCAGATATTTTCCAGGTAGATTCTGTTCGTCAGCAAGACAAAGACCGACAGATAAGCGCGAGTGAAAATGTATCTTGCTCGGCAGCCACTTACAGGCAAACCTTCATGTAGTGGTACGGAGAGGCGTTCTTCAGCACGACCCGTTGGTAAACGGAAGGTTCTTCCTTTTCGTTCAAGCAACTCATCCTATTACGGCATCAGCGATTTGTGTCCTTCAGGTGATGAATACAAGCTCAGTCAGCTGATCACGGACATAGAAGGGTTGAAATCATACAAGCATTCAGCATTATCAATGAGCTTACAGTGGGAGCTGAAGTTGATCATCAGGTTGTATTTGAAATCATCAGGTTGTATATGAAATTCAAGCAATTTAAAAACCAAAGGGTCATGAAATGTCTCCAACAGCCTGACAGATAACACATTTAGATCCCTACCCTGAACCAAGAGCTGCTCTACTCTCTCCCAGGCAATGTGCTTAAGACCCACAGACCTAAATGACTGACTGAATGAAAGACAGAAAATGAAAATAAAAAATATAAGGCTTTATAAAAAATAAAAAAAAAATCAAATCAATTCCTATCTTGGAACTGTGGGCAAATATATAGATTCAATATCTCAGATACATATTTCAAAAATTAAATGGAGAAAGCTTGGTTTGCAAAAATTAAAAACGATCAATTTGAGAATATCCTTGTTTAATATCCTTTCCTGAGGTTTGGATGGTGGACATCGTGGAATTTTTAGGGTTTTTTTTTTCATATTGCTGACACATAATTTGTGTTTGGGCTCATGTACTGTAATTTAGATTTGTGGTTTCTCTTAAAGGTGCAAATAAGCATTTACTTGACTACAATTATACTTCTGATGCACTTGCTTGACAAAATCAATAAAGCCTTCACCTTTATGCCTACCTTAGAGGTTTGGGGACATCTATTGTTTTTGTATAATTTTAAATAAACTCAATAAAAATTGGGTCTAGATGTTTTGAACTTAATTTTATGCCAATTTTCTAAAATGATACTTGGAAAAAATGCTTAAAAGTTTTCCCTGTTGTCTGATCAGTTTCCCAAGTATTGTCCTATACTTTTATTCATCCTAAAAAATAAAACCAAAGCGTTTTCCTTTGAATAATTGCATAATTCAGGGGGAAAAAATTTGCACAGTGATACTATGGTAACAATCTAATCTCACTTTTAAGATGGTATTCAAAGGAACTCCACCATTAAATACAGACATAAGAAGTAAAGATTAAAAAATACCAGCGGAAATTACCAGCAGTCATCAAATGGGACAGGCCAACATTCATAGCGACGCTAAGCTAAAGCGTATATTTGAAAACCGTAAACGGTCCTTTGTCATCTAATCTACCGTTCAGCTCAAATCCCCTTCGACACTACTTTCAGCAGCCAAGGAATAGACGCACTGTCGCTTCTCCTTCATGTAAAAACGATAAAAGATATAGATTTAAGTTATCAACTCACCAACTGACACTGCGATTGCTTCCAGGCAGGCACGACATAGCATCGGAGTCTGCGCATGCGCCGTCATTCCCTTCTGCCTATGGAGGTTTTCGGCTACTGACGCAAAGCCATTAAAGGCGCATTAGCATCACCTAACGGCCGTCATCGCTAACTGCAAGGAAAAGGAGGTTCAGTTGAAAGTCGAGTTGTATAGTTGTAATATGTTTATGTGAATCTTGTAAAAAGAACATTGAAGTGTGTTTAGAAGTTATGTTAAGGAGCAGAAATAGGGGTCTAGCAGTGAACCTTTTAAGTTTAGTTATTTTGTCAAGCTGTTTTAGTGATTTTATTTGAGCTGCATGGGTCAAACACATGTGACAATTACAAAGTTGAAGCAAAAATAATTGACAAAGTATCAAAGGATACAGACTATGAATATTGACCCCTTCCTGCTACAATGTAGAAATGAATATTCTTTGTTGACTGTTCATATTTGTATGCTTTATTCACTTTACAGAGTTGAATGCAGCCTCAGGGGGGCAAGGGACCGTGTCTCCCTGAGCCAGTCCCAAACCCGGATAAATGCAGAGGGTCAGGAAAGGCATCCATCGTAAAACTTGTGCAAAAAACAAATATGCGAATCAAACCTAAGTAGGTTAACAAAGGTTAACCTACTTAACCTAAGGTCAACAATGACCGCCATTGGTGCCGTAGTGCCGATAACATACTGGGTACCGGTGGAAATTGCGCAACTGGGGGTCGAAGAAGGAGGGGAGGAAGGTGTGTTTGGAAGCAGATAGAGAAGAGGAAAGGCAAGAGTCTGGGACAGGGAGTAGGGACTTTGATAATTGGGACGATGACAGGAAAAGGTAGAGAGTTGGTTGACATGATGCAGAGAGGGAGGGTGGATATACTGTGTGTCCAGGAGACCAGGTGGAAAGGTAGTAAGGCTTGAAGCTTAGGAGCAGGTTTTAAGTTGTACTATCATGGTACTGACAGGAAGAGAAATGGAGTAGGAGTTATCTTAAAAGGAGTTTGCTAGGAATGTTCTGAAGGTGAAAAGAATGTCAGAAGGACTTATGAGTCTGAAACTGGAAATTGAAGGTGTGATGCTCGATGTTGTTAATGGCTATGCCCCACAGGTAGGACGTAAGTAAGAGGAGAAGGAGAAGTTCTGAAATGAGTTAGATGAAGTGATGCACAATATCCTCAGAGATGAGAGTGGTAATTGGAGCAGACTTCAATGGACATTGGTGTAGACAATAGAAGTAATGAAGAAGTGAAGAGCAGGTTTGGTATCCAGGATAGGAACACAGAGGGACAAATGGTGGGAGGCTTTGCAGAAAGGAAGGAAATGGCTGTAGGGAATACTTTTTACATAGGGTAACTTATAAGAGTGGGGTTAGGAGCACGCAGGTAGACTACGTCTTGTATGAACGACGTAATATGAAAGAGATCAGTGACTGCAAAGTAGTGGCAGGTGAGAGTGTAGCCAGACAACATAGGATGGTGGTTTTGTAGGATGATGAGAGGGAAGATCAAGAGGACAAAGGCAGAGCAGAGGGAAAAGTGGTGGAAGCTGAAAAGGGAGGAGTGTTGTACTGAGGACTTGAGAAAGGCTCTTGGTCGTCAGAGAAGCTTCCAGATGGCTGGACAACTACAGCTAATATGATCAGGGAGACAGGTAGGAGAGTACTTGGTGTGTCATCTGGAAGGAAAGCAGATAAGGAGACTTGGTGGTGGAATGAGGAAGTGAAGGAGTATATACAGAGAAAGCGGTTAGCAAAGAAGAAGTGGGACACTGAGGGGACTGAAGAGAACAGAGAGGAGTACACGGAGATGCAGCGTGAGGTAAAGATAGAGGGAGCAAAGGCAAAACAAAAGGCGTACGATGACTTGTATGCTCAGTTGGACAGTAAGGAAGGAGCGAATGATTTATGCAGGTTGGCATAACAGAGAGATAGAGACGGAAAGGATGTACAGCAGGTCCAGGTGATTAAGGATAGAGAGGAAAATGTATTGACAGATGCTAGAAGAGTGATGGGAAGATGGAAAGATGGAAAGACTACTTCGAATAGCTGATGAATGAGGAAAATGAAAGAGAGGGAAGGGTAGAAGAGGTGACTATTGTAGACCACAAAGTAGCAAAGATTAGTAAAAGTGAAGTGAGGAGGGCATTGAAGAGGAGGAAGAATGTAAAGCTGTTGGTCCTGATGATATACCTGTGGAGGTATGGAAATGTCTTGGAGAGGCTGTGTCTTGGAGATTTTCTGGCTAGATTATACAACTGGATCTTAGAGAGTGAGAAGATGCCTGAAGAGTGGAGAAGAAGTGTGATGGTCCCCATTTTTAAGAAGGGGGATGTGCAGAATTGCGGTAACTATAGAGGGATAAACTTGATGAGCCATACAATGAAGTTATGAGAAAGAGTCGTGGAAACTAAACTCAGAGCAGAAGTCAGCATTTGTGAGCAGCAGTATGGCTTCATGCCTAAAAAGAGTACTACTGATGCAGTATTCGCTTTGAGAATGCTAATAGAGAAGTACAGAGAAGGTCAGAGGGAGCTGCGTTGCACTTTTGTAGACCTAGAAAAAGCATATGACAGGGTGCCGAGCTCTGTTATTGTATGAGGAAGGCTGGAGTGGCAGAGAAGTATGTTAGACTGGTGCAGGACATGTATGCTAGCTGTGAGACAGAGGTGAGGTGTGCTGTAGGTGTAACAGAGAAGTTCAAGGTGGAGGTGGGACTTCGTCAGGGATCAGCTCTGAGCCCCTTCTTGTTTGCAGTGGTGATGGACAGGCTGACAGATGAGGTTAGACAGGAATCTCCAGGGACCATGTTTGCAGATGACATTGTGATCTGTAGTAAGAGAAGGGAACGGGTTGAGGAATGAGGGTTGGAGGTATGCTCTAGAAAGCAGAGGAATGAATGTTAGTTGCAGCAAGACAGAATATATGTGTGTGAATGAGATGAACCTGGGTGGAATGGTGAGGTTTCAGAGAGTGGAGATTGTGAGATAAAAGTCGGGTCATCATTGCTGTGTAAACAGCTGTGCAACTTTCAACATGTAACATGTACTTTACCCGTCTTGTTGTCCAGTCTGTTCTGAAGTACATCGCTGATAGAGAAGATTCAATTACCCTTTAGTTCTTAATTAATCAACATCTGTTAATCAATGGCCCACAGAGACAGACATTCCGATTATGCGTGATCCTTGTCTTGTCTCTATAAAAGCTTGCCTATAACTCAATCAATGTCCAGTCTATAAGGAGATGCACCCTAGTTGGCCGAATAGAGAAATTAGAGCTCTGATTGTGATTGCTGATCACTGCTGATCGTTGTTGACTATTGCTGACTATTGCTGGTTGTTCATTTTAATTTGATGCATCATTGGTAATTATTTCCGGTAAAACTCAGAAGGCTTAGTGTTGTCTTGCTTCCTCACCCTCGAGACCTTTACCTCTACAGAGATCAAGAAGTTGAAGGATTTCAAGTACTTAGGGTCAACAGTCCAGAGCAACAGAGAGTCAGCCAGAATGAAAGGAAAGGTGTACAAGACAGTGGTGAGACCAGCGACAATGACGAAAAGACAGGAGACAATGCTGGAGGCAGCAGAGATGAAGACGTTGAGGTTCTCTTTGGGAGCGACGAGGATGGATGGGATCACGAATAAGTCGATCGGAGGGACAGCACATGTTAGATGTTTTGGAGAGAAGGTCAGAGAACCCAGACTGAGATTGTTCAGTCATGTACAGAGGACAGATAGTAAATATATTGGGAGACGGATGCTTGAATTGGAGCCTCCAGGCAGGAGGTCTAAAGGAAGGCCGAAGAGAAGATTTATGAACATAGTGAGAGAAGATGTGAAGTTAGTTGGAGTGAGAGATGAGATACAGAGAATAGGATTAGATGGAGAAGGTTGATTTGCTGTGGTGATCCCTGAAGGGAAAAGCTGAAAGGAAAAGAAGAAGATTCACTTTACAGAGTTGAAATCAATACATTTTAACATACAGGAAAATAAATAGAAATATAGTGGATCGTCCTCTGAAATGGTAGAGGTTTTTGATACAATATCAATAAAATGAAGTAAGAGTACGAACACATTAGGACAAATGTGCATGTGAAGGGGTGAAAACTTCACCGCTTTCAGAAACATTAGTGATTTAAGGAAAGATGCGATTCATGGAAAATCAAACTCATCACTGGCTTAGTGACAGTTGTAGTTATGGCTATCTAACCTTTTAATAGATGCTACAAACTTAAATATAAGTCAAAAGTATTATTCTTATATTTTTTTTAGTGACAGATTTGCCTTTAAGTGACATCTATTGTAATCTAGCTGTTGTCTGTAATAGTTGTTTTTTTAATGTGTCTGATGTTTTTACTACAATTCAAAGCAGGGTTTAATACAATGAGTTTTGGAGGCGTTATATGCAAAAACTTCGTTAACTTCTGCTGTCAGTTATCATGGAACTATTCAGTGATTTGACTACCACTGCAGAATCGTTATGGACAAGATCTTTATTCTTGAAAATAATTTTTTCATCTTGAATATCAATAGGAATGTGTTCGACTGCAGCAGGAGAGTAAACACACAAACAGACATACAGCAGAAAAGATCAAATGATTTTTGTCAAACAAACAGAGCAGAGAGAGTGATGGTTCAAATCCCAAAGATGAATGTTTTCATTCAACATGAACTACAACATGATCAACAAGAAGTTGCATAAAAACAAGAACAGTTAAGAACTGTAACTGTGGACACATTACTCTGTCACAGAAAGCTTTTGCATGAAACTACAGATATTTCTCATCCTCTCAAATATTTGACATATGTAATATCTCCATTATTCACATGATAACCCTCATTTTCAGCATTCATGCTGGAGCTTTTCCTTAGGAGAGTTTCTTTGCATCGTCACTGCTGACTTTCTGCTTAGACAGGAAATTCATGAGGAGGCTGGCAGTTTTACGGGGACGCTCCAGCGCCATAGAGTGCCCGCATTGCTCAAGTATCTCCACTTGGCAGTTTGGCAGCGCTGCCTTCAGCACTGATGCACCGGATACATGAAGCACCTGAAAGAGCAGAGGGACATGTTTCCCATCATTGCAACTCAGGGGATCCTGCCAATACAGATTCAGCCATCCCACATAAATTTCTGAGTAACTGATCTGTTTGAAGATCTAAACTTAAATTATCTGATAAATTCATCTTCGTTTGCTGAATGAGATAATGAACATTCGATCAATCAAATGTAGAAAGCTTCTATTGGGGCCATTAAAGATTGTTCCTTAGTACATGCAGCATCACTACACACTCTCGATTCTTATCAGAATTTCATTTTAGCTACGTCTTTCTTTAACTTTTCAGTTTTCCTAAAATGAATCCCCATTATAACATTTTTGACTTCTACACTTTTATCAGCCTTTTGACTGATTATTAAAAGAACATTTTGACTCAGATGGAACAATGATGACATTTTTTCCCCAACATACCAATGGGGAGATGCTTTGGCTGTGCTTAACAGAATAATATAGTGATCATTTACTGAAATGTAATAAATCGTGGGTCTGATTGATTTACCCTGTCCTCCTTCCCCCAGATGACCTGCAGCGGCGAGGTTATCTTGTGCATATTCTCCTGCAGGGAATGGCGAGACCTTTCCCCCACAATCTCCATGAACACTGGATGGCACACGCAGACACACATGAAAAGTTTGTCTCATGTGATCACTGCTTTATCATGTATTTGATAATAAAGTTGCCTTTTCTTCAACATTGGTAATTGATTTGAACATCTTTTTCTGAGAGATGCGTGAGGGTAACAGATGTTCACATTCACAAACAAAGCCCCACAGCATAAGTGACACAAATTATATGTATAACGTCATTAACACTATTATCAAAAGAACATTAAATGAACTGACCTTCTTTATAGAAACTATTGTTGGGGATCCTGAGGGCCAGGAGACCACGTAGGATCTGAAAGTACACAAACATAAAGCACTCCTCCAATACTGCAAATATAATATAAATAGTTAAAATAGCTGAGATTTCCCTTACCAGTTTTAATGATTTTAAAATTGGCACATGAAAAAAGTGAGTGGAAACCGAGTATTTGATAAGAAGTTGAAACAAAACTAGAATATTTTGCGCTATTTGGAGTTGGGGGTTTGGCTTTTTGAATGAGATGATAGGTAGAGATCGAAAAAAAAAAAAAAATCCAAAAACTTAGACCAATGAGAACAATTAATAAATTAATAAATAAACTAAACTTATATAGTCAAGAGAAAGGCGAACACAGGTCTGAGATAAAGACAACTTGAACAGTCAATAGTGAGTAAATATGTAGAGAACTCCAATAAATTGCTACAGTGTATAAAAGCAGTAAGTTTAGACAGCCTCTGATGAACAAATTGATTTCCAAACTGTATTCTAAACATGCTTTATTACTTGGAAACGTGACTTTTTGAAAATGTTAAATAGGTAACGGTACAAGTATTCTGAACAAAATGTATATTCAATTTATGAATGAATAAATTATATTGTTTGTTTTTATCACTGCAAAAATGGTAAGAGCAATTTCAGATTCCTCTGGTAAATAAATATGAAATAGCACTGCATTCATTTATATGATACATACGTTTTTCAAATATACTATTTGAAATACTTGGATGCAATTCAAACAAAGTGCTTCAAACAGTGTAATACCAATTCAAGGAACTTCGGCAAATCCTTGATTTGAGTTTTTGAAAGCTTTGTCTGGAGATCTAAGCCTTTTTATCATTAATATTACATTTCTTCATATAACTCATATTTTATAAAGAGAAAGGAAGGCTTTGAGACAACTATTATGTGACAGGTCTTTTAGCTGTTATTTAGCCTCTGTTAGCCTCTAGCTTGCAGTGAAGAAGGAATTTTCCCCCAAACAATGAAAAAAGGGAAGCTGCATTTAGTTAATGTGTCATCCTGTTGGTTTCAAATTGGAATAGCAGTACAGCAAAATTAGCACTGTGCCTTTCTGATATGTCAGGCGGGTTACTGAGGGAACTGTAGCCTGCTGCTACAACACAAGAGTATCTAATTAACGAATGTGCACATTGTGTGACTGGTGCTTTACCTGTCGAGGAAAATTGACAGGGGCGTAGCAGCAAAGTCGGAACATGTCCTCCATTTCTTGTTGGGTTGAGGGAATCAGAGGGATGGACTCCTCCTGCTGACTCTTTTCCAACTCCCTTAGTTGAGTGATAAACTCAGTTTCCATGGGATAAACAAGACCTGGGAGATGAGGATTAGAGAGCCATCATGACACTATTTCAAGACTGATTCCAAGGGAATGAGGGGATCAGTATGTGGAATGTATTTAACAAATTCACCTGCAGGGCACATTAAGGTGACGCTGGACAGGTAAGCCGGGTAGCAAGCAGCATAAACACCTGCCACGTTTCCTCCCATTGAGGCCCCAGCCAGGTGAAATGGTTGTTTATCCAAACCAATACTCTTTACAAACTGTACAAAAAGAACCACAATAAATAAAGAACAAATTTATTATATTTTACAAAGTACTCATAAAAGCTTCAGTGTGATGGGAGCAATAGCTGTCTTTCAACTACCTGCAGTGCACAAGTAGAAAAGTCACATACTCATACTCTTGTTCATCACTTTTCTGTCAGGAGACTTGGCAACAATCACAACAATATAAATCTAAACTTTTGTCTCAATCAGGACGAGTGTGAATCAACCCAGCCATGAATGCATCAGAAGATATTACTCGATGAAAAACTAATGAGGAATGTCAGTGTATTTCTAAGACACCTTGGCAAAAGAAACAAGCGTAATGGTAAAAATACTTTTGGAATTAATAAGGAGTGGATTTGAAAACATCACAGAAAACCCAAATTCCACAATAAGTAGCTGATACTTCAAAATTCTGAGGGAAGTTTTTCTTGTTTTATTTGCAACTTTATTCATAGTAATGAAACAAAATACAGATGAACACATGCACATAGACACAATGGATATCACAAACCTGATGGATGCGGCTAACCTGGCCCTGAATGCTGTAGTCCTCAGCTCCTGTGCGGCTTGTTCCCTCATGTCCTGGCATGTCCACACACACAACATGCTGATCATCAGGGAGATACTACACAGAAAAACCAACAAATACTAAATGAAATAAACCAATGCAAGGGGAGCAAAAATTATAGCTCACGAAACCTTTGAATTTCCAAGTTATAATTACAAAAGTATTACTTTGTTCTACGGCAATAAGAATGTAGTATCAGTTTTTTAACTGGACAAAGTGCGATGTCTTTACCTTTTGATATACATAGATCACAAAAGTAAAAATCATATTTTTACTGGAGTGATTTAATTTAGTTTGTTCCATGTGAACTGTCATAAAATTATAACATGGCCATGTCAGAAATGGTGTTAATATTTAAGAAACAAGGAAAGTATGGTATTGTATCCAGAAATCTTTTTAAAACTTTTTTTAAATTTAAACTTTAAGAAAATATTACTGTATATAAAAACTATGGAAACTATGTTCAGCAAAAACAAAGTGTAAAACAATTTCAACAGTGAGTGGAATAAAAGAAAAGATCCACATTATTTATCCACATTACTACTTTCAAATAAAGTTCTGGTAGATAATAATTGTCAAAACCTTATGAATGTACCTCAAAAACGCTGAACAGAGTTTGTACAGTATTTGGTGAAACTCTGACACACTCTGCCCTTCCTCCTTCAACTTCTTTTGCGGTTTCCTTCTTTCAATGCATTGGTTTCTTCATTCATCCAGCTTCTCTTTGGCATATTTCTTATTTTAACATTTGTTTAAATAAGACTTGTATCCTGATGTGTGTATGTGTATTCATATTTCTGTGTGTCTTTGCTACCTTAATGAGGGGCAACCACATGTCTTTGGTGGCAGAGAAGCCATGCAGTAGCAGAAGCGATGGCAGTCCGCCACCTGGAGTTCCACGACTGGAATAACAGAAGTGGTAACTTCCGCTGTAAGAGTATCGGACCACCAGCTTCATCTTGCGACGCAAGAACCTGTAGAGGACCATAACTTCACCGAGTGTTCTGATTAAAATATGTTGCTTAAATTATGCATTCAGAAACTTAAATCCTTACACAACTGTAACATCACGCCAACAGCTTGATATGAACATAAGCAGATAATGTTCACAATCTTATTTGTCATGTTAGCGAGACAGAAAATACTCGTAAAAGCAACAACAACAACAACAATAATAGTAATAGTAATATTGATGATACACATAAAGAAGCAGTAAAGCGCCTCCCTTGGATTATGATAGCTTAGGAAACCTATTGGAGCCAGAACTGGAAGGGGAGCTCAAGGTGAGGGCTGGGAGGCCTTACTGGCAACCGATTGGCTCAGACACAGACCAACAAACTAAGTGGAGGATTGTGGGCTCACCAACCACAAAGAGAGGCATCTGTGTCATGTGCAACGTATTTTGTTTGCCAGATGGAGGAGGACAACACAGCATGTCAGCCCCAATGTAGCAAACCGGTTCTTGGAACATGGACGGTCACTTCTTTGTAAGGAAAGGATTCAGGGTTAGTGCAAAAGTTGGAGGGGTACCAGCTAACAAGAGGTGGACTCTCCTCTGAGCTTAACACTGGCTCTCGAACCTAGTCCCTGTAGAGGGGTTGAACTCTTATTTCCCACAGAGTAAGAGGTATGTGGCAGGTATAAGGATATTCAAAAGGCACCAGATGAGTGCCATTTTGTTTGAGTTTTCCTCACTGAATAAAACAGTTGCCTCTGCAATTATTTTGAGGGGGAAAGAGATCTCTGAGAGCTGTATGCCTTCACGCATCAAACTGTCTGTCAAAGTATCCACGTTTCTTGGAGCTGCTTGAAGGTGACATGGATGGGGATGACTCCGTAGTACTGTTGGAAGATTTTAACTTCCACGTGGACAACAGAGAAACTGAAGGAAATGTGTGTGTGTGGAGGGGGGGGGGGGGGGGGGCCACGGGGATGGGTTTTAAAA
>CAAKHD010013227.1:23542-58825 GCA_901007705.1 Fistularia tabacaria | reverse complement strand
AGTAAAGTACCTTTTACTTTAATATCGGGATTGGGAGTTTTAAGGTGGGAAAAGAGAAGGATATAAATAGAGAGAAAGACAGAAAGAGATGTTAAGTCCAGAAATAAAGGTGCTTAATAGAAAAAAAAAAAAAAAAAAAAAATCCGTCGAGAACTTGAATGAGGCGCGAATAGCAGATGTAAAGAGGATCCAAGTTGTCAATTATAGTGCAAAATGTGCTTAAAACCAGCAAAGGCATCAACATTTTTTTCCATCATTTTCTCTGCAAACACATGATTGGTGACAAAACCCGGCGTAGGGCTACAGTAGAAAAACAGCCAGTTAATGAATGTGGAAAGCCTCTGTGGTGAGGTCACACTTTCCACCATGAGATGAGATGGGAGGACTGAGGAACAGCGCCTCTCCTCCGCCTCACAATCTGTCTAAACAAACAAGCTGTTTGTTGAATAAGCTCTCCAAACAGATTCCTCCTCAGCTCTCTGTCCGTGCACTCTCTTTGTGTGCATGTTGAAGTGACAATTACTGAAGTTAATTTGCAGATATTTGACAATGAAACTTTCGCCGGCTGCCAGTTTGACAGCAAATGGCTTTTTAAGTCAAGGGCTCGCCGGTAACTAAAGCCGGTCTCACTGTTTAACTTCTACAACAACGTGCAAATTCTTGCTTATGAGGAGAGCACTGAGTGATGACATCTTCTTTTAAAAAAAGCTTCACTAGTCATTTTCCCAAGTTTGCAAAAGAAACTGTTGTGTTTTATAGTGATGTGCTTGTACTAAGAGTTCATTAATCCAAAACTGGGACCTATTAAGGCCTTATTAGATGCTCAATATGATTATTACATGACAAAAATGCAAAAGAGAGATGAAAAAAAGAATATTTCGGTGGATGTTGACCTCGTCTTATCCCTGGTTTGCATGTCATCCTGATCCCCTGCACTATATTTGCATCTATAGGGTTGGAAAATTCAGCAAGGAGGCCTCAACAGATACTGTTGGGATCCGGGGTTATGTGTCCATGCACAGTGCTTCACCACAGAGCCTAATTGAGCAGCAGCCCTGCAGTAGGATGGATTTAAGCTGGGGTTCAGTGCACACCTGCGGATCAGCAAGTCTTGTCAGACTGAGGATAAGAGGAACCAGTTGCCAGCCCTTCATTGCCAGATTGTTAACCGACAGTGGCTACCTCCACATAGACTAATTCTCCCGGATTCCAGTCATCCCTTCCTGGCGGATCTTCATCTCCACAGTAAGATCCATAAGTTCCGTTTTGTTACCAAGTCTGGACATCTACGTCTGACCTTTCCTCTCAAGTTCCTTGTTCCCGAGTCCAGAAGTCTACGTCTTGCCTTCTTTGAAAGTTCCTCATTCCAGACTGACTTACGAATGTGATCATTTTCCTTGAGGTTTTTGTTTGCTTCGGCGATAGAAAAGACACTTTGTCCCAGAACCGTTTCAGCTTCTGATTTTTTGAATTGTTGAGCAACATGAATTGTGAATTTCTGCATTGTTAGTTTTTGCATCAACTGGCTGAAGGGTGAAAAGCAGCATTAACCGTTCAGTGACCAGATGGCAGGAACAGTGAAAATTTCTTATTCTTGCCCTCTTGTGTGTGTGTGTGTGTGTGTGTGTGTATACACATTGCTGCCCATCAAATGTTGAGAGCCAGTAATGTTAGAGTGCCCCTCCTTTAACCATGTAAAACACCACACTATTGCACTATGCTCGCTGGCATTGTCCAGGAGACAGACTGGCTTGAACTCCATTCCGTCCTCACTTTGTTCCCCCTCATCCTCTGTTTGGCCTCACTGTGTCCTTTAGAATAGCCTTTATCATAGCCGGCTTCAGTGCTATCAGCAGGTCCCCGGCAAAAAATTGTGCGGGGGTGGAGTCGCAAAGACATTTGGTGATCAGATGGCAAGGACTAAAATCAGCAGAATACCTGGTTTGAGGACGGTACTGAAATAAGATGCTGTTATTCAAGTTTAGACAAGCAGAACATTATTCAAGCCGGGGCAAGTTTGTGGTCAAACCTGTGAACATCTATGATGTTGTGTATCACTGGGCGACATCACAGAATGCCCATGTGTATGTGTCATACACTCACCGATATTGCAGTGCTCTCCGGTCCATCCCTGGTCACACTCACACTTCCCTTCCTTACACACTCCGTTCTTGCTGCACAGCGGGTGGCAGGCCTTCTGGTCGCAAACAGTGCCTGTCCAGCCCTCCTCGCAGCGGCACAGACCGCCGTAACACACGCCGTGGCTGCCACAGTCCACCTCACACACCTCTGTTTGGAAACAGGGAGACATTGTGATTGAACAAATGCAGAAGTCGAATCAAAGTGGGTGTATGATGGATTTTTTTTTTTTATTGCATTGTTATAGCTTTGCGATAAATTGTGACTTGTACCAAATGATAGGCAAATGAAAGATCACCACTGATCACTTTTTTCTTTGCATTATCAATATGTTAGGTAGGAGACTATTCAGCAAGACAATGGATAACGAGTTTTCCGCTGTCTATAACTTTCCATAATATATACTTAACAGTGTTTTACTATGATGTTTTTATAAGACTCCATCAAGAAGCAGAGGACATCTGAAAATGATTGCATTTTATCGTTATTCTCATGCGCTCTTTCTTGAAACTATTCATCATGATGAAGTGACCATATATCAGTGACTCAAAAACTGTATTAAGACAGTTGAGTTTGGATTGCTGTAAACTTGGTGAACATAAAGACAAGTTATCATTATAAGGAGTTTTTTAATTTATTCATTTCACTTATTTAAAGGCCCATTTAAACAAATTAAATGCAGGGACCTAAAAAAAAAACAAAACAATAAAATAATCACTGGCTTGCTAAAAATCCATGCCATGTAACCTTATAGTTACTGGGTATTTCATCTATTCTGTTTCTAGTGTAAAAGCAGTTGTTGATCTCTGGACTATCTTCATTGAGGAGCCTTTGGTGAAAAAAGCCAACAGTTTCAGGGCCCCGAGTGTAGCCTGAGCTGCTCATTTGATCTTTCTGTTTTCTCCAATCCTTCAGCGCCGTGTTTAACACCAATACACTTCATCTTTTACGCATTTTTGTGCTTTTGTATCTCTCAAGGTTTCGCAATACGCCTCGCCAACGAAGGGGCGTCTTGAAAGCCGTCTGCCTGCAAATCAAATAATATCCTCTATTTTCTGTGGTCTGATTTGCCATTATAGGCGTCCGCATCAATGGCAAATGGAGTCCAAAAAATCGTGGACGGCTGGTTCGGTTTTTCCAATTATTGCTCGAAAGGCCACGCCGTCAGATCGTATCTCAGCCGGAGAAAACGCATGGAGACACAAATGCAACCAGTTTACATGAGAGGGCTTCCAGTTCCAGCATCCAGCCTGCGGAGCCTCAGAAATTCATAAGCGTCTATCAATCAATCAGGATTTTTTTGTGCATTGCAGTTCACACTAACCCGGTGGAATGATGTCTTTTGCAGAGAAAAAAAAAAAAACAATAGGCCGCCCACATGCACCCACATGTTGTATTTAAACAAGAGCGGCACTCATTAAAAAGAGGAACTCATTAAGGGAGAGGGAACACGGGAGGCAGGATAAAAAAGGCAGTTAAAAGAAAGATAGAAAGAAAACTCCTAAATATTCCTAAATACCAACTGTGGATAAAACCAAAGGAGTGATTAAAATGAAGTAAAATGCTAAACCAGAGGATATGTGTTGCAGTAAGCAAAAATTAAAAATGGCTGTAGAAATCACAAAATAATAAAATATACAAACTAGAAATCCGTGTAAAAATTAAAGTAAGCTTGAACTGTGAGCGCTACATGACACATCAACCATTAAAAAAATGTGGAATCTCATCCGTCCATCAAAATCAAGCAGAGGCCAGTGGCATTGTGCAGAGAAATTATGAAACAATTAAGGAGAACACTAAAGTAATCAGCATTGTGAGAAACACACTCAAACTAATAATTCTACTCTTTGATTATTGTGGGGTTGAACATCTTTTGACTCGAGTAATGATTCAGCAGCTGCTTTTGGAACTTTGCCTTTTTTTTAAGCAATCTTGTAAAATTCACGATTACTTTTCGAATCCAAATTGTGATTGTAGATTCCATTTGTAGTTATGGCATATACAAAATTATTATTGTTAAAAAAAATCCTACAAACTGAAGCATGAGTCACTAAGATGCCACCCACTGAAAAAAAGTAAACAATTTAATGATAATAATAATAATAATGATGATAAATTCACTCAAAAGTCCTTAAATATCAACAAGAAACCCCCTGTAGATCACCGATTGCTTTTCAAGACGTTAAAATGTAATAATAATGAGTCTGATAATGATAATATTTCTGGAAATGCATAAAAAATTCCCTCAAAGTTAGCAGAAATCACCGGAAAATTTCCAAGTTATATAATTTAAGTGAAGTAGGCACATCATTAAACCGGGAGTGTTGACTGACACGCCGGAGATGAGGAAACAAAGGCAGCATCTCATTGTATCTGAATGATAAAACGTACTAATAAGCCGAATTGGAGATTAATTACGGCTGAAGCCAACGAGCTGTCAGACAATATCAGAGTTTAAATTTATTGCCATCGGCATTGATGGCAATGCGAGATGCCGTGTTCAGCATGTCACCAAAGTGGCGGGCAGGGGAGGAGGAGGATAAGGAGGCCCGGGAAGCAGTGGAGACTAAGGCGGCACTAATTCTCCCCACGGCTGTAATGACTCTCCAGGCAAGTGGATGGAATATAAATGAGAAAATCAATTAAGAGCCCAGCTTTATCTGCAATGCCTGTCCTTAATTCACCCGTTTCTGAGTGTGTGTTTGGAGTGTATCATTGTTTTTGAATAACAATAAAAATAAATAAATAAATACAATCATAGCTTTGTCCAGGAGAACCAAAGGGTCAAGACCTGAACTTAACAAAAGGTTTCAGCATTTTACTTTAATTATGTCTTTGTGTTTAACAAAGCGATTCTTCATGTGACAGTCAGCAAACACAAAGCTCAGGACTGACACTGACGCACAAGCCCACGTGGACGCCCCTTCCCTCTCATGTTTGTTTTTAAATCAAGCCATCTGTTACTAATTCCTCCTTCACCTTTTTTTTCCTTTCCTGCATCAACGCTGTCACTTACTCCGCACTTCCTGTTTATCCAACCCTCCTCATCTTGACAACAGCGCAAACTAAAACAGCAGGGGCAGTTGTTCCACTGCAAACTGTACATGAGGTAGAAATATGTTTTCTTTTTGTTTAACAACTAAGTGCTATGGCAGATAATTAAGGGTGTCGATGGCAAATAGAGGTTGAAAAAGCAATTTTTTATCTTGATAAAGAATATGTAAATATATGTATTCTCTACTATTTTCCATGCACATCTATTTGATAATTTTTTATGACAAAAAAAAAAGGTCAAGAAACATTTGTGCATATTCAAAATAGAGGACCGTTTGGTTTACATCATTGTGGTCAATATCAAATTTATTAAGTCATAAATTAAGTACTTTGAGATCTTTTAATTATGTAACCATCACAGCAATCTTTCAAGGATTTCAAGCTAATATTACATGATAATTGTCCATCTGCTTTGACATCCTGCGCTTACCATCACTGATGCCCGTTTTTGTCCGTTGGATATTTTTCTGTTTGCATTTACTGCAAACATCAACCCAAAGACCTCCAGAGACCATAATATTCCGATTTTAGCATTGCTATATTGGCTGCCAGGTACTTTCAGAATTGATTTAGAGATGTTGCAGATTTTCCTGAAGTCCTATTATGGCTGAGCCCTCAGCTGTGTCATTGACCTTGCACTTCCTCAAACTTGATACTGACATCCTCAGGCAAGGTCTCTCAGCCTGGCTCAGGCTCCTTGCGGATGTGAACATTGTTTCAGAAATCAGACTCTTAAACAAACAACAAAATAAAATAAAGTACAATAAAATTAAATTAAATTAAATAATATACTGAAACTGATAATTTTATGCACATTTCTCTTCATTCTAAAATAAAAATTAACTTCAAATTTCCTTGTAATTGTAAGTAATTATTATTATCATCATTACAGGATTACACTTCGGTTTTATTATTTCATTTTATCCATGGTAGGCATTCATATTAATTAACGTCTTGTCTATTCCCACGTGACTTTTCCTACTATAGATGTTATTTTTATGCTGATTTTAACTAATTCTGTGTACTATACATAAAACTAGGTGTCTTGTTCATTCATTTGTTTTTCTCACATGAGATGCATTTTCAGGATTTTGAAAGAAAATAAAGTGAAATTTACCAAATACATTTTGTTGATAATATTCTATTTATTTATTCATTTCTATCCATTTATTTATTTTTGCCTCCCAACCATCCCCATATTTTGATGCTGATTTTATTTCATTTCATGTGTATTTATGTTTTTGTGTAATGCACCACCTTTTCCTGACTTCAATTGCCACAATGCTATTTATTTATACATTTATTTTGTCAATCTGTACTTTCCTGACAGTCCAGGGCTTTATTTTCATTTACATAATAATACTGACATGTTATCATTACCTAAAGAACAGTCTGGTCCGGTCCAGTTCTGGTCACAGGTACAGGTGCTTGTCTCTGCGTTGTAGGTACCATGACCTGAGCACTGATCCGGACACATGGCCTTGGTGATCTCGCAGCTGGCGCCGCCCCACCCTGGCTGACAGTGGCACTCGCCGTGGATACACACTCCGTGGCCCGAACAACTGGGGTCAATGCAGTCAGCTGGAGATGGAGGAACAAAAACAAAAACATTGCTATATGCAAAGGGAAGTAGCTGCAGTATCAGTGCTCAAAACGTGTGTTACACAAAAGCAAAAAAAAAACTAAATAAACATAACGTAATTGGGTGCTTCTGTGTATGATAATAATTTTTGTCGTTATTATTTTTATTATTGTTTAACATTCCTTTTTTTTATAGGTGGCGCAGCAGTTTGTGCTTCTGCCTCACAGCATGAAGGACACTGGTTTGATTCCTGCAGAGGACCTTTCTATGCGGAGTTCGCAGGTATTCTTCAGGTTCTCCAGTTTCCCCCCCACACTCCAAAAACATGCAGCAAGCCAATGAGAAAGATTAAGAAAATTGCCCAGATATGTGAATGAGAGAGTGAATGGTTGTCTGTCTCTATATGTGTCCCAGTGATTGACAGGCAACCAGTTTGGGTGCACCCTGCCGCTAGCCCGATGGCAGCTGGGATAGGCTTCAGCATCCCCTACAACCCTAAGTAGGATAAGCAGTAGGCAATTGGATTTCTTTTTTTATGAACTTTCACAATCATGAAGTAAATTTCAAGAGGGAAAATATTGTTAAATTTTAGCCAGACATTAAAATGAAAATATCACTTATGCAATGATTAAAAAGAACTTAGACTATTTTATCCTTTGGAATGGAATTTATTGATTTTTTTTCTTTGGGCCAAAAATGTATTTTAATCATGAAGGAGAGTAGATATAAAAATACCTTCTTTTGAGCAGAACTACATATTTGATTTGATTTATTGTCTTTGCTTTTTTCTTTTCTTTATTCATTCATATTCTATACTGCTTATTCTGCACTCAGGGTTGGGGTTGGGGTCGGGGTATGGGGCTTACGGACTGGAGCCTTTCCCAGCTTTTATCGGCAGAAGGTGCAATACACCCTGGACCGGTTGCCAGTTCATCACAGGGACACATATCGAGACATACAACCATTCACTCTCTTATTCACATGTCATGGGTCTCCAAAGAACCTCTTGCATGTTTTCAAACAATGGGGGGAAACCCACACAGACACAGGGAGAACATGCAAACTCCTCCAGAAAATTGGTTGAACTTGAACAAGGAACCATCTTGCAGTGAGACAGGGGCCCTAGCCTCTGCGCCACTTTTTAAATTCTAAATTTGTGTGTGTGTGTGTTGGTCCACACCATGGGGAGATGAATGTCTGAACTTCATTCTTAACTAATTCAGGAGTTACAATGCTTCTCTCAGACATCATTGAGCATTAAAGTTCAACAGACAATGTCATTTCAAGAAGTCGCTGTGTGTCAGCAACAATAAAGAGAGGTTTTATAAAACCAGCGGGGACCCTGTGTGCCCATTTTACTGGCTCGGATTAACATTGTTTCTGACACATAGCCCTACCAGATGTCATGGGAACCACTGCGTAATACGTTGCTAAGGGGTTGTTGTCACTTAATGTGTTTCTGCCAGGTCAGAAAATTGCTAGACACTCGAAGGGAGAGTCAAAAGACAGAGAGAGCGAGGGAGATGTCATCTTTTCCATGCAGCTTTCATAATTATCAGCATCTATGAAAACACCTAGAGCAAGAAGGTATTTTTATGATTTTGTCATGGGCTGCTGATCCCGCTGAGAAGCTTAACACTCGCCTGCCCGCTTAAGATATGTCTTTCAGTATGGTAAGGCAAGGTTCTAGTAGCAACAAAACAACGGCGAGTTGTTTACAGTAATGCTAACACCAGCAGATTTGGGGAGCAAAAATAGACCGCATGTCACCTTCAACAGTCAATTAAAAGGGGGGGAACATGTCTCCCTTACAAAATAAGATTGAGTTTTTAAGCTTTCTTTTTGGTTACATGGTACATTTGGTGTCTTTTATGAAGTGGCCGGAATTAGCAGATCTCAAGATCATGTCGGAATACAGGGGGAAATTAAGATGAGGTTTTGAAGCCTAAGCGGTTATGCCCGCTATATATTACATCTCGGATGTAAAGTGACTCGCAGTCGCAGGAAAGTCTCATGGACATTTTGTCTGTTTGTTTGACTTCTGGTCCACTTCGAGTAAGTAAATGAACATTACTTTCAATTTTTCTCTAAAAATTCATTTCAAATTGGCAGTGTCGTATATGCCAAAATTTGGCAAATTTACCAGCTCTAAATGGAATTTACGAACACACACACAGACACACACATACATACACATAGGACACATTCTCCCTTCTCACTCTATTCTGTTCATGCTCATGGATGTACACACACACAGACACACACCCACACACTGCAAGGATTAAAGCTTGTGCTCATCTGAAATGTAGTTACTGTCTCCTAGGAGTCTCTATCTATCTATCTATCTATCTATCTATCTATCTATCTATCTATCTATCTATCTATCTATCTATCTATCTATCTATCTATCTATCTATCTATCTATCTATCTATCTATCTATCCATCCATCTATCCATCCATCCATCCATCCATCAATCCATCCCATTGTATTTTTGTTGCCACTTTGTTTATGTGTGTAATTCTGCATTGACTGCATAGACTACTTCAAAATATAAAGGTTAAAAAAGCTGCAGAAAGAGCTCCGGGCAAAATGAAAACTCCAGTCCAGCTTGATGCTTGACGAAACTAAAAATAATGAAATGTCCTGTGGTGTCAAGGTCTTTAGTTTTTTTATTAACTTCTTACAACTGCACTTATACATTATTCTACTTACTTCAAGCAATAACACCCTGTTGCTATTTTTTGGGTCGTACTACATGGTACTTTTGCCTGGAAAAAAACATTGTCTCATATGAATTGAATACGTTTTTGAATATATCCCACTTTTCTTCCGTTTTTACCATATTCATTAATCCGCTTACTCATTAGCTCATTTCTTGTTTATACCAGAGCTATTGACAAGATGACCTTTGGTGAGAGGGTTGGACACAGGGCCACATATTGAGACATGCAACCATTAACTCTTCTTGAATTTGAAATAGTGGGTCGAAACTGATGAACCCGGGGAGAACCGACACAGGCACAGAGAGAAAGAGCAAACTCCACAAAGAAAGGGCCCAAACCGATTATTAACATTTATATGTCTTCTATACAGGTTACCCTGCATGCAGGCTCACTGGAGAGCAAAAGCAATTCCAGTTAACATGGAATAACATATATAAACATCCAATCATTCATTCTCATTGACACATGGAGAATTTAAACTCTTCCATGAACCTACTGGCTGTTTTTTTTTTTTCTTGGTCTGTGTGCGGAAATATGAAGAGGACTCAGGATTTGGGAAAACAGGTAACCTCCAACCTAAAAGATCCCACTGAAGACCAATGAATTCAAAACCTGAAACCTTCTCAATGTGAGCTGAAAACGCTAACTACCGCACGACTTCAGGGGCCCCAACTATTAACATTAAAAGTTAAGGGTTGCATGACTTGCATGACACACTAATTGGTTTTATTTTGAACACCATTATATTGATATTAAATTATTCATTCATTCATTTGCTTTACCACTTATCCTGGACTCAGGGTCACGGGAGGGCTGAAGCCCATCCATGCTGTCATTGGGGGAAAGGCAGGGTACACACTGCAACGGTTGCCAGTCGATCACAGGGCCATACATGGAGACATACAACCATTCATTCACTCATTCACATGTCTGGTCAATTTAGGTTCTCCAATGAACTTCCTGCATGTTTTTGTACTGTCAGGGATGACTGGGCTAACTTTCTGTTGCAAATAATATATCCCCATGCTTTATAAAGTAACCCATAAAATTATATAAGCGATGCCGCTGGCGATGCCAGCCAGCTATCCCTGTATGATTTATAGATGTCTTACAATACAAAGTGGATGTCTACTAAAAATAGAAAATGAGAATGATGATTATGTTTGAAATGCAAAAAAACCTCCTGAACATTGTTAATTATCAGTCCATTGTCTGTTTAAGTAACTATGGAGTTTTAAGTTTAATCATCATTGTGCCATTTATTCATATAGGCTTATGTAAGTCATTTGGGAGCCATAACATTTTGCTTGTAATAATGTTAATCAGTCTATCAGTCCAGCAAGTAAAATATACATGAATTTCCAAATGATGTTACATTGTTTGGAAAAAGAAGTTCATTAATTCAAAGGTCCTGCTGAAAAATGTACACACATTAGGAGATGTTTAATCAAAATTAATATTGCTACCAGCCACATGTAAGTACTTTACACACGTGTAACAATGTTGTAACACAGTACAATTTCTCCAAAGCTACTTTATTTTTGGACACCATGCTAGCTTTTTAAGATAAAAGACTTGGGTTCTACAATTTCAAACAAGGACAAATTAAAAATGCATAGCAAACAAAAACTTGGGACACAAAATGTAATCTATTATGTATGTTGACATTTATTTTTGTGGCAAAGCCTTCACTACTTTTCCTCGAGCTTGAATTAAGACCAACATGGCATTGCTTATTTTAGCCAGGAAAAAACAATGCAATGAATGTTTCTGTGTTCTCAATGATGAGGATACAGTATATTTTACCTTCCTCGCAATTCTCTCCCTTATAACCAGTATTGCAGATGCAGGCACCCATGATGCAGATGCCATGTCCCCCGCAATGGATGTCGATGCACTGATTGGCAGGAACATCGCACTCTGTGCTTTTCCAGCCGCTGTAACACTGGCAGCGCCCACGGGAGTACTGGCCGTTACCGCTGCACAGCACGGGACATGAAGCTGGAAGAGACAGACGGACAGAGCAATTAAAATTTTTAAATATATATATATATACATGTTTGTGTGTTTATGATGTGCGTGTTTGCGTGCATGTGTGTATGTGATGTGTGCGTTTGTGTGTGTTTGTAAATTACACACACACACACACACACACACACACACACACACACACACACACACACACACACACACACACACACACACACAAATATTTCTATGTATAAATATATACACATGTATATTGTCCTTGGAGCTCCCGTTTCACGTTTTACCTTGAGGGAATTGGCAGTGACAATGGCAGATTTAAAGTAATAGAAAATTAGAAGCCTGCCTCATTGATGTGATGTTGGAGTTTTTATGTGTCTATGTGCGGGTTCCTATTATACACTGTATTTTGTGCTGATTTTAATCCTCGCTGCGAAGAGTCCTCCAGCAGTAGTCTGTATCCTAGACTTCATCCAGCTTTACAGAGGGCACACACATAGAGGCAGCTTCTCTGCTTGTTATTGCTAGCAAAAAAAAAAAAAAAGTACCATCTCTATCTCTCTAGATAATTTTACTAATGACGACATGATACAAAAAAGAGATTTATTTGTTGTTAAATATCATGTTCATGTACATGTTCAGTTTGATAGCCACACATATTTGATCTCACTTTCAGGAGCTATGGTATCTGCTAATTTTGGGGTAACCACTTAATCATAAAAACCTTCCTTGCTTGCTGAGTGGACCGAAACTGATAGTCCTGTCAGGAGTTTGTGGAAATAGATGAAAAAATACATTGGTAAATAAATTAATAAACAAATAGATTACTATCATATGGTGATCCAAAATGGGGCATTCATTAACTATTTTATTTGTGAAATAATAATAATAATAATAATAATAATAATAATAATAATAATAATAATAATAATAATAATAATAATAATAATAATAATAATAATAATATGGATGAGTAGTATATTTAGAAGTAGTTGCATACCTATAACTTTCGTCGGTTTTACTGAAGGCAAACGTGTTAACAGTCTTCAATACAACATTAAACTTGGGAGTTCAGGAAATTAATGTGCATTTTATAAGCACTGAGTGATCATTTATCATTCACTACAATTTA
Source organism: Fistularia tabacaria (assembly GCA_901007705.1). Lineage (NCBI taxonomy): Eukaryota > Metazoa > Chordata > Actinopteri > Syngnathiformes > Fistulariidae > Fistularia > Fistularia tabacaria. The sequence continues at coordinate 46,207 of CAAKHD010013227.1, read as the reverse complement.
GTATTTCCTTTATAACAGGACACCACTTCTTTTATCCATGCTGAGAACAACTGAAGAACTGAAAAACAGCTGATAATTCATCATCTATGCCATTCAGAATTCTGATCAAATTCATGTTGAGTGCAAAATATAATGTGCCAAATTTTGACAGGGTGAAACTTTGCACAAAATGTGAAAATCTGACATTAAAATGGAAGGGTTTAATTTTTTTTTCTTTCTGCAAACATTGCATTTAAAATATGAACAATATTTGCTTTTAGAGAATGTTCTGCTAATGCATCTGGAAATATCTAGCGTAAAAAAAAGAAAGCGGCTACCAATTTTACCCTCAATAGATCTTTTAAATTACACACTCCTTGTACAGATAACTTGACTGTCTCTTAAGGCAAATTCAGAAATGCATTTATTATATTTTCCTGTCGGAGTCTAAGTGCGGTGCAATGGGTTTAACTTGCTTGCTGCTGTCTCCAACCTCCATCTCGCAGCCTTGCTTTTCTTTACTTTATGGTTTTACCATTTTAACTCTGAGTGATTTCTTAATGAGGGGGCTCATTTTTGCTCCTCATAATAAAATCCTGCCGCTCCCTCATTAGAGCTCTGACTGATTCTAGAAGAGGGGATTTTGTGTTCTATATCTCCATCAATCAATCCATCTATCCATCCATCCATTTTCTCCCGCTTTAACTGCACTTAGGGTTGTGGGGATGCGGAAGCCTATCTCAGCTGTCACTGGGCACACACACACATACACACATGACACACACATGCACAGACACAATTACTTTTCAAACCCTCAAAATATCAACAATTAAACAATCCGAACCTTTTCTTAATTTTGAAGTTGTGTTGATTGTTAAATGAATTTTTGGCATGATTTGAAATGTATCAATATATTGAGAAAGACACAAAATATTCAATATTTGTTTTGATATTTCACCTTTTCCATTTTGCTATTCTAGTCACTTCTCTGGTTACTAATTTAATTTTTTATCCATATATCTGTAGCGATTTGCTCCTAAAACAATGACATGCAGCTGCGAGTGTATAAGTATGAACTAGCCTTGAAATATCAAAAAAGATAAGAACTATAACAAATTAAGTAAATCATGGCCAGCAGAAGGCCTGAAAGTCATGTGACAGATTTGGATCTGTATAATCTTCCTAGAACTAACTATTTGTTACTGTGCAATCGCAGATAATGTCGTGTTTTGAAGAACCTTCATGAGTTGTCCTGAAAGTAAAAGCTGCGATGTATTTTGGAACAAAATTAACAAAAAAGTTTCCAAAATGAGAGAGACGTGGAATCACAGTATGTATGATGATATCTTTATTGGATTTAAATAATATTGAAATATGATAAGGTGTTGGCATTTAAAAACTATATTTCCATCTTTTTATAGGTTCATCATGCTTTGCAGCTGCAGTGTCTTGGCTGACATGGTCACAGTAAGAAAACAGTAGAATTGAATATTTTCATGGGACTCGGTTTCTGTAGACTTGAATCGAATATAACAGTTTTAAGCACGGATGAGGTTATTTCATCTTATTTTTTTGCCACTCAAAGATGTTGGAATGTTGAACTTCCAAAAATCAATGTTTTTCCAGCTTCAGTCTACAATAAATTTTCTCATTTTTTGACAGTTCGTCATGCTTTTATTCATTTTAAATGAAAACTCTTTTCAAACAGGTCGACAGGTGTATTTGAATGTTTCCCACAATTCTATAGAGACCATTTTTAAGGACATTTCAAGGGCATGTCCAGATACACTATTGCTAGTGTAATGCACACAGAATGTGTCACTTCTTTTGCCTTGCTCCTGCAATTAATATTTCAAAATAGTTTTCAAGGAAAATGAAGAGATACTTTCCAATAATTTTGAAGTAATTTTCCAAGTAATCCTCTAAAACCATTCCTTTATTTCTTCAGCTTTTGTCCTTCTTTTTTAAGTACTTTTCAACTGAACTACAAAGGGGAATGTATAATTCAAAGCTTTTGAACACATATTTTTGTAAAGATTCATTTGCAAGCAATTAGTTAAGTATTTGATCCAATCCTCTGGTCAGTCCTGCCCGATGTTCTATTTTCACATTATATTTCACATGTTTTGAGTAAAAGTTTGAATAGTTTTTCAAGATAAACAATAATTATGTGGTGCTAGAAATTATGATCTGATATTCCAGGAAATTGTCATGACTGCAGAAATGGTCAACAAGCATTATTTTCCCCCGGACATATGGGACCCATAATTCAAAGTGAGTGCTGCAGAGGTGGTTCTGGATCGATCAATGCCTGTCATAGAGAAACAGAGCTGAACATGCTTGTGTTTCCTGTCTGACTGTACAAAGTGGAAAGAACATTTCATGATGATTTTGCATCGGGGGGGGGGGGGGGGGGAGAGAACATCATATACTGGCATGAGTGTGCTCTCTTTCTTTTTGTTTTTTTCAACGCGGCCAGTTATTTTTTACTATATTCATATGGACACTGAAAATAAATAGGAACATTTTTACTTTTCATGTTACATATTAGCACCTAAAAGACCTCACTTGAAGAGAACTAGTAGCTCCAAAATAAAAGATGAAATGGACAACAAGGTAAATTGATGAATTAAATTGAGACAATATCATAGAGAGGCCCTTTTCTGCTCAAGACCATTTGCCAAAGTAAAGGTGTTAATCGCATTGTGGAAAAGGTCAGAGCTGAGAAAAGAAAAAACCCTTTCTCGCACATTTGCTGGGATATAATAGCTATTACATAAATACTAATATTATAACAATACTAATATTAAATTATATATATTCTATATATATTATCTTACTAAATATCAAATTATTCCTTTGTAATTTGTGTAATATTTTTCACAAAGGTATTAATTATTTTTCTCATTTTTTGTTGTAGTTTCATAATGATAATAAATAATAAAATTAATGGAATATAAACCTTCCAAGACTTTCTTTTATTAAAACAAGTGGTTATGCAAATAATAAAGGACTAATTCCGGAGACACATGAGGTCCATTAAGGACACAGCAATATACACTTCAATTTGGTCATTGTAACCATTGTTCCCGTAAAAGAGGCATGTATGACGTCATTATCTTTATCTTTAAAGGAAAAAAAAACATCGGAACCAGGAAAATACTACTTTTTGTGAGACGTAAAACAGGATTGGGCTTAGAATCTGGCGAGGCCAGATAACTTTGTTGCATTTCTTTTTTACTTTAAAGGCATATTTTGGTAATATCCATTAGGGCTTTTTTAAAATAAGAAGTGGGTAAATCTTATTTGGGATTTAGTTTTTTTTTTGAAGTGTAATTCATACATATTTGGAAATTGAAAAATCATAACATTAAGTGAAATAAACCTCATTCAAAAAAAAATAAAAACACCTGAAGGAGCTTTACTGAACAAATGCCACATGCACAAATACATGATGTTAACAAATTGGATTTGTTTTGTCTGTCTTTTACTGGGAATCCTCACTTACCCTACCACGTGAGTATTATGACCCCCACTTTGAGAGCATCAGGCGTTCCTTGCACATATATGTCACTGTGATGTTACCTCTTTGAAGTTTGATAAATACGAGCATCGAGCATCAAAACCAGCTGCAAGCTCTCAGGTCATCCTGATGCAAAAGTCAAACAGTCAGTGTCTTTCTTTGAGAAAACACAGGAAGGTCGAGAGACACTGACTAAATCAGCATGTGAACATCACACGCCAAATGATAACAACCTCCTGGCAATTACTGCCTCCCAATAGGTGGTAGAGTGTGTGTGTGTGTGTGTTTGCCTGTGTGAGTGTGTTTACCGCGAGAACAGTCAGGCCCCAGAAATCCTGGAAAACAGTGGCATATTCCCGAGAGGCAATCTCCGTTTCCATGACAATTCTGAGGACACTCCATAATGGACTCTGATTTAGAGAGAGGGGAAAAAAGAAGTGGTTTAGAGGGTGCAAGTTAATTGGTGGGGCTGAATATGCAACTTGAGAAAGTGCCGCACACACACACACACACACACACACACACACACACACACACACACACACACACACACACACACACGTACACACACACCTCCACGCATGCAATACTGTGAGACCAAGGTTGCCATAGTTACACCTAGTCAGTCCAATCAACACTTTCTAACATCCAATTACCCTGCTGCCATTCTCTCAGTCTTGCTCTCTTTCACACAATATTTTTGCCTATTTGCGGTAAAAGACAGAGCATTTAGCGAGATTTGCATACCGTTTCATTCTTTCTGCGCTCACACACACACTACACAAAGGAACTCACCGATGACAATGGTATTATAAGACACTTGCTCTATGTTGCGGCCATCATTGTAAAAGGCAAGATGCCAGATTCCTGTGTCAAGGTACTGGATGAAGCCGGCCTCATGGACGTTGACTGAGCGCACGTGACGCGCTCCGCCCCCAGACTCGTCCTCATGCCCCGTGTGAAGGAACCCCATGTCACTAATGGCTCGTTTGTCTCTGGAAATGAGACGGCTGCCGTCCAGCAGCTCCACAAAGTCATACTGGGGGGTTGGGACCAAGCAAGAAAAAGAAATAAATTAACATATGATAGCTATTTATTGCATGAAACACAGATCGTTTTCTCACTATCACCTGGCTTTGTTTGTAGGGATGGGAAATATTGAAAATTTCTCTACAATCAGAAATCTGGATTTCTGATAAGTATGATTTCTGATATGGATTTCTGTATATGGTAGATAAATTGTATTTTTACAACCGCATCTTCTATCAAAACTGTATACAACAGATTTCATATGTAAAGAACTGAGTTTGTTGTGTGTCGGTGTGAAACTGAACACAAAGTTTGTGGAGAGCCACGATCTGGTGTAATGTTGTGGTGTTATCGTCAGGAAATGAAATGCAATCGTTTGATTGAAATACTGATGAGGGCTGTCTTTTACACTACATTACGTGTAAAAAAAAAAGTTCACAACAGAATTGAAATGTACCGTTGCAATGTCCTAGCAATGACACCTACAGCATGACAATGAAATGTATGATAGTATATTGACACTTCATTGGTTTTACATGAAATGAATGATTAACATAAACCTGATTTAAAAGTATGATGTGATCCGTCCATCTTCGTTTTCAAGTCAAAAATGACCTTTTTTTGATGTTAGATAGTTATAGACACAGCTTTCTGATCTTAAACAGAGTCACTTAAACTAGGCATTCATCAAAATCAATGCCAAGTCCGTTGAAAATCAAACACAGTCTCACCCTCTGGCTTTATTTCATGGAGTCATATGTTGGGGTCAAGAACTAAGCCAGATCACTCCGAATAAATCCAATTCAAAATTCCATAGATTTGCATTCAGACATTAAGTTGTATCCAAGCATGAATAATGACACATTGTTAATTATAATTCTTCCAATTAATTCATGATTATTTTGGTCCATTGATCTTTTGTGTGCATCAATAAATGAACTAATAACAAAATCAAAAACCAAATTCCTAGATTTCATGGCACAAACATTTCTTCAATAGCTAATGCACTTTGTGGCTGAATCTACTTGTTTCCTCTTTTTTTATAGACTTTTTTTTTGGCTGTCATATCAAATATATGTATTAGCTCAGCTAACAACGAGAAAAGACGCAGACACACAAACACACATTCAAGGGACGGTTCACTTATTTTCCTGATTAAGGGCGATATCAGCACAAATCCACCCCAAAACAGATATAATAACAACTAAGATGGATTGGGTAATAAGAAGGACATGTACCCTTGACTATTATCTTAAGTGCGAACACTGAGCTATGACTTTTTTTCAGATGAAGCTGTCTTTTACAGATAAGTGGATTAGTTCCTCTAAAGAAGACATGATTTACCACAGAGCGATGTAAGTATGGTCATTAAAGGGCCTTTTTTTCAGTTTTGTAAGGAGCTTATCTGCGTCGTTATGAACAAAGACGCCATAAAGCACTTGACCAAGACATACTACCAAAGTCGCTATAGAGCAGTCCTGACTTGTTTGACCCTGCAGGATTTTAAGTGGGTCTTTTTATCAATGATTTTTTTCATCGAGGGAGGAAGAGTAAAACTGTCTGCGGACTCAGTCAATCTTTTCTGTTGCTGGGTGTTTGGATGAATCCTACCTGTGTGTGCGACGGCGGCAGGCCTTTGCGTCCGTACACGCCAATGAGAGCATCCCTCTGGACGGAAATGTTGAATTTCAAGAACTGTGGTTGGTCAATGTACAGCTGGGATCTCCAGAACACACCTTGAATAGAGACAATGTCAAAAAAATCAACACCTTATGGTTAATGGTTAATGGGAACGAAGGGATGATAAATGCATTAGCTAAGCATAATGACTGAAATTGTATGGTCAGTGTTAATCTGCGAAAATCAGGAAATGCTTCTAAAACAAAGACATTTTCCTAAATTTCTGATTTTTAGAGTACACGATGTAACTCATTTAATCACCAGGCTTAATAGGGCTTAAACATTTAAATAAATTGATCAAAATGATCCTGAATTGACATCATTGACACATTCCTTGTTTGCTAGGCCCAAACACAGGCTCAGACTTTTTGAGCATTATTACTATTCTAAAAAGAATTGAGTCCTTTTTGTGAGTATCACATTTTTGTATTGGTGTAATTTTTCATGTTTATGGGGAATATGCAGGATTTTCTTTTGAGCGGAGAAATATTCTAGCATTTGAATGCATCATCTGTGGCAACATTTCCACTGACGTGAGCAAGGACATCCTATGTGTTCTACACACATTATAAACTCGGGCTGTAATATCTGATTTGTTTGCCAATAACTTCGAATAAACAGCTCAAAATCTATTTACAGCCTTACCCTTTGTTCTCAGTGGCATTGTGATATTGTGATATGTGTGTGAGTGCACGTGTGTGCCCATGCATGTGTGCACAATTAACCTGGAGGGACATCTTGTATGGCTCGTCTTCCGACGTCCACCTCTCCTGTGTCTATGGTGTTGTTCTCCAGTAGAAACATTTTACCTGCTCAGAAAAAAACAAACAAAAAAACATCTGATCAGAAACTGTTTCTAGTTTCTCCCCTTCATGCATTCGGAAGCACCTCTTTCTGTTGGAAAGACTGCAAAAGAAGTTATTGGGTTATTAATGGGTTTGAGTAATATCATGGGAATTGTTAGTTCAGGGGGTTCTCAGTCAGAAACCACTGAAATCGTTCCTCTGTGTGTGATCCGTCCATTCGGTCCTGGTAATGGTTTGCTGGGGTTTTTCTTTTTTCTGAAAACAGATGACAGGTGGCTTGAGTTGTAACAGCAATGTGTTTTAACCTCTCGCAACCCAGAGTCCTCATATGAGGCCATTATCTTTTGAGCCCTCTATGCCTCATACTTCAAACTACCTGTCTTTAACTTGTTAGAATTATATAAGTATAACTATATGAGATGGCTAGAAAAAGACAGCGAGAAAGACAGAGGTTGCCTGTTACAGTGTAAGGATATTATAGCAATCAGTATAAAACCACAGTGAGTCACTATGCAGGGGATCCAGATTGTGAAAAAGGGCAAAATACAGAATGAAAAAAATAAATAAATACAACTATAAAAAATATTTTTTTATTGAATAAAAAGGTAATAATAATAAAGAATAAAATCCTGTTCAGAGTTTGTAGTTTAAACTTGTTTTTTTTTATTTTTTAATTCATGTCTCTGCATCTACACGATTCCCTCGCTCTTTTACATTACATCATCATCAATTTGAAAACATGATGGCTCCCATAGGCCGAAGCCTTTGCTCTTAACTCAAATCACATGAAGGCTCAATCAAAACAGCATTGTTATTGTAGTAGAGTAAACAAACATCTCATCCCCTTTTGAGGACATTGTGGCGGACACTGAGGGGTGTGGCCTCTCACCCCACGGGACTTGGGCCTGGGGGGCATGGTTTAAGCCGGAGGTATACATTCGCCCTGGAAGTGCACTGTGGGTTGTCGTATAGTGGTATGGTGGTGCTCAGTATAAACGATAATCTCATCCAAGACTCCAAGGCTCCGTCACCAATTATTCCTCGCCGAGCACCACAACATTATTCTTTCAGACAAGCATCTCTTTGAGGACACTGAGCTCCAGTCACGTCTGATTCAATCGAGACCAGCTTGTTGGGTCATCCGGACAAATGAATAAAGATTGTAAAAGCATAATGTAACTATTATACATTCTAAAGAAATTGTTAAACCGCAGCACCAACATACCCTCAGGAGTGTAATGTCTTATTCCTTTGTCTGTGCAACAACTTTTTTACGGTCACGACATCTGGGCAGTAAAATGGCAGTAATATTTACAGTGGTGTAAGTCAACAACATGACACTGCAATGCAATGATACTTGCTCACATGCGCATGCACACTCACATACATGCACACATACATTCTTGCTAACACAGCAGACCCACAAAGCCGGGCTTCCTTTCGCTCAATTCCTCCATAATTAATGGCCTTCTCATAAAAGTCTTGATAAATCTAGCACAATCACTTGCTCGCATACATTTACAATCCTGGAAACCTTCGCTAAATGTCCTGCTTCTCTGACATTTAGGTGGTCAACCTCTACGACCCCCCCAACCCCATGCTGAACAACTTTCCTTATCCAACTCAGCCCCACTGCATCGGTGAAAAGGGAATAAGCCAAGAAGAGATATAGTTTAGAAATACCTGCCTTGTTGACCTTGGACCTTTTTGATATAAAATGTCACAATTTAATCCAATTAGATATTCGTGTGAAATTTGGGTCATAATTGTCATGTGACTGTCAGAATTATGGCAGATAATGTGCAGTGACCTTTGACTGTCAAAATTTGATCGGCTCATTTTTGAGCCGAGTCAGGGACCTCATTCAGTCTGTGTATTACTTCATCTGATTAACTTTTCTGGCATTAATACCTGTTTCCGGTCTCTCGACTGACATTTGATTGTGTGATTCCAGCTTGCTTCACATTCATTGTCAAAAGGTGCTACGATAAAAACATACACATATGTGGGACATTGGACACTGGACACTATGTCCTCACCCTAATGCGGCCACCATTTAACACCATGTATGCAATCTGATCATCTGCAATGTGTTTTACATCAGATATCTATAAAATGTAATCATGGTTTCTGAATATCTTTTGCGAATGATGTCCTCACATTTTTTTAGCTACCGTGCAATGTTAAAATAGACCGCACCCCTTTGGATCAATGTATTAGAAAAACAAAACATTACAAATAAAAAAAAAGAACAAAAAACAAAGAAACGGGGGCATTCCAGGGAACGACATTTATAATAAAAAAAAAAGAACAAAAAAAAAAAAAAACGGGGGCCTTCCAGAGAACGAAGAATTCAGTCAATAAGCTCCTCTTCTGCAGAACTATATTCCAATCTCAAACATGAATTACGCCGCCCCCCCCTTGTTTATTCCTCTCTCCCCCTTTTATAAGAATAGGCTTGAAACTTTTCTTTTTGACAAAGTGCTGGCGATTGAGCAAGGCTAGTTTCTTGTATTGCTGTCACAGGCTTGCTGTGCTGAGAGACATCCCATGATGACCCCTCTCATTCCTCTCAATTATGTCCCTTCGTCAGAATGACAGTAACCTATATTTTCTCCTGGGTCCTTGAGCTCTCATTCTGCAGGTTCCCAGGGGTTGTGGCTTGATCTACGAGAGTGGTCTTGCTGGACTGCTGTATCCCCCTCTGTCTCTATCACACTCCCTGCTTTCTATTTCTCTGTCCTTCGCCCTCACAATTTCTCTTTCTACCCCACCTGGTCAAGGCAGAAGGCTGCCCACATTGAGTTTGGATACGTCCAAGGTTTCTGCCCAGTATAAGGCAGTTTGTCCTTGCCACTGTGTTTTCTCTTGGGGGGGATGTTGGGTTTCTAGGAATAATTTTAAAGAATGTGGTCCGGAGCTGCTCTACATGGAAGTAAAGTGTCAAGTAAATTATCAACTGTTTTGTGATTTGGTGCTATAAAAATGAAATCTTACTTGACTTAATTATTTCCTTGTTTTTCAGTCATAGTATTAAAAGAGGGTGAACTTTTATTCTGCAAAGTAAGAAATGTCAGAAAAGGCCCAAAAGAAAGGAGAAAAAAAAAACGCAAGACTCAAAGAAAATGAATCAAATGATTAGCGGCTGACAAATCACTCAGGCTCTAAAATGCTGTTGGTGGGATCCGAAGCCGACGATGACAATTGCATAAAAACCATTGTGAAAACAACGTGACAGCCTAGTCTGAGTAGTAAAATGAAGACTGCCGTGATTTCTGTTTTATTCCTGAGGGGGGCATTGCAGAGTTTGCCATGCTTTCCCATCATGCATCGAAGAAGTGCTCATGCAGCAGCTCACCGTTGTCCGTGGAGACCATGAAGGTGTTGGGAGTTGTGTCTCTCCCCCCTCCTCCATTTTCAAAGGCGCTGTATCCCTCGCTCTCCTGAAGCTGCCAGTTCAGACCAAACAGGTGCATCGCTATCCAGGGGAGGTGCAATAGAGAAAGGGGAGGGTAGGGAAACAGGATATAGAGGGTGGAGTGGGTGAGGAGATTGGTGTGGGTTGGGAGGTAGGGCATAATAAAGAAAACGGAATGATCATACATTGTGATGCAATAATACAAGTGTCTAATTAGGTGAGACAATAACAGGAACAGGGCGGCACGGTGGCAAAGTGGTTAGCGCTTTTGCCTCACAGGAAGCAGTTCTTTGGTTCAAATTCTGAAAGGGGGTCTTTTAGTGTGAAGTTTGCATGTCTTCCCTGTGTCTGCATGGGTTTCTCCATGTTCTCCGGTTTCCTCACACAGCCCAAAACCATGCAGTAGCTTCATTGCCCTGACGTAGGAATGAGAGGTATGTCACTCTATGTGGTCCTTTGATAAGAGTCGCGACGGCTCGAGGGTGAACCCCACCTCTCGTCCAAAGACAACTTGGATAGGCTTAAGGCCCTCTGTGATTCTTACTGCGGGATAAGCAATGTAGATAATGAATGAATGACTGAATGAATAAGAGAAACATGGTTTATGATGGCTGTTTACACACCTGGACCTATGCTAAACACAGTGAATGCCAATATTTCACAAAATGCACTTCACCACATTTGCTCCGGTTTCTTTGGCAAAAATCTCCCAGTCTCAGATAACTTGATCATTGTGAAATACAAAAACGATTTGTCAATGCATTTTTAAACCAGAATTCAAAAGAAATTCGTGTTTGGTGAGATGCGGAGATGGTTTACGCAACCTTTTTTTGCGTAATATGTCAAGTGTTCTTTTTTTTTTTTTTCTAAAGATGTGTGGAAAGAGTTGAGGAATGATGCGGTTTTCTTTGTGGTTTTACCTCTTTGTACCCCCCGTACAAAGTGTTTAGGCTTTTTGCAATTGTACTCTGCGTTCTCAGGTGAAGGTGGTCAAAATGAATCACCTTTGTGCACTCGCACACACAAAATACACACATATACCAGCTCCGGTATGTGTGTCAGCATCAAAGGGAGGCCAAAGCACCTAATCGACATACCGCAATACAACACTCACCTCCACCACCTACGCGTTTCCTCACACAACCCCCGGGTGTGTAAATCATCTTCTATCTAAACCAGATGGAACTAGAGGCAGAGAGATTGGTGTAAATTGGACAAAAAAAACCCAACCATGCTGGGCATTTTTATTCACCACTGCTCCCCTTCCCTTAAACTATGATTCAGTCTGAAACATTCACCACGGCGTAATGTGGAGCCGCTCAGACATTTCACTCAATGAAGCAACAGCTGGTGATTTAACTGCAATTTCAACCTTGGTCGTGACAGAAAGATGGTCCATTGATGTGAAAATCATAACTATGATACTGTTTAATTTTTTATTATGATTTTTTTTTTCAAATCTTGGTAATGCAGGGTAGTAGGCTCCATACTGGGCTGAGAAAAATTAGAATATGATTTTTTTTAAATAAAATTTTTTGTGCTACAATTTAAAAATACATTTATCTTTTGGTGGACCTGTGTTTGTTTAATTTCGGTTATTTAACTGAGCGCCAAACTACATCCTCAGTAAATCACTTTCTGACTTTCACTGCGTGAAATATGAATAATTATTTTTCTTCTCTGAGAGGCACATCAGTGGGAATAATTTTACGCTTTCCTCTTTACTCATGCTTCTCAAATGGCAGGCTGTGAGATTGAACTTTCCTCATCCAGCCGCCTCACCGCAAGCAATTATAACTTTACTATTGATTATCTGATTAATCCAGTGAATCAGCTGCCTATTAAATGTAGATGTAGAAAATAATAGGTGAGTTGTGCCATAAAAGGAACTGAAAGGCGACACAAGCAGGTGATTAAAAAAAAATAATGATAATAATTAAATAAAAGCCATAATTCCAGCTGTTTTAGCGTTCTATTAATGGTCAAAAAGGTCTGCAGCTGGAAGCTCGCCCACTGGTTACGCTGGCTCATGTATCAAAATGCTCACGTGTGCTGTCAATATGAATGAAACAGAGTGGAATATTCTATCCCTGATCTCATCCAGCAAAAAGAAAAAAGTTCATACATTTTATTGCCATCCCATCATGTGAGTTGTAATTCAGATTACTGTATCAATTGTTGAGTAGAAATCCTAAAGATGTTCAGTAAGTTATGGCTGAAGTGAGAAAATCTGGATAACAGTAAAATTGGACATCACAACACCAAAAAACACCAGGTGAAAGACTAACATGATGTCCAACTGTTGTTACATCACAGGTCACGAGTGCCTTTCCCAGAAAATAATTGAGGCACTGCCTCCTACAACGTGCCCCGATTCTGTTCCACATCGATGGTTCACGTCACATTTTCAACCGAACAAATTTAACTGGGGTTTGTTTATACTGTACCAGGAGATAGGGCGAGACCACCTCGACCATGGGGTCTTAGTGCGCGTCAGTAAAACAAAACAAGAACTATCCCACAGGAGCTGTGAAACAACATCCACAAATTCTCATCTCCTCAGTGTGAATTTGCAGAATATGAGCAGAAAAGATAAACTGATAAAAATCTGTGATATGATTGTGGGGCGTCATCTTCAAGTAAATTATTTCATTTAACTTCCCCCGTGCAACATTATACTCCACCTTATGTTGCTCATTTCTATCAACTAAGCCTCTCCATAGGACAAAAAACACATTCGACAAAACCAGCAGGATTTAATATTCTCTTTCGCTTAACCAACATCGCAGCCTCTGGGCTCGCTGGAGGGGTTTTGTTCTGGAGAAGCTTGCTGGTTCGCCAGATTCTAAGTAACTGACACCAGGTCAAGTCAAAATATATAGTGACTCTAATTGGTTCCTGGTGGGACTCCTATGTATTGCTGCAGGTCTGAGGTCTTTGTCGTGAAGCAAATAAGGCCAGTCCCGGCCAGCTGCGTCCAAGGTGCTCATCACGTGTGTCCTCATCATCATCATTGCAGGAGTGGAGGTTAATTTTAGAGTTAATAGGTTGAGAGAATTAGCCTGACCCTACTTCTTATTGTCTTCTGTTGATCCCAACTGACTTTACGGAAACAACCGGAAATAATCTATGCCTCGATTAGTGAAGGAAACTACCTAGGGTGTTTTAAATTAACGTGACGGAACCACGGCAACAAATAAAGTCATAGGGTTATGTTAAAACTGTCGTCTTTAATGAAAAAATAACAACGTTAACCAAACACTATTTATGTTATGTGTTATTTAATTATATTTCAACCAATTCTGTTTCTATTTTTGAATGAATACAACAAGAAGCACATTTTAAAATAAGTAAAGTCATTAAGATAGAGTAAAATAGTGAGATGGTCACACATAGCTATCATATATACATAAAGGCAATTTAGAATGAAGAAGAGAGAAATCAATGGCAACAGAAAATGAAATGACAGAAAAGTGGAGTTTGGAAAATACATGCACTACAAAGATTCAAACATGTTGAAGTGGATTTGAAATTGAATATTTGAGGGACCCAAATCCTCACGCAGCATATTAAATTGAGAGTTGTATCAAAAACCGATTACAGATTCAAGATGGGAACATTTAGTGAGAAAGAGACGCCCCCCAACACACACACACACAAACAAACGCACACCCTTTTAAGGGCCTCTGCCCCGCTGTACACACACACGAGTTGTGCCTCCACACCTCTCTGCCTCATTAAATTAGAGTCGTGCTGTGCCAGCCCGTTACACTCAGCACCGCCTGGTGAGGACAGGAGCAAAGGGTCATGGGAGAGTGTTGGCTAATCGACAGGAGCTACGTAAGTGAACATGTGTGTGCACAACAGCACGCACGCCAGGCGTGCACATCCTATGTGCCTTCATGATAAAATAAGAGGATTAATGGCCATGGTAACAGTCACACAACATCACTTTCTCTTCAACAGAACCTTTTTAGGGCATTTGGAGGATGAATGGATCCTGAAAAAAGTGCCAAAAAAAGTAGTTGCGGATGAAAAGGTCAAAACATATAAAGTCAAAGTGGAAGCACCATAACTTTTGTTCATCATGGAGATGAGGGCTTTATCAGCGACACATCCATCCATCATCATGGTGAGGGGCACAGCAGGCGGGAAATAATGTCAGAGTGGATCATGAACAGGTTGTTATCAATTCCATTATAATGCTTGTGTCATAAATACTAATTGGTTTGCAGAGTCTGACGGTTCGGTGAGAAGCGAGGGCTGGAAAGCGTCCAGCAGAAGCTTTAGTAGGAGCACTCTCAGTGGCAGAAAGGGTCTGATCAATGGAAGGTGAAGTATCCGACAGCAAACCAAGGGCCGTTGAGCCCCGTTGGTCCCCATTCAAACTGATCCTAGTTTGCCTCCTGCTAGTCCATCTCACCATGGGAATGTCAGGGAGCAGCAGATACTTCCAGATGACGGGAGAATTAGAAGCCAGATTTACACTCTGGGATTTAATTAATATTTTTGAAGTACCTTTGATAGAAAAAGGAATGAAAAGCCCAATAAGAAACAAAAAAAGTCTTTGTTGAATAAATTCTGCTCAAGAGGGCTTTCAATTAAAATGAGCCACCAGCTGCTTTAGCCGTCTTCCTGGAGCTGCAAAAACAAAAGAGCATCCACAAGAGGTTCTTTTGTTTAATTTCTTTGAGTTCTTATCCTTTTTTGTTGTCGATAGCACTAATTCCTTAGCAATCTATTATCCATGCATCTAGGTATAATCAAGAAACCTATATACATCGATCATCTATTAAGTTTCTTTGTTTACAAGATTACAAGTTTTTCAATGAAAAAAAAAAAGCTATACAGATGATCCTCATCTGGATGCAAAGCGATCAGCTGCACAGCACCTCTGGCTTTTTCTATGAACCGTCAAAACAAGACTGCTGAACAGAACAAATAAGTTTCTAAAGACTTTGTCCTCCTTCTTGGGCTGCCACCTTATCGTGGTGGAGGGGTTTTAGTGATCCCGGAAGCTATGTTGTTGGGGACGTTATGCCCCTGGAAGGGTCACCCAAGGCAAACAGGTCCCAGGTGAGGGACCAAACAAAGCGCGGCTCAGAAGACTCTCATGATGAAAAACAACTTTGGACCTAGTTTTCCCCTGCCCGGATGCTGGTCACCCCCCCCACCCCCACCCCTCGAGCCAGGCCCGGGGATGGGGGTCGATGGCGAGTGCCTGGTGGCTGGGCCTGCACCCATGGGGCTCAGGGTTATCCGAAGGGATAACATGGGTCCACCTTCCCCTGGGCTCACCACCCACAGGAGGGGCCAGGGGAGGAGGGTGCACTGTGAGCCAGGCGGTGGCCGGAGCGGGGGACCTTCACGGTCCGACCCTCGGTGGCAGAGGCTGGCTCTAGGGACATTGAATGTCACCTCTCTGGTGGGGAAGGAGGTTCCGACTAGATATAGTCAGATTCACCTTTACACACAGCTTGGGGTCTGGAACCAGGCCCCTTGAGAGGGGCTGGACTCTTTTTTTACTCTGAAGTTGCTCCCGGTGAGAGGCGCAGGGCAGGGGTGGGCGTATTGATTGCACCCCAACTCAGCGCCTGTATGTTGGGGTTCAACCCGTAGGAGGAGAGGGTAGCCTCTCTCCGCCTTCAGTTGGGGGGACGGGTTCTGACTGTTGTTTGTGACAATGCACCCAAAAGCAGTTCAGTTTATCCAGCCTTCTTGGAGTCCCTAGGGGGGCTGCGAGAGAGCGCTCCTTCTAGGGATTCCCTTGTTCTACTGGGAGACTTCAACGCTCACGTGGGCAATGAATGGCCCCCCTGATCTGAACCCTGAGCGGTGTTTTTGTTATTGGACTTCTGTGCTTGTCCATAAATAAAACACCATGTTCAGGCATAAAGGTGTCCATATGTGAACTTGGCACCAGCGCACCTTAGGCTACAGTTCTTTGATCGACATTGAGGTCGTGTTGTCAGACATACGGCCGCACGTCCTGGGTACTCGGGTGAAGAGAGGTACAGAGCTGTCAACTGATCACCACCTGGTGGTGAGCTGGCTCTGATGGTGGGGGAGGATGTTGGTCAAACCTGGCAGACCTAAACGTAACGTGAGGGTCTGTTAGGAAAGTCTGGCCCTTCCATTGTCGAGGCGGGAGACTGGAACAGCGGCCTTAAGGCGGTCGGCACCTGTCGGGACGGCAACACTCTACTCCGCTTGTGGATCCCCGGATGCCGTCATACTGAAGAAGGAGTCCTATCGGGCCTTTCTGACCTGTGGGGCTCCGGAAGCAGCTGACAGGTACTGGCAGGCCAAGCGGCATGCGGTGATGGCCAAGGCAAAAATTTGTGTGTGGGAGGAGTTTGGGAGGCCATGGAGAACGACTTCTAGTGGGCTTCGAGGAGATTCTGGTCCGCCATGTGGCGGCTCAGGAGGGGAAAGCAGTGCTCCGTCAACACTGTGTACAGAGGGGAGGGGGCGCTGCTGACCTCAACACGAGACGTTGTTGATCGGTGGCAGGAATACTTCTCAGACCTTCTCAATCCCGTTGACATGCCTTCCAATGAGGAAGCAGAGCTGGGGGACTCCAGGGACGACCCGCCTATTTCTGGGGCTGAAGTTGCTGAAGCAGTCAAAAAGCTCTTCAGTAGCGGGGCCTCGGGGGTGGATGAGATTCGCCCTGGGTTCCTCAAGGCTCTGGATGCTGTAGGGCTGTCCTGGCTGACACGCCTCTGCAGCATTACGTGGACATCGGGGACAGTACCGCTGGACTGGCAGACTGGGGTGGTGATCCCCCTTTTTAAAAAGAGGGATTGGAGAGTGTGCTCCAAGTACAGGGGGATCACACTCCTCAGCCTCCCTGGTAAGGTCTATTCAGTGGTAATGGAGAGGAGGGTCCACTGGGCCGTGCAACCTCGGATTCAGATCGAGCAGTGTGGTTTCCGCCCTGGTCGTGGAACAGTGGACCAGCTCTATACCCTCAGCAGGGTTCTCGAGGGGGCATAGGAGTCTGCCAAGCCAGTCTACATGTGTTTTTAAGATCAACCGTGTACCATTAGCAATCCTGTGGGCGGTGTTCCGGGATTATGGGGAACCAAACCGCATTATACGGGCTGTTTGGTCCCTGTATGACCGATGTCTAAGCTTGGTCCGCATCGCCGGTTGTAAGTCGGACCCCTTTCCAGTGAGAGTTGGACTCCGCCAGGGCTGCCCTTTGTCACCGATTCTGTTCAGAACTTTTATGGACAGAATTTCTAGGCACAGCCAGGGTGTCGAGGGGATCTGATTTGGTGTCCACAGGATCAAGTCTCTGTTTTTTGCAGATGATGTGGTCCTGTTGGCTTCATCGGGCCATGATCTCCAGCTCTCACTGGAGCAGTTCGCAGCCGAGTGTGAGCGGCCGGAATGAGGATCAGCACCTCCAAATCTGAAACCATGGTCCTCTACCATAAATGGGTGGAGTGTCCACTCTGGGTCGGGGAAGAGGTCCTGCCCCAAGTGCAGGAGTTTAAGTATCTCAGGGTCTTGTTCACGAGTGAGGGAAGGATGGAGGGGGAGATCGAAAGGCGGATTGGTGCAGCGTCTGCGGTGATGTGGACTCTGTGAGCTGAGCCAGAAGGCGAAGCTCATAATTTACCAGTCGATCTGCGTTCCTACCCTCACCTATTGTCACGAGCCTTGCGTAGTGACCGAAATAATGAGATTGCGGACACATGCGGCCAAAATTAGTTTTCTCCACAGGGTGGCCGGACTCTCCCTTGGAGATAAGCTGAGAAGTTTAGCTATCCTGGAGGAACTCAGAGAGGACTGCTCCTCCACATAGAGAGGAGCCAGATGAGGTGGCTGAGGCATCTGGTCAGAATGCCTCCTGGACGCCTCCCAGGGGAGGTATTACGGGCATGTCCATCTGGGAGGAGGCCACAGGGAAGGCCCAGGACACGCTGGAGAGACTATGTCTCTAGGCTGGCCTGGGAGTGCCTTAGGGTCCCCCCAGAAGAGCTGGACCATGTGGCTGTCGGGAGGCAAGTCTGGGCCTGCCTGCTCCGGCTGCTGCCCCCGTGACCCGACTTCGGATAAGCAGAAGAAGATGGACGGATGAAGACTTTGTTCCATTAGTCCCATCACTAAGGCAGAAACCATGACCTTGAAAAAACAAATAAATTAAGAAAATGATTTTGTATTGAAGATAATAATGAGAAAATAATCTTGAATAAAGAGAAAAATGAATTTTACTGCTGATGATCTAGCATGTAGCACTTCAGCATTAACAATTAAGTTCATGAAAAATTCATCTCATTAGTCCCAGAAATATTACGGAGACCAGTGTGTGGAAAAGAGGTTAAGAAACGGGTACAAGCAGGTTGGAATGGGTGGAGAAAAGTTTCAGGGGTTCTTTGTGATCGAAGAATTTCATCTATAATGAAGGAAAGGTTTACAAAACAGTGGTGAGACCAGTGCATGGTTTGGAGACAATGGCACAGAACAATAGACAGGAGGCAGAGCTGGAGGTGGCAGAGATGAAGATGTTGAGGTTCTCTTTAGCAGTGACGAGGATGGATAGGATCACAAATGAGTCCATGAGGGGGACAGCTCATGTTAGATGTTTTGGAGAGAAGGTCAGAGAAGCCAGACTGAGATGGTTCAGTCATGTACAGGGGAGGGATAGGGACTATATTGGTAGACGGATGCTGGAATGGGAGATGCCAGGCAGGAAATCTGGAGGAAGACTGAAGAGAAGATCTATGGACGTAGTGAGAGAAGATATGAAGGTAGTTGGTGTGAGAGAAGAGGATGCAGAGAATAGGGTTAGATGGAGGAGGTTGACCCCTGAAAGGGGAAAAGCTGAAAGGAGAAGAAGAATGAACAAAAAAAAATATGAAAGAAAGACAAGAAAAAGAAACAAATAAACCCCATAAAATATCAAAATTTGTTTTGAAGAAATTAAACTGTGAAACTGTGGGGGCGTGAGGAAATGCTTGTCAATTGGTGTAATTAGAAAATGAGGAGAAGAATGAATATAACTGCAGATGCTGTAGCATGTAGCATTTTAGTATTAGGAAGACGATTGACAGTAACTTCCGCACAAACCATACTTTGGGTGTTGTAACTGCAACTCCGTCACAAGCTGCCCCCATTTTCTGTCGAGTCCCAACTGAGCCCAGGTAGCTGCTGATTCTGGTGGCGTTTAAACAGCCCTTTGAACTCATTCCCTTACGCTTCCTTGCAGCCATCATAAGTGGCATTCCAGTTTTCAAGCTACTAAAGGTGGACTTAGTGAAATTCAGCCCTCCAAGGCTCAACATCCATGTCACTTCTAATCTCTAATCAACTCACTAATCTCTAATCAACTCGCTAATCCAATGGGCTTGATCTTATTATTTTAGACCATGGCCATATTCAACCCCTCTCTCAATGTATTGTCTCATTGTTTTGTGTTATATCTTTGTCTGTATGCACCTTTTAAAAAAACCTGATTCCATTAAGTCTTAAAAGATGGATGCATCTAAAATCAGTATTTACACATTTTGCACACAAAGGGGAAAGCTGAGGGAGACTGAATAGGGAAGTAAATTTGCTTTTGAAATTGTTGTATTTTAAAGTTAAATTTCATATATTTTTTTGTTTTGTTTTGTTTTTTCCTGCCCAATAATGCTTCTCGGATCTGTCATGATGCTTACTGATAGAAATGCTGCAGAAAGTCACAGGTGACCAAGTATAGCTGACAAAAGCATGATCTTTATAAAAGAGCGTTTCAGAAGTCCTAGTTTCGGTCGGAACAAAGCCTCGTACAAGATGAAACCACATAACAGCAAGAAAGAGAGACTTTCTGGCACAAACCCTCTCCTGTGTGTGTTGTATTAAGAACTTTTTTTTTTCTGACGTGTCGGCTGTCAAAACCCCCTGCCCCCCTTGACCTCCATCCTCCGCCCGTCTAACTTTCGCAGTACTTTTGTCTGTTCACCTGTGTCTTGTTAGCGCATTAGTCTTCCCTCTGTTCCCTTCGTTTTGGCACTGATGAGCTTGCCGCTTTCCTCTTCGTCTGAACCTGGTTCTTGTTCCAGGACCGGTTCAGTGCTTGGTGTAGGTCTCTGTCTGTTTGTGGTTCAGCTTGTTTAGGTTTTAGAGACTGAATTTTACAGCGAGTTTTTCTTTTTTTTTTGGAGTAGAGTTAATTTCCTGTATGCCCTGCAGGTGTGTACAAATGTACTCACTGTTGGTTTATCAATTACTGTAGGTTGCAGTTTTTGTGTCTCTCTGTTGGACTGAGTTCTTTTCATAGCAAAGGCTGTCTAGCATTTCCAGCTAGACAAATTTAAAAAGTGCACAGCATCGTTGCGCGGCGGTTAGTGCGTCTGCCTCACAGCATGAATGTCCCTGGTTCGATTCTAACACTGCACCTCTTTTTTTTATGGAGTTGCATGTTCTCCATGTGTCTGCTTTGGTTTCATCTGGGTACTCCAGTTTCCTCCCCAGTCCAAAAACATGTATTTGTTTCCCTGGAGACCCTAAGCTGTAAGACCGTGTGAATGAGGGAGTAAATTGTTGTATGTCTTTATGCGTGGCTCTGTGATCGACTGGCAAACAGTCCAGGGTGGATCTCAGTCAATGACAGTTGGGATATGCAGTTGGGATACGCCCCCTCAACCCTGAGTGCAGGATTAGCAGTACAGATAATGAATGGATGAATCTATTTAGGGTTGAAAGAATGGCTGTCCAATGGTAAACAAAAACAATTGAAGGCACAATTGTACTTACGATGAACATTGACAATACGCATTTCTTGACACAGTAAGTTCCCTAAAAATCAGCTAAAGACGTGCAAGAAAACAAACTTAAGTATTCGTAGAAAACCAGCCTTAATTACTAGCCTTAAAAATCAATACCACGTTCCAATCACCAAAAAATCAATACACAAATGAAATAAATGAAAAGAAAAGTCAAAAAGAAGGAAAAGCAAGAAATTGCCATAGTGTGGTGCTCTGCGATAATCGATAACGGAGCCGCCGGAGTCTTGGATGAGAGATTACCTTTATTACTGAGCACCACCATACCGCTATACAACAACCCCGTGCACTTCTGGGGTGCATATATATAAGCCTCCGGCCTAAGCCACGCCCCCAGCCCCTATTCTCGTGGGGTGAGAGGCCACGCTCCTCAGTGTCCACCACAACATCAGGAAATTAAGTGTTGAGTATCTTTTCTTGGCGGCATAGAACCACATTTTATGGCCAGTGCAGAGAGAGAAGAAGAAGGCCTTTCATACCGCTAGCTCGAATCACATGACTTTTAAAAGGAAGCATTAAAATGGTAATTTCAGTGTCATATTTTATGGCAGCGAGTTGTTTAACAGAAAGGAGGGGAGAAAAAAATAAAAAGAAAACTGTCTGACTTCAAATTTCAGTGCCAGAACCCACATAGACACCTCATAAATCACTTGTAATGGAGCATTAGCTTACATTGGATTTACTGCTGTGTCCTTGTTATTTTGCAAATTACTGATACGGCGGATTAATATGAGATTATAGACCACTTCAAATAATTATTATTAATTATGTTCTTGAGGTGAAACTGAACCCTGGGTAATAAAACTCTGCCCTGAATGCAAATGTGTTAGTGTGAGCTAATGCACCTCAATTTAACTAAAAAGCGAATGCAGCGGGGATGTATCAAAAACTGTTTAGAAGAGCTAAAAATAGACAGAAATTACAGAGAAATGAAAAAATGACAATTTTATGATGATGAATATTGTACATATATAAATAAGTAATCAGCAAGATGAGGGCTAAAAAGATCACAAAGTAATTGGAAAAACCTCTAAAATGTACCATATAAATGTAGAAACAAATGCAGAAACAAATGTTAAAAAAAGCATACTATGTGAAAGACTGCCTAAATTTGATGAACACCATTTTCATTTGTGCATTTATTTATTTTTTTCTGTTTCTTCTTAATAAATGTAATAAAATATAGATACATTTTAGAATAGAACATAAATTGTTATAGAGGAAAATTCAGGAAGGACACAGGGGCACCAAGACAGACACACATGACCAGACACAAACATGTAGTGTGCGCACACGGGTCCGAACGCAGAAACCTTTTGATTGACACATACACACACACACACACACACACACACACACACACACACACACACACACACACACACACACACACACACACATCAAAAACACACACAAGAAAAAACACTCATAGAGCATGTTATGTCGTGTATT